>VDFB02047230.1:493312187-493410159 GCA_007258455.2 Sequoia sempervirens | reverse complement strand
GGGTTTAAGGGTTAGGGTTTATTTTTTTATTTGCATTGATTTATGTTTTATAAATGTGTACAATAATTTTATAATTAGATAATACTTAATTTTAAAATTTACATAATTTCCCATGGAACAATTTGATGGAACAAATTATATAAGTTGTATAGAAGTGTATATAAGATTCTTGAACTTAAGTATTCCATGAAACAAATATAAGTTGTATATAATTGTAATTTAGGCAAAATGATTTTAAAAAACTTCACTACATTTCAAATAAGGATTGAAAGCATATATATGGGTTTACATGCAACCAAAAAAAGTGAGAGATGATGCTATCAAAGATTCTTGAACTTAAGAATTTTCCATGGAACAAATATGTACATATAATTGTAATTTAGGAAAAATGATTTTAAAAAACTTCACTATGTTTCAAATAAGGATTGAAAGCATATATATGGGTTTACATGCAACAAAAAAAAGTGAGAGATGATGCTATCAAATATTCTTGAACTTAAGAATTTTCCATGGAACAAATATGTACATATAATTGTAATTTACACAAAATGATTTACAACTATGTACAAGTTACTATAAGTTATCATTTGAGCATGTATAGGGTTACAAGTGAACTTAAAAACCATGGATATAATCTAAGTCAAAGATTTTGGTTCAGCCCGCTCTTCAATAACATGTAGAATTTTTTGATGATCATCACTATCTAGTCTCCATTTTCTTCGGCCACATGCATGTGGAACTGCATGAAGATGTAGAGTGGTAGCAATTATTAAGTGACTATATTGATATACCTTGTTATGAGGTTGATAGTCAACAAAATGAATCCCATGCTGAACAACTTTGACTTGTTTTAGATATGTCCCTTGCACTACAACAGAACTGCATGGTAAACATGAACCTAAGGTAAGACATAGGAAGCGTGTGCAACATTTTCATGCTCAAGGTTTGTACAATATATATTTAATGTTTATAATGTAATGTGCACATGTGAATACAATGTATATAAAATTTTAAATTCAAACTCACCTGTGGGAAATGACATTCCATCACTTGTTTCAGGTTATGTTAGCTTATTCCTCTCTTATTCAATAAATAATAGCTAACACCTTCGATGTTTCAGTGCTATGTGCAAAACATCTCCACCAAATTTACACAAAAATTTAAAAAAATAGAAATGTCTCTAAAGATCATTAACTAGATATATATAATATTTAAATTATTGAAAACTTACACATGTACCTTTTCTAACCAATCCTAAAATATGGTCATAATCAATTGAAATCAAAGGAATGTCTTCAAATCTTTCTTCCTTGTTTTCATCATATGTTTCTGAAACAACTAGTGGCACCGTATCCCATTTACCAACATATCCAAGTTCTTGATTGTTGCATGCATAATCAGAGTTTCCCTCAATGCACTCAGTGCAAAAAAAGAATAATCCCTTGTGTCTAATATCCATCCATGTCGACTATCTGAACTCCTAACACAATGCAAAGATCTTGTTTTTTCTACCCTCTTGCATCCATGCATCGATCTTCTATCCACACCTAGATACATATGTACAACAAAAAACTTATGTGAAAAAATATCTATATGTATATATTTTAAATTTAAATAAATTCAAATTTTTGATTTAATGTAATTTATACATACCGATATCTCCCAAAACACTCTATGTGGAATGTGTCAATTTGTTCTTGAAGATGTGCCGACCACATTTGATACAAAGTGTTTCTTGCACCATTCAACAACATCATGTGCATTTTCTAGACGATCTTTTGGATAACTCATTTGATGCTTTCTTAAAGCTCATTTGATGCAAGCTCCTACTCCATCATGCTCACCCTTTCCATGCCCACTCTAAAAAAAACTCCAAACATGTGGTCTTTTGTAGATTTTAGGATATCTACAAAGTGCATAGAATGGCCATGAAGATTTGAATTGTGCCGCACATCCATCTAACCATACAAAATGATTTTCAAATTTTACACCCATGCTTCTCAAATTCTCAAAAAATATTGTAAAGCAATGTTGGACAAAAAGTGTGTCATGCTCTTTATCATCACTAATATAAAAGTGATATTGTTTCTTAATGTCTTGTTCTTCATTTGTACTCTCAACACCATTCAATTTTGATTGTGCATGTTGATAACACACATGAACCATAATAGTGATCTGCTTTGAAAAGTAATACTTTGATTGAATCTCCTTTTGAAGTAAAAAGGAGTAATTTTCTGCAAAGTCAACTACTGATAGAATTGTTCCACGTGGGAAAGTATCTCTCAATGTTTGGAATTGTTGTGCTTGCCACTTAGAAAAAAAGGAATGTTGTATGTATGGTCGTATCAATTTTTGAAAATCTTCCATAAATTTTCCAATGGGAATCTCCTCTTCCACATAGTTCAACCTTGTGGATTCTTTCCCAAAATTTGTTTGCAACTTTACATAATTGTACCTATGTGAGTAAAACATGTGAATAACTAATAAACCACACAATCAATGAAACATTACATCAAAGAGAGTCCAAATAACAATCTATGAGAAATTGAAACAAATAAACTCTCTAAAAATAGTACTTACCTCTTGTAATTTACTGTCTTTGTTAGGTCAGTATCCTCAATTATTGAAGGAAATTTAGCCAAATTTCCACATGTTTCACAAATTCCTTTTATGCAGTTTATTTGAGGTCCATTTTCATGATCACATAATATAGACTTTGTGAAAAAACTTGCATGTTTAGGAGGTGCATTTTGAAATCCACATCTTTCTTCTCTCATCTTTCAAAACACTTGATAGTAGAGATCAAATTCAATATGATAACAACAACAACAATTTTCAAAAAACTTGTTTATCTTCACATAATATGGATTTAACCTTTGAAACATTGTTTTCCCAATCTTTATATGAGGATATGCATTACAAAAGTTCATATACATCTCAAATTGTGTTGTCTAGCCAATGTTTGATATGATTTTCATAAATACTAGGTCCAATCCTATGTCTCATAACATCTCTAATATTTGATGATGGACGAGTCTAATCATGCCAAAAACCTGAGACCAAGTTCCTAACAACATCTTCAATCCTGTTAGAATGGGGAGATCTACACATAATTTCCCAATTTCCTTCTAAACTCTCATCCAAAAACTTTCTCCTTTTCTCATATTTTATCAATGTGGTTCTACTATAACCAATTTCAGTTGAAAGTGCAGACATTTTTCTTTTTCTTGCTATATCTTGATGTACAATAGATTTCAACATCACCCTTCTTGTAGTGGCCTTATCCACTGATCGAGATCCTTTCCCAATGGAATCTAAACCCTTTTTAACATTTTGAACAATATCCTTTTGTAATCCCATGTGTTTCTTCTTATTTGATGTCGAATGTACACCCAACAATTGTAATGACTCTTTGACCTCATCACAAAGAAGTCAACTTTATAACAATTGGATTTTTTCAAGTGTATCAAGATGATTGAAATGATGATTGATCATTCCATTTACATATTTAGTCATTGACCTCTTTCTCTTATTATAAGGCTGGTTGGCATAATATTTCAGTTTCTCCATATCCATTTCAAGTAAATGATCTAAATTTCTATGAGAAATTTGTTTCCTCACCTTCTTAGCTAGTTTTATATGATCATCCATACCAGTAGGAGGAAGTGATCCCAACCCCTCTCCAACATGCATTATTTGAACTTGTGCCTCCTCCCTATCTTCAAGGACCATGCATTCTTGAGTGGATTCATTTGATCCAATGTCTAGATTTGGCTCGACTTGAGCATGAAAACTTCCTGCTTGTTGAGCCCTTCCTACATGTCACAAAATATTTTGCAACCAAAAGAGAGAGATGATGTTATATAAGTGAATTTTATGTATGCAAGAAAACAAACTGATAAGAGATGATGCTATAAGTGAGAAGTTTTTTCTATTTTTATATGCTCATCCATACCAGTAGAAGGAAGTGATCTTTACCCCTCTCCAACAAGCATTGTTTGAACTTGGGTCTCCTCCCTAACTTCAAGGTCCATGTGTTCTTCAACAGATTCGTTTGATCCAATATCTAGATTTGGCTCGACTCCAGCTTGAGGAATCCCTAGAGCATAAAACATAAAAATAATGAGAACATTGAAGTGATGAAAAGAAAAGACCAAAGACACAAAACAACTACATGCACATGTATGAAAACAAATCCATAAATGCATAGCCAAGGATAGGATACACATAGGTCAAATTCCATGCCAAGCATCAAAGTTTGAGGATTATGCATACAAGTGACTTAGAACTTTTAGGCTAGTGATATAGCAAAGGAAACCCTTAGAGTATAACAAGGTGATCCAAAGAACCCCAAAAAAATTGGGCTATAAGATGTTTCAAGGTTTCAAATAAATTTCCAATATCATGCTAAGATGAAAAAAGTTAAAAATTTATGGGACATAAAACACAACCCAAATAATCAACTAAAACTAAACACAAATATTGAAACAAAAAGAATTGACTTAAGGAATTGGATTCAAGGATCAGTTAAACATTGAAACTTGCATGACCAAGAAGACTTGAGGACATTTAAAAGTATTTATAGTCATTCAAGTGCAAAAAAACTTGAAAGTTTGAAAAAGCACAAAATAAGTTCAAAATGAAGAAGAAAAGAAAGACAATATAAAAAAAAGACCTAATAAAAATGAAAAGGAAACAAAGAAAAAAAAAATGTAAAGGGGAGTCTTCATATTGTCCAAGAAAAATGAGACATATGTGCAAGGACAACAAATCTCTCCTATTCTTTCAATTAGGATTTCTTGGTCTTGGATGTATATCTCCACAGTGAAATCTTACAAAAAATTCAAGAAGGATAATTGTAAACTAATAGGTACTCCAATGTGGAAGCATAGACAACGCATGCTAATTGTTTGACAAATTTTTAAAATGGGTATGCAAAATATTTCAAACAAATGGATTGCAAAGTCAAATTCGACACTCCCTGGCCGTGCCAAAATTGGAGCTTTAAAACACGGTATGAACATTCATCAAAGCATAATAGAAATTAAGTTTGTTGTTCTTGAAAGGATTTAGAAACTTTCAAGCAAATGCAGTTTCAATTTCAACAAACTTAATTTCAAATCTACTGTAAATTTTAACCATTTCATTCCATTTAGGGTTTAATTTTTTTTCAAAATAAATTCAATTTGAAATGCAATTTCAATCACCAACCTGTTGCTCACTATGGCTCAATCAAGAGGTTGATGAACTTAGAAATTTGGTGCACATTTTTCTCCTGGGTTTGTCGCCTTCACTATTCACGTTCGTTGTCCTCCTTTGTTCACGTTCACTGCTTTACAAACAGTCATGTGAAGTGTGTGCAACAGTGACTTCTTTTTTTTATTTTCCCTAATACAGGGGGTTCGATCAAACCCAGGTTTGACCAAACCCTATAAAATATGTTTATTTTATTAGGTCATTGAGTGGTTCGGTTGAACAATGGGTTTGATCGAACTTATAGGTTCAGTCAAACATATAATAGTGTTCGATCTAACCTATAAGTTCTTCGAACCCCTTGATATGGCGAAAACAAAAATAAATGAGAATTCCTTCCTCAAAATAATTGTAAACCCCTATTATGCTTTAACCCATACCCAATGCAGAAAATCTAAGCCAAGAGCTATCACCCATATGCCCACAATTTGAGGAAATCCAAGGATCTTTTATAGGAAATCCTTTCTTTGAAATTGATCGATGTCAAGAAAGTGATCCAAAGCATGTCAAAGATGATACCACACAAAGTCAAGTTCAAGAATCCATACCATCAAAATATTACAATGATTTCGTAGATATCTACCAAGACATCTAAGGCTTTCCAAAAGAACACATCTACCCACGAGATGCTTTCTCCTAATGGAAATGTAGATGATCTCCATCTAAAATAAGAGTCTCATACTCTTGATATCATTACCATGGAACAAGAGTCACCTACTCTTCACATTTGTACACATGATCAAGATATAGAAGAATATATAGATATATCTAAAGTTGCTCAAGAAGAAGCATTATGATTAGAAACATCCTCCAGGAAGGTTGAAGACATCAGGCATGAAAATATGGAGCATAGTATTATAAAATCAACAAAAATAACTAAAAATAATGAGTAGCAAAGCAGTGGGTATACACTAATCAAAGAAGCACCAATAAATTTTTAAGGGCCACTAGAATATGATATTTCACAAGATCAAGTTGAAAATATCAATCAAGAAGTTGTCCCACATATGGAGGACTCTATCAGTGAAGAAGTTATCACCTTTAAAGATCCACAACAAAGCAAAGAAGGATTAGCATCCTATTTCAAAGGTAAATCAAATCCTATTGCAAATAAAAGTTTTCAATAGATGCATTATCAAGACAAAGGATTATGCCTACACGAACAAGGTATACTAGCACTAGTATAGATTATTGGAAATCCTAAGCATCAAGGTCTTGGTTATTCAACAAGTAAGGGATCTAAACATATCAGTGATACCTCTCTAATACTGGGGGAAACTTTATCTAATGCAAGCATCAACATAGAGAGAACGAAGAGTCCTTATAATGAAATTGGTACCAACACTACAACTAGCCATGGCATGAATCCTCATCCACACATATTTCAACCCTATAATTGGGACCAACAACAAGAGAAAAAGGTATACCGAAGAAAGGAACAAGCCATTGAAGCAAAAGAATCAAAAAAAAGTTTTGGAAAAGGAAGATACAAATGGATACGAAGGAAAAACCAAGAAAATAATCCCTATCAAACTCCATTAGTCAAAGAAACTATGGGGAAAAATAAAAAAGGGAAGTTCATCCATCAAAAATGTCCAACAATGCAAAAGCAAGCTTCAAGAGCGACCTACAAGGTATATCAAGATGTTGGTCCCAATCGAATCTCCATATCCACCCATCATTCTCAACATCCCAAGTTTGGAGAGTCAAAGGTTCCAAACTATCAACCAATCCATCTAAAAATCATATCCCTCAACACATTTCGCCATCCAAGATATCCAAATCTCACATTGACCATGTGTTGGAAAAAAATATTTATCATAAGGACTCTAAGGGCACTCTATCGCGATGTGCACATCAAGATAAGGATTATCAGGGGATACTTTCAAGTGCTCATATCTTAGCAAAACAACTCCTCCAAGAAAGATATTCGTTGGCATGTCATGATAGCAACAACAACCATATTAGCACTAGCAGCGTCTACATCAGCACCACCAAGTGGTTTAACATAAGCAGAAAATTGTCACTATGATGAAAACCTGGTAAACAGGCATTTTGTTTGACATCAAAAATCAATAAAAAACAAAAAAAAATCAAGAAAATAGTCAAGAAAAAATCTTCCTCTAGTGAAAACCACTATGGTGGCGCTTTGGACAAGTACCATGATGAAAACCTACAAAACATGCGTCATGTGTAGAATTGAGCATCTACGTGCACCATTTTAGGTGGAAACATCTCATCCTATCCAAAATAAATCTAATCCATTTTTATCCAAACCCACCTTACCTTGATCTTGACAAATGTTTGGTGTATACTTTACATTTTCTTATGGAAAAACATCTTGACATGGGTCATTATAATTGATCCTATCCTATCCAACATTATATGAGCCATGAGACGTTGTCCAAAGGGGCATACTCTATCCAAACATGCTATCCTATCACAAGATAATCAATCACCTACATTGCTATACATTGGGGGAAAATAATTACATCTTGCTTCAAAATAAATCTTGACCTATGCCTTCTAGCTCACATTATGATCTACACATCGTCCCAACAACAAGGTATCATGCCAATGCACTATTAGGGAAACCTTCAAACAAATCAACAACATCAACAAGGTGTGCCACATGGTACCCTTCCCAATTTGTCCCAACAACAAGGTATGCCACCAACGCACTACCAGGGTAACCTTCAAAATAGTTCATCTCAACAACAAGGTGTACCACCAACGCACTACCAAGGTAACCTTCAAAGATACCAACAACCTGGATTATTCCTTCACTCAAAAATTATAAGATATCAATAGTTGCTTGAACCTCACAACTAGTTCAAGTAGATTTCCCGCAATATATCCTCTAGAAAAACACAGTGAAAAATCAATCCAAGTTTTCAATATATTACACCCCAAGCAAAAGGATAAAAATTCAAAAAAATAAAAAAATACAAAAAAATCAAAAAGAAAGAAAAATAGTAAAGAGAAATAAGACATTCTCTAAGTGAAAATCACTTTGTGGCACTTTTAGAATAGGTACTGTAGTGAAAACCTAGCAAACAAGTGTTATGTTTGAATAAAACATGCATCATAATCTATTGGTATTACCCACAACATCCACCCACTCATTTCATAATAAAACAAGATATCCAACCATGGCTTGTCACTTATTAAGGAAATTTATCTTTTCTACAACTAGGGGTAGTTTCAAAAATCTGGTGATCAATTAGATCTTTGAGTGTCCTATCATGGTCACAGAAAACATCAAAAAGCCAAAAACATTCAATACAACAAAAAGTCAAAAACATCTAGAAAACCACAAAAGACAAAAACATTTGAAAAACATAAAAAATAAAACATCATCGGGTTATTCCTTCACTCAAACAGTCTAAGATATCAACAGTTGCTTGAACCCTCTAGCTAGTTCAAGTAAGCTTTTTCGCAACATATCCTCTAGACACATAAGTGGAATATCAATCCAAATTATCAATGTTGTTTACCCAAAAATAGTTTATGCTTTGAATCAAATGGTCGAACTACGTGGTCTCTACATGTACAACGTAGGCAAGGCTTATTAGCCCCCGAGACCCTAGGTCAGTCCCCTTAGGTTTCCAACATTCTTTATTTCAACTTAGTCAAAAACACAAAATCCAAAAATAGTCAAAAAATACAAAATCCAAAAACATTCACAAAACAAAAAGGTCAAAAACACACAAACCAAGTGAACTACGAGCCTCTGCATGTACAACGTAGGCGAGGCTTATCTTTGATGAGCCCCTGAGACCCTACGTTAGTCCTTGGAAAATGTCAAAAACAACATCATAAAACTTAGAAAAATAAAAAAGACCCATGTCTGCCATCACAATTTTCAATAAGACATCATCCATAATAAATAGACTGTCACACTCACCCTTTGACAAAAAAAACAAAACAAACAAAACAAGCATCAACAATGAGAACTTTCAAGAAGACAATCATAGAAATTTTTTTATCACAAATTGAACTAAAATAAAGTCAAGTATCAAATACATATCTTTTTGACAAGACCCAACAACATCCTGAGATATGTCTTAACAAATCCATTCCTACAATAGATAGGATCAACATTGGATAATAGACCCACCCCAAACAAATATGGCAAGTGATATAACAACATTGTTTTATCTTTTTGTTATCTTATTTTTGTGATTTACATTATTGACTCATTCCCAAGATCTCTCGAGGATGTCCATAAGAATTTAGAGAAGAAGGAATGGGGGCAATTGAACGTCATTTCAATTTTTTGTTTGTGGATAGTCTTGTTATACTACCATGGAAAATACTTGCTTTGTTCTGTGTGTGGAAGTCATTTTTTGGAACATTTCGTGTAACAGTGACATGTTAGGTTCTAATACCTCTTGTGTTACTGGTCCGACATGTTTTAAAGCTTCTCACCCATACACTCTAATACGGTTTTCGTATGTCTTGTATGAGCAAGAATACTCCTTGTTTGTAGAGTCAAAGTCCATGCAATAGATACAAATTCACCTTGGTCATTAATACCCTATGCATCGTATCTATTTGCTATATAAAAAAGGATTGTTCAAACTGAAAATTCTCTAAAGCGAAGCAAAAGCAACTCATCAACTACTAACAAACATCACATTTCTATTTATCATCATTATTTCTTCTAAATTAACATCACATTTCTATCTTTCATCATTATTTCTTCTAAATTAACATCACATTTCTATCTATCATCAATATTTCTTCTAAAATTGACATCACATTTCTATCCATCATCAATATTTCCTCTAATTAACATCATTTTTCTATCAAATCATCAACATTTATTCTACGTAAAAAATTTCATAGCAATATCATTAGTACCATTCTACATCCACAATATCGACAACATACATCATGATGATAATAAACCAATAAAAGAATCATGTATGGGGCATTCATTCATATAAACATACATCATCATATATCATCATCATATGAGCATAAAGAAAGAATGAATTGAAGAAGGTATATATCATATATATCATCATCAAAAAGGAAAGTACATCATCAGTGTGATAGGATATACAATATCTATATGAGGCCTCGACTGGGCTGATGAGTATAGGCATACAAAATACATGTCTACAAAATGCCTCTAAGCAATGAACAACTTAAAGATCAAGTACAAAAATAAGACCTCAACAGGAAGGATAAGAATCCTATGGATCACCAAACTAATCTAGCTATCTCAAAGACTAATCATCGGCACCACCACCTGCACCCCCAACACCACCATCACCACCCATAGAACTAGGCTCTCCAAACAGTGGATGCCAAGTGACCCTAGGAACAACAACCTCATAGAAAGTTTGATAGTAGATAGACCTCTACAAATAATGATCACATTCGGTCTTGAGAGTATCTCTCTCGATGGTCAACAACTATACAAAATCCTCTATAGCATGTCGTCGACCACTCTCCCTATCCCGCTCAGCCCTCAAAATATCTATCTAAGCCTCTATAGCCTGTTATCTTACTATCTTTGCATCTCTAGTAGTAGTCATCTGAGCTAATAGTATGTCTCCATCCCTAGCTGGTAGAGGAGGACCCAAAACCTTCCTATGACCTTGCACCTGAGGCAGCTGCTCATCCTGATCACCCTAGGCTCCATCACGAGGAGCTCTATCCAACTTTTCTGTGAGGACCTCAATATGTTGTCACTCCCCATGACAACCTATAATACTTGATCTAACTGAAGCAGGAGTACCCCCAGGAACAGTGAGCCTCGAAGCCCTATGGTGGGACCACCAGTCATCATAGTCATCAGAGGTACCTATATCTATGGGACCAACCAACCAACCCCAACCAACTACGGAAAGTTCTCTAAAATCAACAATGCTAATATCTATATTTGGCTGAAGACCCCATACACGAACCTCCCAAGTCGTCTAACCAAAAAGAGCCTTATAAGTATTAGGAACTCATCCCTGTCTCTCCCCAAACTAATGACATACTCAGTCTAGTAAATAATTCTCTAGCACAAGATCAAAATGACCAAGAAACCAATGGGTCTATCAACAATAGACAAGGTGATTTTCATCCTTTGGCCAAGCATCACACCCCAAATATGGTCTCCACACAAAGCTAGGAATATCATCAAAAACTTGACACCAATAAGGTGTTGGAAAAACAAGGATAAACAACTAAGAGGGGGGGTGAATCAGTTGTCACATAATATTTAAACTTTTCAAACTTTTCTTAACTTAATCTTAGATCTAATGAATGAACAATAAACCATGAACAATCAACACATTAGAAACACAAAGAACACCAATATTTTTATGTGGAAACCCTGTTAGGGGAAAAACCATGGTGGATGTTGGTCCACAATATTATACCCTATTAAAAGTATAATGAGAAATAATGGGAATGCACATGCATTCAGCCACACTGCCTAGAGCTCACTACTCAAATACAAAAGGGCTCACTACCCAACCCTACAAAGCAATTCAAATTTGATCCGCAGAGTATGAACTGAGAAAATAGCTTCTGCAAAAGCCTAATTACAGTTCCAGTTAAGCACAAAAACACTCATTCACACTTCGCTTAAACTTCTTCACACTCTTCTCTTCAATCAAATGAATAGATCAATATTCACACACTTTCTCTTCTCTGGCTTTTCTTCACTTCACTCAAACTATAAATTTGCACAAACAACCATTCTTATATATCCGCAACCTAGATTTACATCAACAACTTCGTCGGCCAAAACATAATATAAAACATATTTACAATATTGGCCCAAATTTACAAATAAATTTTTAATGCGAATCAAACACTGTCGGCTAATATTATGATGCTACCCAAAACAATATCCTCGATCATGCCAAACATTCAAATTTAAATCTCCAAGGATCCGCAACACGTTACAACCATCATGTTGGCCAAAAAAATGAAAACTCAAACACACATGAGAAAAATCTTTGACCACGAGTGCACCGATCAATGTGGATGTACAACAAAGATAGAGAATGATCTAGAAGAATTCACAAGCAAAAAGAAATAACAAAGAAGAATCCACAACTAAGATTACTAGAATCACATAAACTTCAATCAAGAGCACTAACAAAAACCACAAAAACACTATCAAAGCACAACTATCCATAACATGATTTAATATTCACATGGACCTCTGAAACTTCTGGTAGATGATCTAGATACTCACAACAATAAACCCTTTAGTCCACAACAACTAATCTTCAAAGTACAAAACAAAACACCTTCTTGACCTACATTGTTCCACTGGAAACCTGTAACTCTTCCTTCAACAATTTTCTCAATATCCTCGAAATATACAACCTTCAATACAATAATTCTAATAGTGTCGACATCAATGACAACCACATATTAGCAACACAACACAACATCCAATAATCTCCCCCTTTGTCATTGATGGCAACACATGATGTGAAAAATACCATCAACACAACTACACTTGCTCTCCCTTAGGTTCTGACTCTTTTCCTCAATTGCTCTTCTCCCCCTAAAAATATTTTTCACATTGCTCTTCTCCCCCTTTGACATCAGTGGAAAATATAAGCATTATCTTCCCACATACAAGCTCTAAACCACATATATGTACATCTCACTACTCCCCCTGAGTAGCAACCACAAAAACATCAATATGAATCAGGAAATGTCTATGAAGCACACAGATTGATGCAAGTAAATGCATCTTTTAGTTCATATCAAGAGGGGTAATCACTGCTAGCATCCCTCTGATATACTCAAAAGTATCCTTTGGAAATGACTTAGTAAAAATGTCTGCAACTTGTTCTTTGGTAGGCACATACTCTAATCTGATTTCTCTCTCACTCACTTTCTCTCTTAGGAAGTGAAACTTGATTGATATATGCTTGGTCTTAGAGAGTAGCACCAAATTCTTTGATATGTTGATTGCACTTGTGTTGTCACAATATATGGAAATAGGTTCATCATATACAACTCTGATATCTTTCAACATCTATTTCATCCACATCACTTGAGTACAACTATTTGCAGTAGCAATATACTCTGCCTCAGCAGTAGATAGAGAAATAGAATTCTAATTTTTACTCAACCAAGACACCAACTTCTTCCCTAGGAAGAAGGCACCACCACTAGTACTCTTCCTATCATCTACATCTCCTGCCCAATCCACATCGGTATATGCATTCAAGGTAATATCATCATCCTTAGGGTACCAAAGCCCAAAATCAACTATTCCTTTAAGATATTTGAAGATTATCTTTACAATAGTCACATAAGACTATTTTGGATCAGCCTGAAATGTAGCAACCATACATACAACATTCATAATGTTTGGTCTGGTCTGAGTTAAGTAGAGCAATCCACCAATAATTGACCTATATCTTGTATGATTTTCCTTAGGAGAATCATAATTTTGTGTTAACTTGCATCTGGTTACCATGGGAGTACCAACAGGCTTTGAGTCATCCATGCCAAACTTCTTCAGCAGCTCTCTCACATATTTGGACTAAGATATGAAAATTCCATTGTTTAACTAAGTAACTTTCAATCCCAGAAAGAACTTCATCTCTTCAATCATACTCATTTCAAATTCACTCTTCATTTCATTAGCAAACTTCATACATAGATTATCATCTCCTCCAAAAATAATGTCATCAAAAAAGACCTCAATAATCAACTCTTTCTCATGATCCAACTTGAAATACAAGTTGTTGTCAGTAGTACCTTTATTGAATCCAAGCTTTAGTAAATATTTATCTAGTCCAGCATACTAGGCTCTAGGGGCTTGCTTGAGTCCATATAGATTTTTCTTTAATCAGCAAACCATTTCTTTCTTATTAGTTAGTTGAAATCAATCTGGCTATTCAATATATACTTCTTCTAGCTCACCATTTAGAAAAGCTGACTTCAAATCCATTTGATAGACTTTATAGTTATTATATGTAGCATAAGCAAGAAATAGTCTTACAACTTCAATTCTGGAAACAAGGGCAAAGGTTTCTTCAAAATCAATACCTTTCATTTGTGAATACCCTTTACATACTAGTCTTGCTTTATTTTAGACCACTTCACCGTGTTCATTCATCTTATTCCGAAAGACCCATTTAGTACCAATCACATTTTTATCTTTAGGTCTGGGAACAAGAATCCATGTATCATTCTTTTCAATTTGCATCAATTCTTCCTTCATAGCTTCCATCCAATGTTCATCATTGCAAGCTTCAATGACATCTTTAGGTTCAATCTTTGAAATCAAGCAATATTCTTCTACAATCTTTCTTCTAGTTTGCACACCTTTATTCTTATCTCCTATAATTTGATTTTCAGAATGATTTAGCTTTACATACCTTGGAACCTTAGGAATTTCTCAAACTTCTGGTTCTTCTATTCTTTCTTCTGCACTTGCACTTGTCTCTGCTTCCTAACTACCTTGATTTACCGAAACAAATGGAAGTTGTTTTACCAGAACATATGGAACAATTTGAAGTTGATTATATGTCTGAGAAATTTTCCCTTTGTTTATACTTTCTTCCTAGTCATTTGAATCATATCCACAGTATCTAGATGATTTAGCAGAGTCCTCATCAACTCTGACATTTGCACTCTGAACCATTTTTCTTAATCTTTTGTTATAGCACTGGTAGGCCTTGCTTTTAGTAGAGTAACCTAGAAAGATTCATTCATCGATTCTTGCATCAAACTTGACTATGTACTCATCTCTCTTGATGTAGAATTTGCTTCCAAAGATCTTGAAATACTTAATAGTAGGCTTATAATCAAACCATAGTTCAAAAGGAGTCTTACTAGAATTACCATTTACATTTACCCTGTTTAAAGTGTATACATCAATGCTTACAACTTCACTCTAATAGATGTGAGGCCATTACCTTCAGTCATCATTGTTCTAGAAACATCCAGAATTAATTTGTTCTTCCTCTCTGCAACTCCATTCTATTGAGGGGTTCAGGGAACAGATAATTGTCTTTTGATTCTATGCTCTTCACAAAAAGAATTGAACTCCCTGGAGGTGAACTCACCACCTCTGTCTAACCTTAAGAATTTTATTTTTAAACCTTTCTCATTCTTTTCCATAGCTTTGAAACTTTTGAACTTCTTTAATGCTTCACATTTTTCTCTTAAGAAAGCAACCCATATTATTCTAGAGCAATCATCAATAAGTAGCATAAATTACCTTTCTCCATGAAGACTTCTGACTCTGGACGGATTGCATAGATCAATATGTACCAGCTCTATATTCCATTAGAATGATGGTGTTTTCTCTAAAAAGAAACTCTAGTTTGTTTTCCCATCTGATATTCCTTGCAAATTGTGTTAGCAGGCTTCACTAACTTAGGTAGATATCTTACTGCTTGAGTGGAACTTACTTTGACAATGTTATCAAAATTCACATGACACAACCTCCTATGCCATAACCAGCTTTCATCTACTTGAGCAATTAAACAACTTTCACTAGTAGAATTTAGGTTAAAAATATTACCTTTTTTCTTTTTACCTGAAGAAATTACATTTCTAGAACTATCAAGTATCCTGCATCTTCCACCTTTGAACTAAAGATCATAGCCCTTGTCAACCATCTGTCCAACACTCAGTAGATTATGCTTCAAGCCTTCAACATAAAGGACATCATCAGTGTTATGCTTACCACCAAGACAAATAGATCCTCTACCATGAATCACACCAGCATTATTATCTCTGAATCTTACAACCCCACCGTCATACTTCTCTAGAATTACAAATTAGCTTTTTTCACCAGTCATATGATGTGAGCATCCACTGTCAATAACCCACTCATCCTTTTCTTCAATTCGGGTTGCAAGGTCTTTCTCAAGTTTAGCAGATTCAATAGCCATCATACCATTTTCCTTGATAGCAAGGAACACCCATTCATATTCATTTCCAGTATCTTTATCAAACTCTTCATCAATCACTCCTTCAACATAGTAACATTTCTTTTGAAATCTAGATTTTTTAGGCTTAGTCCTAGGAACTCTTTTAGGACACCTTGATGCAAAATGACCTATTTTATTGCAAGAGAAACATTTAATAGGCAATATTCCTTTATACTTACCTTGTCCTCTACCTTCTTTCTTCAAAATCAGTGCTTCCAACTCTTCTACTTCTCTTTCTTCATCTTCAAGTTGTTTCATTTCTTCCTCATACTTGAATGACTTTCTGGAGCACTCTCCTAGATCATATCTTTTCTTGTTTCTTCCAGGTACAGTAGCCTTAAATGTAGTTTCATTCTTGGGAACATATTCACCAAATTCACTCAACTCAAAGGTAACAAGTTTACTAATCAGTGTATCCCTTGTCACATTTTCTACTGATCTGAATTCTTCAATAGCATGAGCCTTTTCTTTGTAGGAGGGAGGCAATGATTTGAGTACTTTAGCTACAATTTCTTCCTCTTCCAAGGTACTACCAACACATCTAATACCCATCACAAGTTCATTTACTCTTTTCATAAAAGAATAAATATTTTCATCTTCACCCATCTTCAAATTTTCATACTTTCCTTTCAAACTTTGTAGCTTAGCCATCTTCACATGCACATCTCCTTCATACAAAGTTTCTAGCTTTGTCCAAATCTCATGAGCTATCTTCAGACCTATCACATTTGTCATTTCTGAATCTGTTAAAGCACTGAACAAAGCTTCAATAGCCTTGATATTATTCTCATCTTCTTTAATCTCATCAGTCGTGGAAGGACCATTCTAAGGAATAACATATGGATTCTTTGTAATCTTCTAGTAGGGTTCACCAATACACCTCAAATGACACTCCATCCTGGCTTTCCATAATGAGTAGTTTGTTCCATCGAATCTAGGACTGTCCTTCTTGTATGATGCCATACTGGATCACCTCAAGCTTTTAAACTTCTTTAGAGGAACCTAATCTAATACCAGTTGTTGGAAAAACAAGGACAGACAACTGAGAGGGGGGGTGAATCAATTGTCACAAAATATTTAAAATTTTCAAACCTTTCTTAACTTAATCTTAGATCTAATGAATGAACAATAAACCATGAACAATCAACACATCAGAAGCATAGAGAACACCAAGATTTTTATGTGGAAACCCTGTTAGGGGAAAAACCACAGTGGATGTTATTCCACAATATTATACCCTATTAAAATTATAATGAAAAATAATGGGAATGCACATGCATTCAAGCACACTACTAGAGCTCACTACTCAAATAGCAAAGGGCTCACTTCCCAACACTACAAAACAATTCAGATTAAATCCGTAGGGTATGAATTCAAAAAATAGCTTCTGCAAAAGCCTAATTACAGTTCCAGTTAAGCATAGAAACACTCCTTCACACTCTTCTCTTCAATCGAATGAATAGATCAATATTCACACACTTTCTCTTCTCTTGCTTTTCTTCACTTCACTCACACTATAACTTTGCACAAACAACCATTCTTATATATCTACAACCTGGATTGACATTAACAACTTCATTGGCCAAAACATAATATAAAACATATTTACAATGTCGGCCCAAATTTACAAATAAATTTTTAATACGAATCAAACACCGTTAGCTAATATTATGATGTGACCCAAAACAATATCCTCGAGTGTGCCAAACATTCAAATTTAAATCTCCAAGGATCCACAACACGTTACAACCATCATGTTGACCAAAAACATGAAAACCCAAACACACCTAAGAAAAATCTTTGACCACAAGCACACTGATCAATGCAGACATACAACAAAGATAGAGAATGATCTAGAAGAATCCACAAGCAACAAGAACTAACAGAGAAGCATCTGCAACAACTGATATTACTAGAATCACATAAACTTCAATCAAGAGCACTATCAGAAACCATAGAAACACTATTAGAGCACAACTGTCCATAACACAATCAAATCTTCACTCGAACCTCTGAAACTTCTGGTAGATGATATAGATACTCACAACAATAAACCCTTTAGTCCACAACAAATGATATTCAACGTACAAAACAAAACACCTTCTTGACCTACACTGTTCCACTAGCAACCTGCAACTCTTCCTTCAACAATTTTCTCAATATCCTTGACATATATAGCCTTCAATACAATAATGCTAATAGTGTTGACATCAATGACAACCACATATCAACAACACAAACACAACATCCAACATAAGTAAGATCTCTAGGCGAGGTATAGTGCACAAAATCCACATAATGATACGAGTATGGATCATCAGGGTGATGATCATGTATCCCATCTGGTTGAGTAACTGTAATATGCTCCCACACCCAAACATGCAAAAGTGAAACACCTACAAAAATAGATTTCCCGCCCTGATACACGACCTCATGCATATCTTTGTACAAGTGGGAAAGAAGAAATGGACCCCAAGCATACCTCGTACCATGCTCAAGCATATTCTCAATACACACACCCCAACCTATGGGAAACTATCGACCTCGGTATCAGGAACAATGAATCCTAAAATTAAATTGCATAGGACAAGTGAGATAGTATTTGCACTATTAGAAAAATCAGACAGATTGATCTCTGACTGATGTACCACCCATTGTTGAGCACCTAACACACATTGTATGGCAGGGATACCATGTTGAATATGATAAGTAACCAACTCCACATGAATAGGAAGACGAAGTATCCTCCATACATCCTCAAGAGTGATGGTCACCTCTCTTGTAGGTAGGTGGAACGAGGATATCTCTGAATGCCACCGTTCCATGAGTGCAATCATCATAGCAGTATGAGTCCTAATAGGAGGCATATAACAAATGTGAATTAGTCCCAAAACATTGATAAAATCTTTCTCTAACACACCAAAATGGGCAATAGGATCGAACAAATTTCGTGGACGTCTCTCTCTCAGTTGTAGTACTTTGAGGCCAACCTACAATTGTTTTGAAACCACAATGTTAGGGTTTCACTCTAAACAGATGGGAGACACAATAGAACACAAAACATGATGAAAAATAATATTTAGGATGACAAATGAACACATGCTAGGGTTCCGAGAAAAAGCAAGGGTTTTGAGCAAATGCTTAGAAAGCACAAAAAAAAAGTGAGATTTTTAGGCAAAGGTGAGCTTTTCAAGCAAAGACAAGGAAAAAAAGGCATGGAAATATGTCAAAGGCATGGAAATATTCAAAGGCGAGCTTTCAAAACAAATGCAAGCTTTTCAAGAAAATGCTCAAAAACAAAGGCGAAGTTCTTAGTCAAAGGTATGGAAAACATGCAAAGATGTGGAAATATGTCAAAGGCATGGATTCTTAGTAGGCAAAAGCATGAAAACTGAGGCAAAAGCTCATAAAACAAGAAACTTCACTTTCGACCTAGAAAACTTTGCACATGCAAAATGAGAATGAAACAACACTAAAGCAAAAAAGAAAGAAGGTACATACCAAGCCACCAATGCCTGACGGTCGCCCAACCTCCTGAACGAGCTCAGAATGATGTGGGGCTCCATCAAAACATGACATTGATCCTCAAAAATTGCTAGAATGAGAGAACCAGATACAAATGAGTTATCTAGAAGAAAAATTTCCTATATAAGCCTCAAGAAACCCTAATTTCTACTTGAGGAAATCCCTACTTTCAAAATAGAAGCTCAAAGAAACATCGAAACAAGAAACGAAGGACCTATAAACCTGATTCTATGACCTAAACACATCAAAAATTAAATAGAATAGAGTCGTGAGCCTAACCTCAAAACTTGAAATTTTCGGTCAACCTCTTGAGGGGGCAGCATAGAGTTCTACCATCATTCCACGAAATGTTGAAGCATAGTTGGGCATAATTTTTTTCAAAAAAATTGATCTTAAAAATATTTGAAACAAAGCAACCAATACTTTGTATCAAAGAGGGGAAAAATGTAGACATGTAAAATTGACTTAACACTTCTGACAAATTTGGAATGTCTCGAAACAACTCAGAATCAACCTGAAATGACTCAGAAGAACTCTGAATTAACTCAGAATGTCTCAGAACGACTCTAAATCAACTTAGAACAACTTTGAATTAACTCAAAATGTCTCATAATGACTTTGAATCAACTTGGAATGACTATAAATCAACGTGGAACGTCTCATAATGACTCTGAATTATCTCAGAACGACTTTGAATCAACTTGGAACGACTCTGAAACATCTTGGAATCAACTCGAAACATCTCTGAAACATCTCAAATACCTCAAAATCATCCCACGACATCTCACAACGTATCAAACGGCATCTGAAACCCTAATTTCCTCTATCAATCAAATAATACAACATTATTTAATTAATCCACTATTTCATCATTCTCGACAAATTAAATTAATATCGTTTATTTAATAAAGCCTTGAAAACCCTAATTCTACTATTAATCGAATAAAACAATGTTGTTTCCTTAATTCACGTTTCATCATTTCAACCAATTAAATAAATTAAGTTTATTTAATAAAGTCCTAATCTTATCTTATTTCATCTTGATTAGTCACACAACGCTAATTATTTGATTACATCACTAATTCACCCTATTCTTCAAAATTAATTGAATTATTAAATAATAATAATTTAATTATCACACTTTCCTCCAAAATTTTGAATAAATTAAATCAAACTATTCAAATTATCAATAATAAAAATCAAAATCAAAATAGAATAAATTAATTAATATTCCTCACCTACTTTTTGATTGAGTAAATCATGGATTGCTAACTAAGCAATCTATTTTTCTAACAAAGAAATCTAATTTTGCTAACTCAACCATCTAATTCGTAACTAAACCCTAAATGATCAATCAATTGCTAACTAAGCAATCAAAACCTTGGAGTCAGTAGTGTGGTCTATAGTTTAGAAGTAGCTAATACTAGTAGGAAAAGTAGAAGAATGTATTCTACCGGCATAAAGCATGAGGAATAGAGTATTTGGTTGATAAGTTGGTCTAAATACTTCACCAGATCATTATTTTGTTATGTGGATCCCCAGGGAAGCTTTTCAAGCATGAATGCTACTTGATTAGTAAGTTTTGTAATGTTGCATTGATCGGTGTACGGGTTTGGAGATTCGATAGGACTTATTGTCTATTTTCTCATTATGGTTGACCTGTTGTGTATAGAATGTTGTGGATGTATGAGGAATAGTTGTTTTAACTATTTCCTTTATTGGGAATTTTGATTTGGGTCCCTACTATAGTCTAGTCGACTTGTGTGGGTATGCATTAATTCTAATTGGTGATTTGAGCTGACATATGGAAGAATAATATATTTTGTTTAAAGCTGACATATAGTAATAAAATATTGTTAGGGGATATATATGAGAGATCTGTAAATCATTTTTAGTGTGTGGATCAAGAAGTGTGAAGGTGTGTGAGTGAAAAAGTGCAGAGCAACTATATGAGCTAATATCAGAAGATCTGTTGAAGTGAATTTTATTTGTGTAGCAGAAGGGTTTTTGTGTAGGAAAGCAAAGTAGAGTAGAGCAGAAGTGTGAATTGGATGAAAGGTCCAGAATCTTTTTTATGTGCCTCATTAGAACTAAATCCAAGCATTTTTAGATGCTATATTCTCAGTTCAACATTTTGTAAGGCAATGAGCCTTCCCTATTTTGAGCAGTGAGCTCTAGGTAGTGTGCCTGAATGCAAGTGCATTCCCTTTTGATCATACTTTTAATAGAGTATACTTTGTGGATTAATCTCCACCATGGTTTTTCCCTTAATAGGGTTTCCACGTAAAATTTTTGGTGTTATGGTGTTCACATTGTCTCTTTAATGAGTTTGCATGTTTCCTTCTATTTATATGATGTGAATGCTATTAAAGGTTAAATATTGTTCTTGATAGTTTAAGATATTATTTGAAATTCAAATATTGTGGAACACTGATTCACCCCCCCTCTCAGTGTTCCTAGTGTCCAATAGGACCCATATGCCCAAGGTGGCGTATGAGTCCCAAATCACTAAATTTAGGCCATATAATCCAAAAACACATGAATTATGATTGGATGTTTGTAGATGTCAGGATTATCCTCAGAAAGATGCATTAAATAAGGATTTTTGCTAAAAAATAAGGCCAAATAAGTTATAAAGAAGCCCAATTAATTAAAAAAAAACCCTAGATTAGTGTGAAAGTGTAAGAAAACACTTTACAACACCCTAAATAGGGCACAATTATGTCCATTTAGTTCACAAGGGACCAAACAAGTGTGAAAATGTAAAGGGATACATTTTCTTACACTACATTTAACCCCCACTTTAGTGAGAGGAGGGACTTGCTTCAAACTCACATTAAAGTAGATGAAACTCACATCAAGAGGGTTTCAAATGTACCAATGCTAGTAAGATAGGACAAGAACCACCAAGAGGGTTACACAAGTACCCAAGATCAAGATCCTATGGAAAACCAACATAGACACAAAAGAAAACACATGAAAAATAATGCAAGGGGCAATAACAAGGCACAATCATACACTGCCAAAGACAAAGAAAAACAAAAACAAAAAGGGATGGATCAAGCTTCGATTGTTTGTCCCGCACATTGTAGGTCATATCTAAGTTGTTTTTCTAAAAATGCATACTCACTCTAAGGAAAAATAAATTCATGTTGTCCGCTACCCATGAGTATCCAAAAGGGTGAGACACATACACCCGCAGCTGGTATATGTTCATAGAGACAAGTAAGTGGCTATGGGAAAGTCATGCCTAAGTTTGGCTTCCCATTCAACTAGATCAAAGCTATACCTCCTGATAACTTTGATAAGGTGCCACGCAACAATGAACTTTGATATTCATGAGGCAAGAAAAGCTTTGTATGCTTGATACTCATGAAAAAACAAGATGGCTCCACAAGAAAGCCAAGTGTGTTATGCAAGGTGGCCATATAACTGAAATTGCAACATAGTGTAAGGTAGGTTCAAAGGAGTATTGCTTAGTTCATGTAAGGTATTAACTCAGGGACCATTGTGCCTAATGTCTCAAGAGAGGACCAATTGAAGAATAGAAGATTCACAACTTTAGGGATGCAATGTGTCACATCAAGCCATTAAGAGGAATATAATATGAAAATAGATATCATTCTCTTGAGGGACATCACACCCAATGTCACCACAAAGTGAAAGAAACATTGCATGAAGTAAGAAGACTACATAATGAAACATGAAATGCAGAAGAATAATTCCAATGTATGCCCCCACTTTAAAGAAATTGCTAAACACCATGTTGTGAGCAATTACTTCAAAGTAGAAAATGATAAATGCTAACAATAAAAAGGACATGAGAGCTTAGTTGGAAAGCCCTATGCCAATTCATATTTTACCAAATAAAGTTACGCCATGAAAAATGGAAGAGGGGTTGTCCCCAAAACAAAATTTCAAACACATGAGGGATCCACAGATTTAGGGTCAGTATTTTCTTGCTACAATGTTTTAAGAGAGCTTGGAACTATCATCATTCCCCAAATACTCATGTAATAGGAAGAATGACACAGAGAGAAAAAACAAATTAAATCCTTTTAGTTCAACATGGAAGAGACATGAATATCTTGATGCCTTGCATCATCTCCGAAAGGTAAACACAAGACAAATGAAAAGATTTTGGGTCAACATGGAAGAGATATGAATGTTTCAATGCCTTGCATCATCCCCAAAAGGAAGAGATATGAATATCTCAATGCCTTGCATCATCCCCAAAAGGTAAACACAATACAAATGAAAATATTTTGGGTCAACATGGAAGAGATATGAATGTCTCAATGCCTTGCATCATCCCCAAAAGAAAAACACAATAAAAATGAAAAGAAAAAGTTTTTGGGTCAACATGGAAGAGACATTAATGTCTTGATGCTTTGTGTCATCCCCAAAATGAAAACACAAGAAAAGGTTTATGACATGGAGAAGAATGTAGATACAAATAGAGGAATGTCACAAAGAGAGAGAGACAACAAACATAATAGTATGGGGGATCACATTACACACATGCAATAACACACAAAACATGAAAGGAAAATAATGCAAAATACCAGTAAGGTACATGTAGGTCAACCTATTAGCAGGTCATTTGTATCCCAATCGTGTTCATCATATATAGAAGGTGGAAAATTATCCAAAGGGACAATAGCAAGTGAAAAACTAGGATTATCACCAAGTTCAACACTCTTCCCAGGAGAATTATTGTTTAATCTCATAGAAGAGGAAAATAATCTATTCAATTCATTATACACTTCTTCATCAATCTTAGAAACCTCATCATCATCATCCAAGTTAATCACAATGGGAGGTCGAATGATAATTTCTAAAGAAGGATTTACCTCATGTTGCAGTATAGGATCTTTTTTATTTTGATGAAGAGGGAGATTCATCATGTATTGCTTCAGTCAAGTTTGGATTTTAATTTTATTTTTTCTTCATTTAACCTTCGAGTAGAGCACGACGTCTACGCATACGCTCTCTAGAATTTTTGTTTCATTTAGTATGATTTTAAAGTTATGTCTGTGTAGGATCAGGTTTATCAACCATAGGTTTCTTTTCTTCCTGGAGGGGAGGAATGGAAGGAACCATGGAAGGTTGTTCAACCGCTTTCTCTTTGGCTTTGTAAACTTGTTTTATTTTAGGAGGCATGATGGGATTGTTTTTATTATCTCTTGGTATTTTGTAGGAAATAGGAAAAGGATTTGTCTTAGGTTGATCTTGGTTGTTTGGAATGTCTTTAGGTTCAATCATGGTTTCGTCAAGGATGGTAGGCTCAGTCATAGGTTGAGGCATGTTTTTAAGGGATAATTGTGTTATGCATTTCGCCTTGAACTTTTGATAGGATTTGAAAAAGAAGTCCTCTCAAGGTTTTATAGATTCCATAGGCTTTGGCCAAAAGAAATCTAATGAAAATTTTCCATGAGAAGACAAAGGGTTAAAGCCATTATGGTGTACAGTGAAAATTTCATTGTCAAAGGGAAACTTTAAGCATTTATGCACAACCAATGGGACAACTTCCATCGAGCGTAACCATGGGTAACCAAGCTTCACACGAAATTGGTTTGATGTCGAGATGATGGATAATGAAACATCTATTTTTTTCGGTCCTATTTGTAAAGGAAGGGTGATCAATCCCATCGTAGGGAAATTGAAACCATTATGCATCTTTATCCATGATTTTAGTATATATATCATATGTGTAGACACATAAAACTGACCTAGGCCTGAAAACTTTATTTTCTCCATATTTCTTCCTAACATAATTAAAATATTTAGTTAAGTTCTATGGTCCAAATTTGACTATTAATTAAATAATTCTCAATTATTTAATTAATTCACATCTTTTATTCCTTCTGACTATTTAAATAAAAAATGCATCGCTAATTTCTTATGTCCCTCTATAATTAAATAAATTCCTAAATTTATTTAATTATTATTTGTCCACTATGTCTTCCTAATTATTTAAATAAATAAATTTTATTTATTTATTTATTTAAATACGTCATTAACTTTTAATGTCTTCTTATGATTAAATAATTTTTATAATTTATTTAATTATTGTCCACCCTCTCCTTTTCTAATTTTTAAATAAAGGAATTTATCTAAAAATTGTCCACTCTCTAATTTCCCTCCAAGTAAATAATTTATAAACATTATTTACTCTCACATGACCCCACTACTTTTTGAATTAAATTAATTTTTAATTCAAAAGGTCAACTCAGTCTTTAAATCAAATAATTTTAAATTATTATTTGATTCTCTAGCTTTTTCTTTTTCCGTGCCCAATATTTCCTTCTGTCACATACATTTTTGTCCATTGATTTAATTTTTCTAAAGTTAAATCTCAACCCTTCATTTCAATTTTTTCCCTAACCCTAACTATGGGTTTTCACATTTAATTTCAGCCATTGATCTTAGGGAATCTCTCATCTTTCAATCTTGGCCATTCATCTAAAATTGACTTTTCTATAAAAAGGGAAATTTTTACCTCATTTTGTCACTTCATGCTTGACTATCTTGTGCTTCAGACATTAGACTTGCTTGCATTTGTTGAGTACATTGCAGCAATAGTTGAATCCTTCAATATTTTCTTAGGGCATGGTAATAGTCATAGGTTTCTCATCAAAAATAGGAGGGAAAACATCAACTTGCAGCAAATGGAGAAGGTGCAATGAAGGTGATTCACAGAGGGCATGAAGACTTTGTTAGATTGTTCTTTGTTTTTATGCTTTTTAATTCCATTGTTTAGCTAGGGTTTAGTTTGTTTAGACTTTATAATGCTAACCTGAATTTTTCCCTAAGTTACAATATGTTTTTTGATAGAGTTCATGCACAAGTAGGAATTCCTCAGTGATCACATTTTCTCCATATACAGGGTCAATTAATATCCCATTATTGGGTTTATCATTGATTCGGTTGGCTATGTAAACAATGCAATTAGATGCATTTTTAATAATACCTTTAGATGAGAAAGCAATGTCAAGAGGCTTCTTAGTTTAGCCCTTACGAGGCTTAGTTTTGATAAATGCAATTAAGCCCTTTTTAATAGTATCCATATCCATAGGACTAGTATCCATAGGATCTTGTTCAATAGTATCCATTTTGTCATCATCCGTGTCAACATTCATCACATCATTCTTTATGGTTTCATTGGATTTGACAAATGAAATATTATGTTTTGATTAGGAGGGGCAACATGCTTATTTCCTTGATGATTAACACCTCCAATTGAAAGCCAACTAGAATCAATGAGGTCCTGCACAAGATGTTTAAGATGCTTGCATTGTTCAGTGTCATGTCCATTTTGTCAATGATAATGGCCATAAGGGTTTGATCTAAAGTTCGAAGGTAAAGGTTTATTAGGATCAGGAGTTTTGACGAGAGGCAAGGTGATCACTTTTTATGCTAAAAGTTGTGACATTATGTTATGGATGGTATTGTGTAAGGGAGTGAATTGCCTAACCAAATCCCCAAATGTGAAAGGATTCATCTTCCTTATAGCAGCCACTTGGGTATCAACATGTTCAGTTGGTTGAGGGGGATTAAGTTGAAGGAAACCTTTAAATTCTATTTCTTAAAAGGTTGATAATTGCTTTGGTTTTTAGATTTAGACTTCTTAGGATGGCTAGAGGTGGATTTTGTGTCACGACTACTGATCAAGTTTTGATAATCACAAAGGGTAGTACACAAGTGTACTAAGGAGGGGAACTTCATCATCGTAAACTTATCTTGTATCTTAGTTTGCAAGTTCTCAATGAACATCCTTTGAAGGTGAGGGTTGGGAATCTTTATGTCTATTTTGGAATAAAGCAATTGGTAGCATGAAATGAAGTTAGTAATCTTTTCATCATCTTTTTTCTTACATCTCATCAAATTGGCTAAGATCATCTTATGAGTCATATGCACTTGGAAATGGTTTATAAATTCCTCAAAAATTTCATTGAATGAATGAATTGAGTTATTTGGTAATGAATAAAATCATTCTAAAGCGGTGTCCTTCAAGGATCTAGGGAAAATCTTAGTTAAGAGCTTATCCTCAAGAATAAAGTCACTACATAAGGTGGTATAAGTGGAAATATGGTTAGAAGGATTTCCTTTCCCCCCATATTTCTAAAATATAAGCACCTCTATACCTTGTGGCATCGGCGTTCTCAATATCTCCAAGGATAAGGGATTGATTTTGACATAATATGTAGGTTGGCCATTTTGATTTTGGTTTATGGTGGAAACTTGATTTTGAAGGGATGAAACAATTTACACAAGTTGATTTATGAGGGTGTCAATGGTTATGTTTTGAGATGGAGGTGAATATGGTGGAGGTGTATATTTATTCGAGGGGGCAATGAATGAAATACTTATGGGAGGTAAACTGGTAGGAGATATGACATGCAATGCAACAAAGGTACTAGGAATGCTAGCAGTAATACCCAAGGAAGGAATGACATTACTCATAGGTTGCATTGTTGTTGTAACTTGAGGATTGGTATAGGTAGGAATAGAGGCAATCATTGTAGGAGGAGTAATTTGAATAACTCTTTGGATTTGGACATTGTTCAAAGGTAAAGCACAACTAGTGGTTGATGTAAGAAGTTTCCCAAAAATTGTAACTATGTTATGCACAAGATCAACTCCATCTTCACTTTCAATCATGTGATGTATGTTATCTATGACAAGGATAGTGGTGGTTGAAATGTTTTCAGTACTTATTTGATTTTTTAGGTTTGCTAAGTTTTCATGAATTTAGATTATGTTTTCTTGTAGAATACTAGCAACCATTATTTCAACATTTTTCACACTACTTGAAGGTAAAGAGTTGTCAAAGGTATGGTCCATACCTAGTGAGCTAGTGTCAACACTAGTAGTGAAATAGCTAGATAACCTAAGATCCACGATGATTGTGCAATGATGGGATGGCATGAGTCTTGAACTTCGTCTCACTATAGTATTAGCAATAGTAAAGTTCATGCAAGGGACAATCAATGAAATGCAAGATGCACAAGATAAATGATATTCTATGATTTTGATTCAAATGAAATTAAGCTATATGCAATGAAATGAATGAAAAAAAAACTCTAAAAACTAAAACAGATAACTAACAGTAGCAAATAGAAACATAGAAATAGAGTTTTGAATGCTGGAAAATGCAGTTTAAAATCTTAAACAGGACTAAATCACCTAAAGGTGATGTGAGTCCCAATCAGGGTTTTTTAGGTATTTAAATGCTAAATAACAGTCACCATAAAATACCCAAAAATTAGGAAAAACCACCTGTACAGGGACTAAATCGCCCAAAGGGGCATATGAGTCCTAGATGAGGGTTTTTGCACTATTTTTAGCAAATTCTATGTAAATGTTATGTTTTCTATTTTGGATGATGTCTAGACTAAGTGCAAATGCAGATATCAGATGAAATTCAATGATGCAAGATGCAAAAATGTAACCTATATGCACTTTCACTAATGTAAGATTTAGAAATCCTAGATGCAAATTAACTAATGCAAGCCCTAATGCAAAGTTAATGCAAGCTAGATCTAGGATTATGATGTACTCCAAATCAGAAATAAGATGTTCTAAAGGCAGGTTCACCAAAATGAAACAATAAAAATAGGGTGCTCCACCTTTTAGAAGATGGAGCACTAGGTTTTAGATCCTATTTCACTCAAGGATACCTTAGAGATCTCAACCCAATGATAGAATGAGAGAGAGGGATTTGCTAAAGTTTTTCATAGGGTATGATTAGAGACTACAAAGGGTTTCACCAGTGGGGTAAACCCACAATAGTGGGTTACAATTTTTTGAATGAAGAAAAATTAGAAATTCCCATCAAAAAATTTAAAATGGTTTACCCCTTCTAATGAAGGGGGTTCAAATGAACCTCCCCCCTTATAATGAGCCCCGTCTTGCACCATATAGTGGGGGTTTGAATGAACCCCCTTTTTTCACCTTCCCCTCCACTATTTCAAAATTTATGCATTTTTTTACTATTGAAGCTTGGGAAGGAGGTGCAAATGGAGTCAACTTGATAAACCAAGTTCGATAATTGTAATGATCGAAATGTGCTTTCCAACAACTATAAATTTAATGTTTTTTTTTTGTTTTTTTTTTTAATTTTTTAGTTTTACTATACATAGGTTTTTCACCAAACATCAAGTTCAATGAAAAATCATTGTGGAAAAATAGTAAATTTGAGGAAAAAAAATTTAAAAATATATACGCACTAGGTATTGATGTCCTCATTCCAACAAGAAAAGAAAAATTTAATTTCAATACATTCCAAAAAGTTATGCAAGTCGAAGTGCACCTATGTCTAAATTATAAATGTTTTGACTTCAAAACTTAATTAAAAGAAAAATATTCAACAAAATGTTATGAAACAAAATGAAACCACTAGATACTTGTGTTACCAACCTAAATTCAAAAGAATCTGAATTTTATCCTTTGTAGAAAAACATTTATGCGAGCCGAAGTACACACCACTTTTTAAAAATGTTGTTTACTATTAAAAACTAGTTATCAAAGGAGATGCAAAAAAATTGCGATTTAATTTCAATTTTTTAAAAAGAAATACATTTAAAATCTACAGACAAAATCTCACAAATCACTAGTTTACATCATTTTCAAATTCCTAATAGTTCACTTACTATAAGTGTAAGAAAGTGAAGTTTTCTTTGAAAAATGTTGATTTCAATGTCAAGTTTGGCCAAAAAGTGTAACCCATTATTGTGGGATGAATGAGCTAGAGCTTGGAAAGACTAGTAACATACAAGATCTAATTATGAAACTTAATGATATGCAAAACTTAAGTAAATGACCTAGAAATGAATACAAATCATAATAGAAAAACTAAGAAATTTGAGAGGTGCACTTGGAAACATGTAGAATCTTGAATGAAGACATAAAATGCTGAAAATGTTGAATTTAAGGCACATTGGGACTCATACACCAGGTTGGGCATATCAACCCCAGATTAGGGTTTCTGGGTTAAAACAAGAATCTGCTGATGATAAGTCTAGATCTTCAGAAATATGGAAAAGTGTATACTGGGACTCATACGCCAAAAGTGGCATATCATTCCCACTTGGATTTTTCAGAGTATCAAGATATGAATCTACTCTTCAGTCTCTACTCTTTCTTCTCAACCTGATTTTTAGATCTAAAATGTCAAATTTTGTAGAGCTATAGATGTCTTTAAGTGATCTTATAAACAAGGTGACAACTTTGACAACTTTACACACTTGACAACTTCTTTCCAATATTGCTTCAATGTGTCTTACACCTAGATCTTCAAATCACACACTAAAGAGAGGGAAAAAATGATGTTTTGTTAGTGGATAATGGTTTTCCTTGGTCAAAACCCATTTTGGTAATCAAACTTTGAAATGAAATCAAATAAAACATGAAGAAATGATGAATGAACAAAATGATATGTTGCAACTCACCAAATCCTAGGAACAAAAATTTTCAATCTTGGATGTAATGGCTATAATGGATGTAGATCTTGAATCTTGCTTGAATGATATGGATCTTGAATTCAATGCTTGCTTGAATCATAAAACCCTACATCACAAATGTTAGCTCAAAAACAAACATGATGCATGATGACTTTGACATGATGCTTGATACATGAATAATGCTCTAAAATGCTTGATATTAATCACTCTTGGATGCTCTTTGAATGCTCTTGTGAACTCAAATTTTCTATAATGCATGAATGCTCAAGTTTCTAGGAGAAAATATGTGAAATAACCTTGTATTTATACTTATTTATGCCAAATTTCCCAAAATTACAACACTACAAACTGACATCAGATCTAGGAGAATAAAATCCCACCAAGAATTTGAATTTAATTTAGGTCTAAGTTAAGTGAGGCTCATATTCCAATTGGGGCGTATGAGTCCCATTATACTAAGCTTGGGACACACTTTTCAAGAAAGGCTTAGATTCATGTGAAATCCAAATCAGGGCCCCAAAAACTAAGTGGGACCAATACATCCAAGGTGGCATATGAGTCCCAAATCACTAAATTTGGGCCATACAATCCAAAAACACATGAATTATGATTGGATGTTGGTAGATGTTAGAATTATCCTTGAAAAGATGCATTAAATAAGGCTCGTGGATGCAAAATAAGTCCAAATAAGGCATAAAGAAGCCCAATTAATTAATAAAAACCTTAGATTAGTGTGAAAGTGTAAGTAAAAACTTTACAACACCCTAAATAAGGCACAATTATGTCCATTTAGCTCAAAAGGGCCCAAAAAAGTGTGAAAATGTAGAGAGATACATTTTCCTACTCTACATGTACAAAAAAAATGTTATGTTGATTTTCTTATGGGGGGTTTTCCTTGGTCAAACCCCTAGTTTGGTCATTAAACCTTGATAGAAAATATAGATTTGGAATGGAAATGTGTGTGAAAGTCCTAATGTTAAGTGTGCATAAGATTAAGAGATCTAAAGTGCCATGAAACCCTACTCCAATGTGTTGGAATAGGATGCATACATGAAACATGAAAATGGTGATGACTCAATTTAGGAGACCTTCAATCACCCTAATAAGCCACAAGAATGCATGTAGCTTCCTTTAGGTAGAATGAAAAATGATAATGGAAAATGGAATCACTTAGGAAAAAAATCATTAGGCTTGGTTCAATGGCTATTTGCATCTCTCCAACCTATAATCCATCATGATCCTCCATAGGAAACCATCATCAATCTTTGGCAATGCTAGATCTTGAAATGAAAGTGAGCTTGAAGATGTGAAAAAATGCTATAATGTTGCTCCAAGACTTCAACTTTTCTTGCTCCTAAATCTTGATTGAAAATTCTCGAATCTCTTGCTTACTTGATCACTTGTCTTGTTCTCTCTAGTTTCTTAATTGTCAAAATGAGTGTGAGACTTAGATTTTATAGGAATCCCATCTAATTTACCGTTTATTAGATCCCAAATGCTAATAATTGTGAAATTTGAATTAGAAAACTTTAATTTCCCCCTCAAACCCTAAAAAGGTCCCAAACGTGACTCATACACCCAAGGTGGCATATGGGTCCTACCTAGGGGGACTCATATGCCCAACGTGGCATATGGATCCCACCTTATGTTTTCGAGGTGAGAAAATGTCGGGAGGTTAGAAAATTGAATGTGTTTATTGAATTTTTTAGGATTTCAATTGAAATAAGCCTAGGGATCCATAATAAAGGGTCTTAGGTGCCTATTAATGATGATTTAAAGGTCAATAATGCAATGGCACTAGGATAGGTCCAAATTAGGTGTGAAGTTGTACTATCTCCAAGAAGGGAGTACAATTTTTGACACTATAGTTCTTTGAACAAAATCTTTAATATTCTAAAGAGGAGAGACTTGTGCTTGATTACATTCCACGCTAGGTATGAGTGGAAATGAACAATGATCTCCTATAACCCATTTCCATTGAGGAGATGAGGATGATGGTATTTTAAAGATGAAAAAGGTTAAGGGTCATGGACCTAATGGATTTTCCATACAAAAATCAAGAATTTATGGAAATTATTAAAAATGAACTACTTGAAGTTGTTAGAGAATCACTAGAAAAGTAAACAAATGTAGTAGGCCATGAATTCTACTTTCCTTTCTCTCATTCCAAAAAATAAGGATCCAATTTATTAGATTATTTTCACCTTATTACCTTATGTAATGTTACCTACAAGACTATTACCAAGATTATTGCTAATCGCTTAAAAAAATGGTTGGTTATCCTAATTTCTCTTGAGGAAGGGGGATTAATGAAAGGGAAATAGTTATTATATGTTATTATTGTGGAAATTGAATCCATCCACTCTATGGCTATCTACAAAGAGAAATCAATCTTCATCAAACTTGATATATCTAAATCCTATGACTCAGTTAGATGGTTATTCCTTTTGCACATTTTATTAATGTTCATATTTTTCTCTAAGTGGATTGACTGGGTAATAAGTCATATCACCTCATCTTCATTCTCTATTTTGATTAATGGGGCTCTTTCAAACCTCTTTGTAGATTCTCAAGGGCATAAATGAGGGGATCCATTATTACATTACATGTTCATTTTATTAATTGAAGGTCTTAAAAAATTATTGAAACGTAATAGATAAAATGATCTTATTCAAGGTTGGTAGTGGATTGAAAATATGGAATTTCAAATCCACCTTCATTTTGTGGATGATATAGTACTAATGGGACTAGCTAAAGTTGGAGAAGCTACCAACTTTATGAAATTTTTGGATATATATTTACTTCTAGTCATTAAATCAATGAAGATAAACATAGTATTTTATTCTTCAACACATCAAAGTTGATTCAAATAAGAATTGTTAATATTTTTCACTTTTAAATTCCAGGGTAGCTTTTAATTGATTACTTGGGAATTCACCTATCTTCAGGATCACTAAGAAAGCTCCACTAGGGGGAAAAAATTTGATGGATTTTTTTTAAAGGTCAATCATTAGACCATTTAGTGGCTATCCTCTACTAGAAGATTAACTCTTCTAAAATATATCCTACAAGCTCTTCCTCTTTATAGTTTTTTAATTCTATCATCTCCTAAAATATTTCTTAAGGATTTTGATTCTCTTTGTAGATAGTTCTTATTAGCATGAAGGTTGGATGATTAAAAATGGACTCTCTTGAGCTAGGAGCAGATTTTTCAACCAAAGAAAAATGGAGGCCTTGGGCTTAGACTATTTGAACTCAATAATCTAGCCTTATCTACCAAATAATATTTGTGATGGTGCAAAAATATTGATCAACCATTGGAAATAATTCTCTATTTTAGATATTTGGGGCATTGACTGATAAGGAGATTCCATAGATAGAATCGACTAAAAAGGACAATTATTTGGAGAATGATTAAGGTGTTTCCCTAATTAAGTATGATTGCAAGATAAAACAATGATAACAGTTAATTTCCAACTAGGTTGACATGATGACTTGAAAAAATTATAAATTATGTCACTGCTTAAGAAATGCAATTAGATGGTAGTGAAATGAATGAGCATGTATAGTAGAAGTGTAAACATATATTTTAACTAACACCATAACTCTGAAATAATTTTGTATTAATTTGGAGTTGAGGCCTTGATTATTTTTCACTAGCAACAATGTAATCCACACCCTAAAACTCATGACCTCCATGAAAGAAGTTCAACATTAGTGGCTTAGAAATTACTCAACTAGCGAAAGTGAAAAAATGTGGGGCTACAATAACTAACCCATGTAAGTGAGATATTTTTTCCCATTTTCAAGACTTGATGGTATATCGTAACACCAACCACACCCTTATTCTATCATTTGATATGATTTTGTGAAAAAAGAAAGAGAACATAGTACAATAATAAATTATAATATCATTTCTTTGAGGCCAAGAAGCATTGAAACAATTTATTGTTTCGAGAAAAACCACATGCTGCCAAAAAAAAAAAAGACATATTTAGCACAAATGGAGGAGTGTTCTTATCAAGGTATCTTAGGAACTAACACTCTTGTTGAAAAATCATAGCTTTTCCTTCCTCAAGAAGATTTAGTCCAAGAGAACCCATGTGAAAAATGCAAAGTTTTAGTTACTTTCTCTATATATTGTATAAAGATTTTTTTTTTTTCTAAATGGGAATCAATAACCAGAAAGGTGATTCTATTAGTAACTACTAAAAACCCTCACAAATAATGGGTCCTTTCACTAGTTATCATAATAGGTTATTACATGGTCTATCTATAAACTATCCTATAAAAACAAAAAACTAAAACTGTATAGTAAATTATTTTTATTTATGTAAAGTTTATTTAGTCATTTTAATTGTCAAGATTCAATTTTTACAAATGTATTTTAATATTATATATTTAATATTCTTATACTACCTTTTTTTTAAATTAAATATTTTTATACTTTTAAATGAGAATCAATTTTACTTATATTTTTTTCATGATATAAAGAAAAAATTAGACATAATCTATTATGTCAATAAATATGTAACTAATTAGATTATATGTATATATTATTATTATACTATTTTATTTAAATATAATATATATAAAAATATGAAAGTTATATCTTTACAATGACATCATCATAGCAATAGTGAATTGTAAGTGTGAGTGTCTAGATTCATATATGTGATTAAAGTGTTAAACTTCTTGTGTGTTCATATAAATTGATCAAGTAGAACAAACTAAATTGAAATTGTTAGTGCTAGTTGTGTACTTGGTAGAACCAATTAGTTGATTAATTGAGGCTAATTGATTCTTTTGGACCCAATACATTCAAAAATTTTACTATCTACAATATATTTAATGTTCACACTTGTAATTAAATTTAGGTGAATTTATAGGTCCTACAAAGCCACCAATCAATATAAAACACTAAAAAATTATAATTTCGCCATTTATTTGTTAGAAATGGACCCTAAATATAAAAATTACACCCCAAAGACATATTAGATAAAAATATTAAAATCTTGAAAATGGTTAACTACTAATTAGATTGGATAAATTTGAAAACCATATCTTACACTCTAAATCTTAGAGCTTTTAGAATACTTCCTAGCCCCCTCCAAGAAGAGTTAGGAACCAAAATATTAATTCTTGGTCTCAATCATCTTGCTTGCATTTGGATTTTTTTATCTTTATAGCAATGGGGCCTCTACTAATCAAATTCTTCAAAATTCCCCTTTCTATGTTTATCCATTTCTCTTGTTTATGACTCTCAATTAATTAAAGGAGCCCTAAATAAGTGAAAGTGTAAAGGGATACACCTTACAATACTAAATTAAGGCACAATTAAGTACAAATTAATTAGGAGGGCCCAAACAAGTGAGAAAAAATAAAGCTATACATTTTTTCGTCACTACAGGTACTACAAGGCATATCAATCAATTTTGGGGTAGAATTTACCAGTATGAGAGAAGCCTATAAAATTTGGATCATGATTATTAGGAAGTCCTTGGCGGGAATTCATAGTTCTTGTGATACTTAGTGTTCTAGAAATTTCTCCCTCCATTTCCTCTACAAATAATAACTAGATCATGAAGATCAAATAATTAGATGAGAATTTCCCCCTTCAAGCTTGGTTAAAATGAATGTTTATGGAACTTTCAAAGACAATCCTAGAAATTTTGGCATAGAAGGTGTTTTTCATGATCATAATGACAAAATTAATTTTTAATTTCCTAGGAGTTTTGGTATTGCTTCTAATAGCTTTGTTGAAGCAATGGCTATTCACCAAGATATGTTAGAAACTAAGAAAATACATTTTGGAATCTAACGAGCTAAAATATTTATTGATAACTTCAAGAGGAGAGATTTCTCTAAATTTTAGTAGAAGAAATTGAATGAATGCAAGAAATACATCAAACTTATCATTCATGGTTTCAACATTATTAAGTGGAACCATACTAGAAGGGAAGGAAATCAAGTTGTTCATTTCTTAGAAATATTAGATCCTAACTAGAATGGAATCAAGGTTAAAATTGGATATAATAAAAAATGGCCTACCCATGACTTGAGAAAATATTTATATATTCTTGTAAATGTTAACTATAACACTTTCCTAGATTCCTAACTTTAGGTGGTGAGTTTATTTTCATTATGTTCCTCTTTGTTCCCTTATGGTCAACATTGTTATTTTCATTTTTTTTTATGTGGTTTTCCTTTTGGTCCTATTTTTAACATAAAAGAAAACATCACATGTTGGTCCAATACTCAATGATTTTATAATATTCTTGAGGGAATGAGTGCCTATGCCTTATCTATAGTGTTTGGAGAATTCCTCCTCTATTGATTGTCTTTTATATATATCCACCTGGATTTCATATTTTTTAGAATTAATATGCTATGAGTCTTTTAGACTCATAAAATTGCTCCATAATATAATTCTACTTTTATGTGTTTGGCCTTTATGTAAAATGAGAACCATCATTTATATCTTTACTTTTGTATAACCCTTATGCACTATTAATTGCATTACTCAAGCATGAAATATATTAAAAACTTGTTAAATAATCAAATACCACTAAAGAAAAATCTTTAGTAATATTGTAATTGTTTGTAAGTGATCAAATGGTCATTTATATGCACTTGTCAGGATCAAGTATATCTTGATTTCAAACATGGCCTTGAGAGTACTTATCCTTAAAATATCTTTTCTTACCTTTCAACATTTGTAACACACAATTTTAGCAATTAACCTTTCGTCATCAAAAACAAGATGCATCAGAGAGGGAGTGGGAAGAGGAGCAGGGGGATTTGAAATATGAGGATAATTCTAGTGAGGAAGATGATGATTCCACATATGCGAATGGCATACTGTTGGGCTGGCTACTAAGGCAATTATGTGAAGTTGCTGAGGAGTGGTGTTGGTTGATGTCTTTGGCTTGGGATGTGTTGCTATGGGTCTATTTGGTGCTTTCATCATTTTGGGCTGTTGTGGTTTCACACAAGTTGTGATCATTTTTTTGCTAGGAAGTTGTGTTTTAGGTATGGCTGTTGCTTTTGCCCTATGGGGTTTTTCCCAATTCTTCTTTGTTGGGTGTGCAGTTGGGTGCCTGCTCACTTCTTCATGTGGGCTTGGTTGCCTCTTTTCCTTTGGTGCTAGACTTTTATGAGGCTCTTTCTCTAGCATTGGGTGTGGTGTTGGATATGGTTCCAAGAGCTCTTGTTGATGGGTTTCTTGAGGATTTTGGTGCCCTTATCTCAGACCCTAACTGGCATGTAGGGTTAGAAGTGGCTTTTTCTTGTTGTGCCTTCTCTCCTCTTTCTTTGTGTGTGGGTTTTCCTAGTTTTCTCTAGCCTTTTGGGGCTTTTTTTCCTCTGTGTGTGGGCTCTCGTTGCTTGGGGTTGAGATTGTTGGTACCCCTCTAATGGAGTTGTTTGTGGATAGTTTTTTGCATGTTTCAAACCCTAACTAGAAAGTAGGGTTGGAGGTTGTTCTTCATTTTCTTGCTAGCTCTCTACTCTGTCTGCTTGGAGGCTTTTCCTACCTCATCCTTCTTTCGGGTCACTTTCTCTTCTTTGGTGCTAGTGCTAGTTGTGATGCTTGGAGTTCTTGTTGTGGGGTTGTTTGAGGAGAGTGGTGGCCTGATCTGAAACCCTAACTAGCATGTAGGGTTGGAAGTGGATTTCTCTTATTGTGCCTTCTCTCCTCTTTCCCTATTGGTAGGTATTTCAAGCTCTCTCTAGCTTTTTCGGGCTTCTTTGCCTCTGTGTGGGTGCTTTTGTTGCTTGGGGTTGAGGTTGTTGGTTTACCTCTGGTGGAGTTGGTTGTGGATAGTTTTTGTCATGTTTCAATCCCTGACTGGCATTTAGGGTTGGAGGTTGGTCTTCATTGTTTTGTTGGCTCTCTACTCTCTCTATTTGGAGGCTTTCCTTTCCTTTTCCTTCTTTTGAGTCCCATTGTCTCTTTGTTGGTGTTGGTTGTTTTTCTGGGTAGGGAGGATGCCACTCTTTGATTCCTGCGAGTGTTTCTCTTGGTGCTAGGTTTTTATATGGCCAATTTCCAGTTGATTTTGTTGAGCTCTATGATCTCCCCCTATTGGTCCTAAAGCTCTTTTTCAAGGATGGGGCCATGCTGCAAGTTGAGGATTGCTCTATTTTTTCTTCTTTTCTCTAGTTAACTTTTTTGCCAAAAGATGCTATGGTGGTCTTTACTATGGGTGTTTTTGCTTCCCTTTAATTTTTTCAGCTATGGTCTTCTTTGGAGGTGGAGCCCTCTTCTATTGAGGTGGATAGGTGTGTTGTGGATCAAGTGGGAAGTTCTACTTTCTATGGATTTGGGTCTTATTTCATCCTCTCCTATAGAGGGGAGCCCCTTCCTATTGAGGTGGAGGTTATGTTGGTGTTGTGGTTTGACTTGTGTTGTGTGTTTACTAAGGCTCTTCAGTGTTTTTCTCTAATTTCTAACTCTCCTATTGAGGTGGGGAACTTTGTTTCATTGGATGGTGTTGACAAGTGTTGTGCTAATGTATGGTTGATTCAGGCTGATGGTTACCTAGTCATCTTTGGTCATTCGCTATTGGTTGGTACTGATAAGTGTTGTGTTGCAGTCTGGATGATTTAGGCTAATGGTTGCTTGGCCATTTCAGGTTGTTCTTGGGTCCAAATTCCTTTGCATTTCATGGTTATATTGGGCTTAAGGTTCATGTTAAAACCTTTCTTGGTGCAGGTTTGAGATTTCAAGTTAATTTTTTATAAGATCTGCTTCTGGTTTGCGTTGGTTATCTTTGTTTTATTCTATAGCAGCTTGGTCTCTTTGTGTGGGTTTCAGCTAGGTGATCCCACAATACTATTTTACAATTTTTGGCCAAACTGGACATTGAACTAATTTTTTCTAACTAAATCTTCACTTTTGGGCACCTATAGCGGCTAAACCGTGAGGAATTTGAAGATGATGCAAACTAGTGATTTGTGACATTTTGTCTACAGATTCTAAATATTTTAAAATTTTTGGGAATCATATTACACTTCTTTTTCCATCTCCTTTGAAAACTAGTTTTTTTTCAGTAAACACCATTTTTAAGGAGTGACGCTCACCGTATAACACAACTTTTTTTCCATGAAGTATAATTTTTTATTTTTTTTAAATTTAAATTTGTAACTACGATATCTAGTGCTTCTAATTGGTTTCATAGTGTTTTATTGAATATTTTTCCTTAATCAAGTTTTGAAGTCAAACCAATTACAATTCAGACATAGGTAGACTGTATAACACAACTTTTTTTGTATGTATTGAAATTCATTATTTTTTGTTGGATCAAGACTTCAATATCTGGTACACTCATATTTTTCAAAAAAAAATTATAATCTTCTATTTTTCCACATGTTCATAATAGGGAGCTTGATTTTCGGTGAAAAACCTACATTCACAAGAAATAAAAAATAAATATTGTATACACCTAAAAATGGTCATATCACATAGTCTGGTAATTAATTAAATATTTTTAATATTTAATTAAATCTCTAAATTCAATCTACGTATAAATAAATCCAAATAATTTATTTATATTGCTCATTCTTTAATTTCGATTAAATAAATAAGTTTATTTAATCACTTTTCTTATCCATTTCTTAATTAATTAAATAAACATTACAATTTATTTATATTAATTATCATATAATCTTGGCTTGAATATTTTATTCAAATAAATATTAAATATTTAATTAATTCTTCTAAAGTCCATTCATAATTAAATATTCCAAATATTTAATTAATTCCTCTAAATCCATTCACAATTTTGATTAAATCTTCTAAAGTCTATTTGTAATTAAATATTTCAAATATTTAATTGAATCTTCTATAGTTCTAAAATCAAAAATCAAACTCACATGAAATTAAATAAATCTATTTATTTAATTTGGATTATCTTCAACAACCGTAAAACAAACTTCCAAAACAGAAAATTAATTTCTTTGTTCCTGTGCAAGATTGTTCCCGTGGGTTGAAGACATACCTCCATTTTTCTCTCCAACCTCCCAACAACTTCCATCTTCTTCTCAACCTCTCCATCTCTCACCATTCAAAATTACTAGACAATCTCACAACCATTGATCTTTGCCAGCCAGGCTCTTGCTTGTGAAAAACTATAAAAAGGACTGCTGGATCTTTGAAAAACATAGAAGCTTTCATACAGGGAAACTATAGCCAATTTGCAAATAGCACAACCTTTTAGCATCCATAGCATTTTAGAATCATAGCATAGCATAGATTAGCATATTAGCATTCCATATCATGGCCAATTATCCCCATCGCTTAGTTTCAATAGCATCCATAATCCACAGCCCCTGTGCATAATTTACAGCCCCTGTGCATATCCACATCAACATTTCACTCCACTAGCATATAGGATAGAGAAGCAATCTCCCTTTGCATACTCGTTTTGCAGGTTGCCATTCTAAGAAGTTTTGCTTATACAATCTGAAAGCAGCAACTTCAAGCAAATCTCTGGAGATAGAGGACAATGGAACGATTCTGAAGAAGCTTTGTTTGAATTCTCTTTGATTTCATATTTTATCTTGATTTCTTTAGTTTAATGTTGCATTGGTGTGTTTATATTGTTTCATTTTGATACTAACATTTCCCACACACATTTTTGGCGCCCACCATGGGGCACTTGCCCCAATTTTAACATATTTTCGTAGCTTTTTCTGACAGGTTACAACTAAAAGAGCGTAATAGCGCATTAAACACGCTTCAACGCAGTTCACACCCAATTTAGCGCTCTTTAACTCTGTTATAGCACCCTTCAAGGATTCCTCAGTGCCCTTGAAAGATTCCCCAGCGCCCGTGACTAATTCCTTAGCGCCCATTAAGGATTTCATAGCGCCCTTGACTGATCCTACAGCGCCCGTGACTGATTCCTTAGCACCCATTAAGGATTTCATAGCACCCTTGACTTATTTTGCAGTGCCCTTGACTGATCCTACAATGCTCCTGATATCTTTTTTAGCGCATTTTTTTATTTTTAGCATAGTTTTTTTTTAATTCTGCAAATTGTAATCTATGACTTAAGTAAAATTTGACTGGATCTGACGCTACTGCGGCCAGTAAGAGCTCTAATTTTTTTATTTTATTTTTTTTAACAAAAATAAAAAAATAAAAAAAATCAATCCTAGGATAGTCACTTAATTAAAAAATGAAGCAATCCTAGGATAGTCACTTCATCTTTTATTTTGCACTAAAAAGAACTCCATGTCTTTGTGAAGCAATATCTTCACCTAGCATAGACAATTGTTTACTTGGGCTTAAAATTGAACTCTTGTTTCCTTTGATTAAAACGGTGATAGGCCTATGCTCTCCCCTTAACTGGGTGATCAAAATGCCAAACTCATCTATTTCATTTCATGCAATTTCAAGCTTTGATACTACCTTTTAGAAGGCCTACCATAGTGGGAAAAAGTACTCACCCTACGGGAACGACCTAAGTGGGAACAACTAAAGCCAAGTTTTCCAACCCACTTTAATCAAATGTGGATGGTTGATGAAAACCCCATTCGATGGTAGTGTGCAAGATAACCATCCCCAAAGCCTTTATTCTAAAGGTTGGGAGGTCTCCTGAGGGAGTATATCATTTGCCGCACCGAACGAAAACCTTTACTATGAACTTAGTGTAGTATCCAACTGAAGTTAGTTTCCAAACATCATAATAATCACAGTGCAGGGGAGGGAAGAATCTACCCCCAAGATACTCACCCTATAACTACCAAGGACCATTTGCTCAGGGGATCCGGTATCCACTTTCGTCACTTGAGTACGTGCCTAGAAAAGACAAAAACACAGGCGCCCCTTTGGGGGTGACACAGCTTTGTGAGTCGACACAATTTTAAGATGTGGGCTGTTGATTACTATGGTGACCTACTTGAGTACTAAGAGTGAGTCTGCTTGAACTATCTGTCATGTGTAAAAACTTGTGAAAACAATTTTTGAAAAACATTTATGTCATACACTTAATGTTTAAAAACAACTATTCTACAACTTGCTTGATGTGTCTTCGAAACATTAATTCAGTAAATATCTTCCAAAACTCACAATTACATTGATTAGCTTCATGTTAAGAGATTGGAAATCCACAACCTTGGTTAAGAAATACATTTTTAAACAAGTTTTTGATTATTGATTCAACTTCCCCAATAGGATTTTGATATCCTTTCATCTTGGAAGCCACAATCAAGAGTTAGAAACGTAATTTGATCATATCATAAGATTTTCATCTTATTAGATCAAGACATCATCATTTTTGCACTTATAAACCTGTGATCTAAGTCTAGAAGAACATTTCAAAAGCATATGCCTGTTGTTCACTTTAAAACATGGGTGATAGGGCAGAAAATCCTTTTCATAGGTTTCATACTGGGAATAGTTCAAATGATGAAATAACTGATGAAATGATTCAAGAAGTTGAATAGGATCCACAATTTCACATGATTTTGGACAAGATCTTAGAGCGAGATAAAGAAGGCTACTTTATTTTTTTAGCAAACCAAGGTGCCAAATTGCCCTCTAACTACAATATGGAGAAAATTAAGGAAGATCCTGAAAAGACTAAAACTCCATTAAATGATCTTAGTAGTCTTCCCCAACAAATAAGAGCACTCCAAAGGCAAATCAAGGAAATACAAGGGGGCACAACTATGAAGTCCTTTGATGGAAATATGAATGTAACCTCTTCTCCTCCAAAAGCAACATCATCCAAATTCAATGTTTTTGAATTTTTGCAAAGGTTAAATGAGAAGCCTAAATCTAAGCCATCAAATAAAATTGACCAATCCTGTCATGTCATGCATTTATCTTCATCCCCCATAATTCAAAATGAACCTCACGATTCTTTCACTCAAGATAACGATTCCATTCAATCAACTTCTTCTATCATATCCTTTACATCCAATGATTCATTTCAATCTACACATCTCGATCAAAACATTCTACAAACCCTTCCTATCTTTGATCAAGATCCCATCTCTCAAGAACCATATGATGATCCCCTCCTTTCATTATTCACCCATGATAATCCTCTTCCATCTCAAGAAAAAAATGTTCTTCCAAGTTCTCCGTCCACCTCATCTAATCAATCTATACCATCCCATGATTCTATTGCATCACAAGAGCATGATAGTTCTTTCATCCTATCTAATGATGTCTTACCAATTGATGATCAAGATATGATTTCTACAAAATCTCGCGATTCCCTTCCTCATCAAGATCAATATATGCTTCCATTCAAGGATACCCTTTCATCCCATGAAGATGATTATCCTTCTCATGATCAAGATATGTCCATACCACTTCATAATCCTTTTCCATGTCAAGATCAAAACACCCCATCATCCTCATGTCAAGAGCCTATCACACCTATTCACGTTATCCATAAACCCCACACCTATAAATTGGAATCCTCCACCTTTATCCATTCTAGTTTACTTCCAACACCTATCCTCTCATCCATATCATATCCTCCTCAAAATGAACTCACATCTTGTTTTAAAAACAATACATATCCCATTGGTAAACGAATGTGTGAAATTATGAATTACAAAGGAAAAGGTTTAGGCCTTCAAGAGCAAGGTATCCTAGAACCCCTTTCTGTCCAAGCACATCCATATTCTCATGGCCTTGGTTATACACCTTGTGCTCAACCTAGGTATCCTAGTCCATCAAACTCTCCATCCATCCTAGGTCCTTATCCTAGTCCATCAAACTCTCCATCTATCCTAGGTCCTTATCCTAGTTCATCAAACCTTCCATCTATCCTTGGTCCTTATCATCCCAACTCTAGCTCATCAACCCTTCCATCCATATTAGGGTCCCACTTTTCTCCATCTCCTATTCTTCAAGAACAACAAAGGCACACATCCTTGATCCACTTTCAAAATTCTTCCATCATTAACTCATCCATCATACCTCCATATCATTCATCTCAATACACTTCTTCCATTTCTTTTGGAAGCAATTTGGGTGCCAAATGTCAAAAGCTTCAATATAAAACTCCACATGTATGAAAGGATCAACATGTCTCCTCGAAGAGTCATGCAAAAATAAAAGAAAATTTGATTCAAAATCAAAAGAAAAATCTAAAAGGCCACAAAGACCCATCAAAGAAAACACAATATGAGAGCAATAGCTTCAAGAGAATCACTGGAGATAGAGAACAATGGAATGGTTGTGAAGAAGTTTTGTTTGAATTCTCTTTGATTTCATATTTTATCTTGCTTTCTTTAGTTTAATGTTTCATTGGTGTGTTTTTATTGTTTTACTTTGATACTAACATATTTCATAATCAACAGGAGAATACCATCATAGACCTTGTCCATAATGAAAATGACAACCATGTCATGACTTTGACAACTCAAGACCTTACCCAACCTAATGATCCCATGCCTTTAGTTTATCTGAAACTTATTGATTGGGACGATGATGCACCTATCCATATCCCTACATTCCATGATGATGAAGATATTGTAAATTTCCTTTGTTCATCTAGTCAAGAAAATAATTGTTTCATCAAAGAATCTCATACTCAAGATTTTGATAGGGAGGGTGTCAAGTCTCTTAGCTGCAAAATAAATGAAATAAAAGATGGATCTATTGGTGAAAACCCAAAAACAAAAGTGGTAGATCAAAACAAGAGAAAAATAAAGAGTGAATCTGATGGTGAAAACCTTTTTGAGGCACTGAAGGATGAGAAACTTGACACTCTTCCCAAACATTATCAAGAAAGATCTATTTTTGAGCCCACAGAATCAATCAATATAAGTACAACAGAGCAGCCAAAAATCTTGCAACTTGCAGCATCATTAACAGTGGAAGAAGTACTAAAATTCATGGAGTTCTTGAAGGAGAATCAAATCAATTTTGCTTGGTCATATGTCGATATGCTAGGTTTAGATCCTAATCTGATAATGCATCATTTATCTATACATGCAGGGGCAAAACCTGTGAAGCAAAAACTCAGAAAAATGCATCCACATGTTGCATTGTTGGTTAAAGAAGAGTTAAAGAAGCTCTTAGATGTTGGATTCATTCAGACTATTAATTATGCAGAATGGATTTCCAATATTGTACCTGTTTCAAAGCCAGACAGAAGGATTAGAATTTGTATAGATTTTAGAGATTTGAATAAAGCATGTCCCAAAGATGACTTTTCTTTGCCAAACATAGATATGATTGTTGATTTAACTACTGGTCATGCAATTTATTCATTAATGGATGGATTTTCAGGATACAACCAGATAAAGATTGCACTAGAGGATCAAGATAAAACAAAATTCACGTGCCCTTGGGGTACTTATTGTTGGAATGTCATGCCATTTGGGCTTAAAAATGTAGGAGCAACTTATCAAAGAGCAATGAGAACAATTTTTCATGATATGATGCATACATTCATGGAAGACTATGTGGATGACTTATTGGCCAAATCTAACACAAGAGAAGGACATCTTGAAATCTTGTCAAAAATCTTTGTCAGAATGGAGAAGTTCAATGTTCGACTCAATCCAAAGAAATGTGTTTTCGACGTTAAATCTGGAAAACTTTTGGGATACATTGTTTCAGAAAAGGGCATAGAGGTTGATCCAGAAAAAAGTATAAGCTATAGTGGACATGCCCCCACCACAAAATATTAGTCAGCTTCGATCACTGCAAGGACGACTACAATCCATTAGGAGCTTTATAGCTCAACTGGCAGACAAAAGCTTACCATTTACACATCTATTGCATAAAAATGTCCCATTCAAATGGGAGGAAAAGTGTGAAGCATCATTCAATCAGATCAAGCAATATCTTATGAATCCACCAGTTTTGATTCCACCAGTTCCAGGAGAGCCCCTTATACTCTATATTTCAGCAACAAAAGTATCTTTGGGAGCATTACTTGCATAGGAGGATTCTACAGGCAAAGAAAGAGCCATATACTATATCAGTAGAACATTAACAAGTCATGAACTAAACTACACTTTCATTGAAAATGTCTAGCAGTAGTGTTTGCTTCTCAAAAGTTGCGACACTATATGTTGGCTCATACAATTAAGTTCATAACCAAAATTGATCCACTAAAATACCTCTTAAGCAAAGCTACCTTAACAGGAAGACTTGCAAAATGGGTAATGATCTTAAGTGAGTTTGACATTCACTATGTAGATCGAAGAGCTATAAAAGGACAAGTCATCACAGATCAGTTGGCTGAAGCACCTTTACAAGAAGAAAATCCAATTCACATTGAATTTCCTGATGCAGACGTCTTTGCGGCAACAATTAAGAAATCATGGACATTGTACTTTGATGGATCCTACATGCAACAAGGCTCAGGGGCAGGGATTCTTTTTGTCACACCTATAGGACATACCATTCCAAAATCATATCGGTTGATGTTTCCTTGCACAAATAGCATATCCAAATATGAAGCGTTGCTCATAGGAATGAAGATAGCGTTGGAATGGCGGATTACAGAGCTACAAGTCTACGGTGATTCACAACTTGTCATTAAAAAAATCAATGATGATTATCAGACTAAAGATGATAAGCTGCTACCTTACAAGAACATGGTGGACGATTTTAAAAAGTATTTTGTGACAATCAAGTTTTCACAAATCCCAAGGATTGATAATAAAGCTGCGGATGCAATGGCTACAATTGCTTCCTTGTTACAATTATCAGAAAATAAAAATCGGTATGAATTCTTGGTGGAACAAATGTTTTCTCCCGCCTATGATAATCCTAAGACCCAAGTCATATATCATTTAACCGGTTTTGATTCACCTTTATATGGTAAGACTTATACCTACCTGAAAGACAACATCTTACCTCCGGACTTATCCTGAAACCAAAAAAGGAATTTCATTCGCCAATCATCTTGTTATACCTTGATAATCGATATCCTTTACTGACATGGTCTTGATGGTATGCTCCTTCGATGTCTTGAAAGTGATGAATCTGAAAAAGCCTTACAAGAGGTTCATGGTGGTATTTGTGGAACTCATTCAAGTGGGTTAACCTTAGCTAAGAAACTTGTTAGAATGGGATATTATTGGCCTACCATGGAGAGGGAATCTTTTACTTTTGTCAAGAAGTTTTCTAAATGCCAAATCCATGGGAATCTTATTCATGCACTTGCACAGGAACTATAGCCTTTCACTCCAACATGGCCTTTTTCTCAATGGGGAGTAGATCTTGTTGGAAAAATTCATCCTTCATCATCAAATGGGCATAAATTCATCATCACGGCTACAAAATATTTTACAAAATGGATTGAAGCTGTTCCTTTGACGACCGTGACCGGTAAACAAATATCTTCATTTATCCTAAATTACATCATCTGTCGATATGTAATTCCTAATTCTGTCATCACTAATAATGGGAGGCCTTTCAAGAATCAGGATGTTGATGAACTTTGTGAAAGATTTCACATCCAACACAGGTTTTCTACACCTTATTATCCACAAGGCAATGGTCAAGCGAAAGCTTCAAACAAAACAATCTTGAAAATCTTGAAGAAAATGGTAAATGACACCGGTCGTGATTGGCATGTCTAGTTAAATCCAGCTTTGTAGGCATATAGAACCAGCATTCGCACACCAATGGGAGCTACCCCATATGCCTTGGTCTATGGAGCAGAAGCGATCTTACCACTAGAGTTTGAAATACCTTCACTTAGAGTCTCACTCAAGGTATTGATAAATGATGAAGACTACAAAGTATCTCGTCTGCAAGAGCTAGAATTGTTAGATGAAAGACGTCAACATGCAGCTGATCATTTGAAGGGTTATCAACAGATTATGTCCCATAGCTACAATCACAGAGTTAAATCACGGACATTTCAAGTAGGTCACTTAGTCTTGAAAGAAAATCCACGCAATCAGCAAGACAGAGAAAAGAAAGGAAATTTTGAACCAAATTGGCTTGGTCCATTTGTCATTATTGCAGCATATGGTTCTGGAGCATATCAGTTATCTATGTCAGAAGGGGACTTGTTTGAAGAGACAATCAATAGCATTCATTTAAAGAAGTTCTATGTCTGAATCATCAAAACTCAAAAATACATAAAAATCAGAAAAAATCCTAAAAAATATACAAAAAAAAAAAAGTCTTGAAAAAAGTGCAATAAAAACAAGCAGTGAAAACCTGGCAAATAGGTGCTACTTGTGATCAAAATGGGCTCTTTTATCTATTAGTTTATGTCTTGCATTCGCTTTATGACATCATCTATCCATATCTATCATTTTTACATATCTATCATATCCATATCATGCAACGAGAATCCTTGTGTTTCATCATGGCTTGATGAAATTTGTACATATCTATAATATACAGGTTATGTTTACACTGGGGGCAGAAACACATACTAAACAAGAGAGGGGCAACAAGCTTTTAGAATATCACAAACAGACAACTGACAGTTTGACAAACCACAACATACATTGACACATCAAATCAACCACGACATCAAAACAATCACTCAATGCCAATGACATCAAACAACATGGTGAAAACATAATGTTAATTGAAACAAAAACATCAATGTTGATAACCAAGTTGGATGATCTTAATATGAATAATGTTTTGAAATACTTTAGGCAAAATTTGAATTGTTGGTTGATTTTCTATCATATCTCTGGAGTAATTCGATGATGTATTGAACTAGAAAAGCAAGGAAGGAATATGAGTTTTCTTTGTCTGTTGTTTGTGAGTGAATCATTAGTACTATGCAAATTTGTTGCGAGACATGCTCTACTAAATATCATTGATGACATTTCGGAATTTGCATGGGAAACGAGTTAACTCTTGTCTGTTTATGCAAGCGATACTCAGGTCATCTCGGTTCAATTACATCTACATGCTTGTATTAACTTGCTATATTAAAAATCATGAAAGCAATACTCAGGTCATCACTGGTGCTAACATACCCTTTGATGCTTGTATTAACTTTCAACATTTCAATGCTCTATGATGACACAAAAAGCACAAATAAGCTCTCAGAATGGCAATATTATACAGATACCCTGCATGGTTTGTAGTACCCCTCCGTTTATGCTTATGCTTTCTGTTGCTATGCTTTCACACTGTTAGACCTATGATGTTTTGTTGGATATTTTGATCGCTGGTTTTGAGCGATAGTGGATTATTTTGTGACATGATGATACTTTGTTGATGATTATTGATTTCAGATATGATATGATTTAGTATAGATGTTTATTTTCAGTTGATCATTGTTATGTACATGTATATGATGGACTAACAGTATTTATTTCGCCAATTTGTTGTGAAGTGTATTGGTGTGGAGAACAGAATCGTATCACTTGCTTGCGAGTGCCCTGCGATATCTATGATTTTCTCCACACGGTGTGTCTGTTTAATGCTTTATTATATATATATGTATGCACGTTATTTTCTTGGTTGCAGGATTTGCAGGTACATGACACCGAACCCACCTGTGTAATCAGGTCTGAGCATGTCAAGACTCAACGGATACGTTGATCGGGAGATAGTAGTCTGGTTTACCCTAGCCTAGTCTTTAATCCTGGTCATAGTACTTTGTTTGTTTTCAGTTTTGAGTCATAGGTTGTATTGTGTTTCTGTTGGTTAAATCCTTTTGAAAAGGTAAAATTTGGTTAAATTTTAATGTTGGAATATTGTGTTTTAAATTATTGTTATTTAATTAATGTTTAAATGTAGTAGAAATTACTTGCTTAATAATTTAATTCATTAATTAGCTTATTTGGTTAAATAGTTGATCTTAAAAAGATTAAACTATTTTAATTAAATTAATTAATTAATTATATTAAATTATTAAGTGTGAAATTTATATTGCATTTGGAAATTAATTAAATTGTGGAAAATTAGAAAATTAAAATAAAAATAAAATGCATGTGAATGGAAAATTGGTTTTTCAAAATTTAAATTAAATAAAATTGAAATTTGCATGCAAAATTAAAAGGGCAAAAACTGCCGAGAAGTTGTGGAGAAGATATTTGCAACTTCTCGACAAGTGTGCGAGTTGCATTAATTTGGTTTGTTGAAAATTTGTTATGGAGAGGTTATTGTGGATCTCGGGAAAATTGACAGGGGTTATTCAATTTCCTCACGGGGAAATTATCAGAGCACTGGCAAAAATCCTCTTACTGTGATTAAAAAAATAAAATTGAAAACTTCTTAGAAGTTGTTATCTCTCTCTATTTTATTTTGGTTGATTTTGGAATTGGAAGATCCTTTGGAGGGATCTTGGTGGCTGGTTATTTTGGAATTGACTTTGCGGGAAGGAATTGGAACCTACAGGCAAGAGAGACTACAAGGGTTTCTTCACCACATAGCAAAGGAATACAGGTATTCCTCTTTAAAAGTTATTTTGTTTGATTTGGAAAGGAAAGCTTCTGTAAATAAATTGTTGTGTTTAAATGAATAGTTTTGTGAAGAATTACTGTGAAAGAAAAGAATATTCATCTATAATGAGGATTTGTTGATTTCAGAAAACCTCTGAAGAAATTGTTTAAATCTCTGTGAAAGAAAATATTTGTTTAAATAGGGAAAAAGAAACTACAGGAAATAATTTAGGACAAGAATTTAAAAAAAAAGAATTTCTGTAGAAGTATGTGGAAATTATTCCCAATTTTCTCACTGTAAAACTTTCTGAAAATTTATTTACTTTTCAATTAAAATTCTTGTAAGAATTTAATATTCTTTACATATAGATTTAATTGTAAAATTTTATAGTTAAATTACTGTGAAATCACCGTTTATTTTCTTTGCAAAATATAAATCTGACGAATTAATTTTCGTCAGTATGGAAATTTTGTTTTGTTTAAATAAAAAAAAAATTTAATCCCAATGGGGAGGGCCGAAACCCTCCCCATAGTGTTGTGTGCTGGGCGCAGCCTGGCAAGGCTGCGCATAGCAGTCTAAGACTGTTGGGCGCAGCCTGGCAAGGCTGCGTACAGCAGCCGTCCTTCACAACGGAAGGCTACGGCTGTGGCCGTAGCCTTGCCATTGTATGATATATTTATTATTATTATTTTTTTTAAATTTCTTTTTAAATTCGCGATTATTTAATTTGGAATTTTATTTAATATGAATTAGTTTATAATATTTACATTTATATATATATGTATAATTATATATATATGTATATATATATTCATATATATATATTTGTAAATAATGTGGAAGTAAATGAGTTCTAATTGAATATATATTATTTTTTTTAATAAAAGTTGAGAAAAATTATAGAATATAATTTATAGTGAAATTGTGAAAATTAGAAGATAGATTAAATGAAGTGAATATTTTCTTGAGTCAATTTGCAAATATACTGTTTTCAAATTGATATATATATGGATTTAGTATATCCAAAAGATAGATGTGTAATTCTATTTACTTAAAATTGGTTTATTTCTTTTTATGATTGGGGAAAATGGGAAAGTCTTAATTAAGCAAGTTTTCCAGATTAAATTGTAAAAGTGGGGATAGTGATTGTTAAACTGAATTTTGTATTGGTTATTGATGTGTACATGATTTCCTTGTATGGTATTTAGATACCAAATAGTTGTGAACAAGAATTTTGATGTTCGTAAGGAATAGTGTTGAAATTATATTTTGTATGGATGTACACTTGTAAACCAAAGTCAGAGAACTTAGACACCTTGTTATGTTAGGGGAGTGGCTATTTGTAAGGGCCGACACACAAAGTGGTGTCAGGGTAACTTACAAATAGTTAGTAACTCAGTGATAATTAAATGACACATTAGTTAGTTTAAAACACTTAACAAGATATTTTGCCTCACTTATGACTCTTGAGCTACCATAGTCTTGAGTATAAGTTGAGAAGGCCTAGAATGGCAAATCGGTGTCTCGTTTCCTTAAGAGGCATTCGATTCCGCAACAGTATGCAATAGGGGCCGGGTTTCGTAAGAGGTTACCAGGGTAACCCAAGGATTGGGGGCCGGAACCTAGGAAGAAACACCAGGGTAACCTTTGCATCGTTGTGATGACACTCCACCTAGAATAACAGTCAACCTTGTATTTGTAGTAAATTCAATTGTCAAAAATCTGGAAGCAATGTAACCAATAGTTTGTTTGTAATAGTGTCTAGGGTTAGTAGACTAGGTCTAGGTAACCTTATTACTATCTCCTAGCACGGGGGGTGGACCTACGGGTACCACATGGTTGGGTGGAACGTGCACCTTACTCCGTTGGGTCCCCAGTTTGTGATCATGGCATTGAGAGCTTCATGCATGGAGAGCTCGCACATGGAAACTTATGTTTATTTCATCATTGTATTTTGTAAACTTGTATTTGAAACATCCCTCAATTGTATAAGAGGTGATCGATGTAATTGTAATTGTAACTATTATTTGAACTACCTCATCAAGTTGGATGAGTATTGTAATATCATATCAAATGCAATGTATGGAAAAACATGTATGTACTTTATTATGTGAACATGAATGGAAATTTATTATTATGCAACGTTTATCTTTATGTTTTTAATTAAATGTGCAATGCGAAATACTTTAGTCACTTTTGGAAAACTCAAAGTAGTGTAACGTCGCTTAACCTAAGAATGTATGCAATTAATTAACTTAATAATAATAATATTTAAAAAAAAAATTTACACCTTTATAACACATTTGCAACATTCTTAGGTTATTAAGACGGGGCATTACAGATTGGTATCAGAGCCAAGGTTACAAACACTGGACGCTCTGGGTAATCTAGAGCCCATTAGGTTGACCTAGTACGTAGTGTCGCAACTGATAACCTTGGTTGAATAGTATCTAAGACTCGTAATTGTTATGTGTAGGAACATGCCTAGGCGAGGAGGAAGAGGTTGTGGTAGAGGTAGAGGTGGAGGCCGAGGGCCAATCCCTCAGGTTACTCTCCCTCCTAGCCCTCACCACAATGATCAGGCATAACAGATGGGTCAGAGAAATGAGGAACAAAATCCTTGTATAGTCAGCAGTAGAGGGTTCTCAGATACGTCCACTATTAGAGGAGGTCCTAGCTCGTCTTGGACCTAGACAGGCAGATGAGCAGGAGGTTGTCAGAGAGAGGGATAGATCCCCTAGGAGAGTAGAGGATATAGCACATCAGGATGCTATCATCGCATGTCACATGAGGGATTTACTTAGGGCACGCCCTCCTACCTTTGATGGTTCAGGAGGTGGGTTAGAGGCTGAGACCTGGCTACTAGATTTGGGTAGATGCTTTGCCATGCACCCTTACGGTAGCAATACCCCTGCCAGATGTGCTATTATGCACTTGAAAGGATTCACCTCTACATGGTGGCACCTAGAGGAGCAGAAGCTCCATTTGGATATTGGTTCTGTGTCTTGGGAGATGTTTCTCGAGAGGTTCAGAGCACGGTTCCTTTCAGAACACTGGAGGCAGCGTAGGGCTGACGAGTTTCATGATCTACGTCGGTTAGCTCTTTCTGTAGAGCAATATAAACGTAGGTTCTACGAACTCAAGCAGTATGATGGTATTGGCGATGATGAGCCTATGCTAGTACATCATTTTATCAGGGGCTTAAACGCCCGTATCAGTGGTGGTGTCCAAGTCTTTGAGCCAAAGACTATGGAAGTCGCAGTGGAGAAGGCTCGCATAGTTGAGGAGAACCTTATTATGGCTTTAGGTGGGCACACAGGAGTGTAGATTGGGAGTGCTCCTGCAGCAGGTTTTAGTCCACGGGGTGGACATGCACAGATAGGTGGTTCTTCCAAGAACCAACAGACTCCCACAAAGGGTGGGCAGCAACAACAACAAAGAACACCTCAAAAGAACAATAACCCTCAACCACAACAACAGAACAGTCCTCAAACAGGAAAGGGTCGTAACTGGTGGTGCAACAAGCGCAATAGGCAGGATCAACCTGCGTAGAGTGCTCAGTCTACCATCAGTAGGGGTAGTTTTTAGCAGTCCAATGCACCTTCGGGTGGCAGAGGATTCGGTAGAGGCACAGGCACAGGTTGTTATTCATGTGGGCAGCATGGGCACATAGCTAGGCAGTGTCCGATGAGAGGTCCTTCTGGTTATGGGTCTCGACCTACAGCTTCAGAGCTGACAGTTGGAGATGTAGGACGAGCACATACTGTATATGCTGCGGTTAATGACCGCCAAGCCGATCACCAGAATACGGTGGTCGAAACTTCAGGTAAGTTAAATGGTGTTAGTATTTCTATACTTTTTTATTATGGAGCCATTGACTCCTTTATTTCACCGACCATTGTAGACCGTTGTGGTCTTGTGGCGGTAAAGCAAGGTGGTAAATGGCAAGTTGAATTCGCCTCAGGTATGAAAGTAGCAGTAGAAAACTTAGTACAAGATTGTGAACTTAAAATTGGTACGTTAACTACCTTAGTAGATTTATTTGTTACGCCCTTAGGATCATATGATATAGTTTTAGGTATGGATTGGTTAGCATCTTATCACGCTGTAATAGACTGTCGACTTAAGACAGTTAGTTGCATTAATGATTTAGGTGCGAAAGTGGAAATCGTAGGTATTCATAGACCTATCTCTTTGCGGATGATTTCTGCTATGCAATTAAAGAGATGTCTTCGTCAGGGATGTCAACTATTTGCAACAACAGTTACTGATTTAGATGAGGGTGAGAGTCGTGAGGTATCTCTTGATGATCATCCTATTCTTAGGGAATTCACGGATGTATTTCCCGATGACATTCCTGGAATGCCATCGAAGAGGGATATCGACTTTAGAGTTGACCTAGTTCCTAGAGCTGAGCCTATATCTAGAGCTCCTTATAGAATGACGACACGGGAGTTAGAGGAACTTCGTATTCAGTTAGAAGAACTTTTAGAAAAGGGTTTTATTCATCCAAGTGTTTCCCCTTGGGGAGCACCTGTTATCTTCGTAAAGAAGAAGGACGGATCTCTTAGGTTGTGCATTGACTATCGTCAATTGAACAAGGTTACGATTAAGAATCATTATCCTTTGCCCAGAATCGATGATCTTTTTGACCAAATAAAGGGAGCTAATCTGTTCTCTAAAATTGATTTAAAATCTGGTTATCATCAATTGCGTATAGCTGAAGCAGACATTCATAAAACTGCTTTTCGAACTCGTTATGGGCACTACGAATTCACAATAGTACCATTTGGATTAACGAATGCACCATTGGTATTCATGAGTTTAATGAATGGTGTTTTTCGTACATACCTGGATCACTTTGTCCTGGTATTTCTCGATGATATATTAGTTTATTCGAGAAATATGAAGGAGCATGAAGAACACTTGAGACAGGTATTGCAATGTTTAAGGGAAAATAAATTGTATGCAAACCTGAAGAAGTGTGACTTCTTTCAACCTGAAATAAAATACCTTGGACATGTGATATCTGGTAAAGGTATTGCTGTGGATCCTTCAAAGATCCAATCTATTGTGGATTGGCCCGCGCCTACTAATGTAGGTGAAGTTCATAGTTTTATGGGTCTAGCTGGCTATTATAGGCGTTTTGTAGAAGGATTTTCTAGAATAGGTCATCCTATTACTTCTCTTCAGAGGAAAGGGAAGAAGTTTGTTTGGACGGAACAGTGTCAGTTGGCTTTTCAGACTCTTAAAGAAAAGCTAACTAATGCGCCTATACTCATTGTTCCTGATCCTACTAAGGATTTTGTAGTATGTGCGGATGCATCTTTAGAGGGTTTGGGAGCAGTTTTGATGCAAGATGGGCGTGTGGTTGCTTATGAGTCTCGAAAACTCAAAGACCACGAATTAAATTATCCTACTCATGACCTAGAACTAGCTGTCGTAGTTCATGCATTAGTTCGTTAGAGGCATTTTCTATTAGGTCATCATTTCGAACTTCATACTGATCACCGTAGTTTGCAATACATCTTTACACAACCTAACTTAAATGCTAGGCAAAGACGGTGGATGGAGTTCTTGTGTGAGTATGATTTTGAAGTAAAATATGTTCAAGGAAAAGAGAACGTAGTGGCTGACACTCTTAGCCGACGTCGACAGGAGATCTCTGCTACTACTCTTGAAGTAGATTTGAGAGGTCAAATAGTAGCTGCACTTCCTAATGATAGATTATATCAGGAAGCAAAGTCAGAGATTGAATCAGGTAGACCTTTAGAAGGTCGATTTGCAGGTTATGTTTTAGAATCGGATGGTATATTATGACATTTAGGTCGCATCTATGTACCTCATGTAGAGAGTCTTCGTACATTAATCATGACTGAAGCTCATAGAGCTCTGTATTCAGCTCATCCAGGTGTCAAGAAAATGCATGCCGATCTTAGGCAATTGTATTTCTGGCCTGGCATGAAACGAGATATTGCTGATTATGTTTCGAGATGCCTTGAATGTCAGCGAGTTAAAGCTGAGCATCATCATCCTGCTAGATTATTGCAGCCACATCTCATTCCCGAATGGAAATGGGATATTATATCCATTGACTTTATTGTAGGGTTACCTACGTCATCACGTCGACATGATGCCATTATGGTAACTGTTGACTGTTTGACTAAAGTAGCTCACTTTTCACCTGTACGATCATCATACAATGCTTCATCCGTAGCTAGGATTTTTATGGAGGACATCGTTAGATTACATGGGATTCCTCGTAGGATTATATCAGATAGAGATCCTGTATTTACTTCTGCCTTATGGACTTCATTACAACGTGCATTGGGTACACAATTGAACTTTAGTTCAGCCTATCATCCTCAAACCGATGGTCAAACTGAAAGAGTTAACCAAATATTAGAGGATATGCTTAGGATGTACGTAATGGACCAACAATCACGTTGGGAGGAATACTTGTACTTAGTAGAATTCGCTTACAACAACGGATATCAGAGTTCCATAGGTATGCCACCATATCAGGCATTATACGGTCGTCCTTGTCGAACTCCATTAAGTTGGGATCGACTAGAGGATAGAGTGTTATTAGGGCCTGAGATGCTTCGAGACATGGAGCAGCAGGTTGACCGTATTAGAGAGTATCTGATAGCAGCTCAGGATAGGCAAAAGAAATATGCCGATGTGCATCAGATCGATCGACAGTTCGCTGTTGGTGATAGAGTGTTTCTTTGAGTGTGACCGCGAAAGAGCCCAATCCGTTATGGAAAAGGCTCTAAGCTTGCGCCTCGATTTGTAGGGCCATTCGAGATCTTAGAGAGAATTGGTCTCGTGGCGTATCGACTCACCTTACCACCCAGTTTGTCTCGTATTCAAGATGTTTTTCATGTATCAGTACTTAGACCATATCATCCCGACATATCTCATGTACTTGATTGGAATGCGTTACAGGTAGAGGACGGGTAGCTGGCTTTGGAGCCCGTGGCCATTCTTCAGCACCGGACGCTCGGTCTCAGGGGTCGAGACGTTGATCAGGTGAGGGTCCAATGGGATCCTAGCTATGAGGCTTCAGCTACCTGGGAGGATGCAACACGTATGAGGGAACTTTATCCCTATCTGTTCGCAGGCTTTCAGGAGCAAGCCTAATCCTAGGGGGGGAGGATGTAGTACCCCTCCGTTTATGCTTATGCTTTATGTTGCTATGCTTTCACACTCTTAGACCTATGATGTTTTGTTGGATATTTTGATCGCTGGTTTTGAGCGATAGTGGATTATTTTGTGACATGATGATACTTTGTTGATGATTATTGATTTCAGATATGATATGATTTAGTATAGATGTTTATTTTCAGTTGATCATTGTTATGTACAAGTATATGATGGACTAACAGTATTTATTTTGTTAGTTTGTTGTGAAGTGTATTGGTGTGGAGAACGGAATCGTATCACTCGCTTGCGAGTGCCCTGCGATATCTATGATTTTCTCCGCACTGTGTGTCTGTTTAATGCTTTATTATATATATATGTATGCACGTTATTTGCTTGGTTGCAGGATTTGCAGGTACATGACACCGACTCCACCTGTGTAATCAGGTCTGAGAGTGTCAAGACTCAACAGATACGTTGATGAGAGATAGTAGTCTAGTTTACCCTAGCCTAGTCTTTAATCCTGGTCATAGTACTTTGTTTTTTTTCAGTTTTGAGTCATAGGTTGTATTGTGTTTCTGTTGGTTAAATCATTTTGAAAAGGTAAATTTGGTTAAATTTTAATGTTGGAATATTGTGTTTTAAATTATTGTTATTTAATTAATGTTTAAATGTAGTAGAAATTACTTGCTTAATAATTTAATTCATTAATTAGCTTATTTGGTTAAATAGTTGATCTTAAAAAGATTAAACTATTTTAATTAAATAAATAAATTAATTATATTAAATTATTAAGTGTGAAATTTATATTGCATTTGGAAATTAATTAAATTGTGGAAAATTAGAAAATTAAAATAAAAATAAAATGCATGTAAATGGAAAATTGGTTTTTCAAAATTTAAATTAAATAAAATTGAAATTTGCATGCAAAATTAAAAGGGCAAAAACTGCCGAGAAGTTGTGGAGAAGATATTTGCAACTTCTCGACAAGTGTGCGAGTTGCATTAATTTGGTTTGTTGAAAATTTGTTATGGAGAGGTTATTGTGGATCTCGGGAAAATTGACAGGGGTTATTCAATTTCCTCACGGGGAAATTATCAGAGCACTGGCAAAAATCCTTTTACTGTGATTAAAAAAATAAAATTGAAAACTTCTTAGAAGTTGTTATCTCTCTCTCTTTTATTTTGGTTGATTTTGGAATTGGAAGATCCTTTGGAGGGATCTTGGTGGCTGGTTATTTTGGAATTGACTTTGCGGGAAGGAATTGGAACCTACAGGCAAGAGAGACTACAAGGGTTTCTTCACCACATAGCAAAGGAATACAGGTATTCCTCTTTAAAAGTTATTTTGTTTGATTTGGAAAGGAAAGCTTCTGTAAATAAATTGTTGTGTTTAAATGAATAGTTTTGTGAAGAATTACTGTGAAAGAAAAGAATATTCATCTATAATGAGGATTTGTTGATTTCAGAAAACCTCTGAAGAAATTGTTTAAATCTCTGTGAAAGAAAATATTTGTTTAAATAGGGAAAAAGAAACTACAGGAAATAATTTAGGACAAGAATTTTAAAAAAAGAATTTCTGTATGTGATTTCATCTGGAATTTCTGTAGAAGTATGTGGAAATTATTCCCAATTTTCTCACTGTAAAACTTTCTGAAAATTTATTTACTTTTCAATTAAAATTCTTGTAAGAATTTAATATTCTTTACATATAGATTTAATTGTAAAATTTTATAGTTAAATTACTGTGAAATCGCCGTTTATTTTCTTTGCAAAATATAAATCTAACGAATTAATTTCCGTCAGTACGGAAATTTTGTTTTGTTTAAATAAAAAATAATAATAATCCCAATGGGGAGGGCCGAAACCCTCCCCATAGTGTTGTGTGTTGTGCGCATCTTGGCAAGGCTGCGCATAGCAGTCTAAGACTGCTGGGCGCAGCCTGGCAAGGCTGCGTACAGCAGCCGTCCTTCACAATGGAAGGCTACGGCTGTGACCGTAGCCTTGCCATTGTATGATATATTTATTATTATTATTATTTTTAAATTTCTTTTTAAATTCGCGATTATTTAATTTGGAATTTTATTTAATATGAATTACTTTATAATATTTACATTTATATATATATGTATATATATATATATATATGTATAATTATATATATATGTATATATATATTCATATATATATATTTGTAAATAATGTGGAATTAAATGAGTTCTAATTGAATATATATTATTTTTTTTAATAAAAGTTGAGAAAAATTATAGAATATAATTTATAGTGAAATTGTGAAAATTAGAAGATAGATTAAATGAAGTGAATATTTTCTTGAGTCAATTTGCAAATATACTGTTTTCAAATTGATATATATATGGATTTAGTATATCCAAAAGATAGATGTGTAATTCTATTTACTTAAAATTGGTTTATTTCTTTTTATGATTGGGGAAAATGGGAAAGTCTTAATTAAGCAAGTCTTCCAGATTAAATTGTAAAAGTGGGGATAGTGATTGTTAAACTGAATTTTGTATTGGTTATTGATGTGTACATGATTTCCTTGTATGGTATTTAGATACCAAATAGTTGTGAACAAGAATTTTGATGTTCGTAAGGAATAGTGTTGAAATTATATTTTGTATGGATGTACACTTGTAAACCAAAGTCAGAGAACTTAGACACCTTGTTATGTTAGGGGAGTGGCTATTTGTAAGGGCCGACACACAAAGTGGTGTCAAGGTAACTTACAAATAGTTAGTAACTCAGTGATAATTAAATGACACATTAGTTAGTTTAAAACACTTAACAAGATATTTTGCCTCACTTATGACTCTTGAGCTACCATAGTCTTGAGTATAAGTTGAGAAGGCCTGGAATGGAAAATCGGTGTCTCGTTTCCTTAAGAGGCATTCGATTCCTGCAACAGTATGCAATAGGGGCCGGGTTTCGTAAGAGGTTACCAGGGTAACCCAAGGATTGGGGGCCGGAACCTAGGAAGAAACACCAGGGTAACCTTTGCATCGTTGTGATGACACTCCACCTAGAATAACAGTCAACCTTGTATTTGTAGTAAATTCAATTGTCAAAAATCTGGAAGCAATGTAACCAATAGTTTGTTTGTAATAGTGTCTAGGGTTAGTAGACTAGGTCTAGGTAACCTTATTACTATCTCCTAGCACGGGGGGTGGACCTACGGGTACCACATGGTTGGGTGGAACGTGCACCTTACTCCGTTGGGTCCCCAGTTTGTGATCATGGCATTGAGAGCTTCATGCATGGAGAGCTCGCACATGGAAACTTATGTTTATTTCATCATTGTATTTTGTAAACTTGTATTTGAAAACATCCCTCAATTGTATAAGAGGTGATCGATGTAATTGTAATTGTAACTATTATTTGAACTACCTCATCAAGTTGGATGAGTATTGTAATATCATATCAAATGCAATGTATGGAAAAACATGTATGTACTTTATTATGTGAACATGAATGGAAATTTATTATTATGCAACGTTTATCTTTATGTTTTTAATTAAATGTGCAATTGGAAATACTTTAGTCACTTTTGGAAAACTCAAAGTAGTGTAACGTCGCTTAACCTAAGAATGTATGCAATTAATTAACTTAATAATAATAATATTTAAAAAAAAAATTTACACCTTTATAACACATTTGCAACATTCTTAGGTTATTAAGACGGGGCATTACATGGTTAGTATAGATCACATTCATTCTAGAATTTGCATTTGGCATTTATAGATTTTCCCAAAAGCTGGCAAAGTATCAAATGTTTCATATCTTTTTTAATAAAATGACTGAGTACATTTTGACATTCACAGAAACATCATCACATACATTTTTTTCACACATATTTGCATCAAAAAAATCATAAAAACAAAGCATGCATCATAATCAAAACATTTATAAGCATTCATAAATTGTATCATCCATCATTTCACATTCATATTCAAAAATCATTCATGAATTGATTGCAATCATATCATGGACATTGCATCTTCATAAATCATATCATAAACATCATGCATATAGAAAATAGACACATTCATCACATAAGGAATCATCGCTGCATATCATATATCTCAAAACTGAAGGTCAAAATGTACAAAGGTGTCAAATAATGTACATCATCCAAAATGGGATCATATCAGTGTGTACACAAACATCTCAACAGAGTATCAATAAGACATCATGCAAAATGCACTATGAAGTGCTATCCTCTGATGCTACCGATCTCGACTCTGTCCCACCTTCACCTGATGGACCTGCTCCACCTGTCCCTGATGACCCTCAGGCATGTCAAGTAACGAGGTCAGTCCACATGTCTCGATCACATCTCTATCCGCTTGTACAAGCTATGGAATCAATCTCCATGTCTTTGGGAATCATTCCCATAACTGCAAGATGCTCAATCTCTCCTGTTGAATAGGAAAAATCATCAAGTCAAAGCAACATCAATATCGAATCATCAAGAAAATTGAATCTAAATATCAACACTTTGTTTTTCATCATCATGAAAATCAAATTTATCAAAATCCTGTTTGTTTTTAACAACTTTAGAAGCAAACTTATCAACAAACTATTTGTTTTTCATCATCATGGAAATCAAATTTATCAAAATCATGTTTGTTTTTAACAACTTTAGAAGCAAACTTATCAACAATCTATTTGTTTTTCATCATCATGAAAAGCAAATTTATCAAAATCCTGTTCGCTTTTAACAACTTTAAAAGCAAACTTATCAGCAAATTTATCAAAATCTTGTTTGTTTTTAACAACTTTAGAAGCAAACTTATCAACCTATTTTTTTTTCATCATCATGGAAAGAAAATTTATCACAATCCTGTTTGTTTTTAACAACCTTAGAAGCAAACTTATTAAACTATTTGTTTTTCATTAACTTGAAAGAAAATTTATCAGCTACTATTTGTTTTCAACAACCTTGGGAACAAATTTATCAGACAAACATCATCAAATCAGGGCATCGCAATACGCAAACAATCAATACAAAGTTTGCAGGGGAATTTTATCACATTCCATCACAATAGGGGCAATTTAGATCATCATTTTTCATCTCACATCTTTCCACGACAATTTCTTCACATCATCATTTTCGAACGATGAATCAACATCTCCAAAATCAAAAAATCTAAAAAATTCAAAAAAAATTCAAAAAAATCAAAATCTTATTGATTCATCGTCTGAGGGGGCATATACCTATCATCGTTCGACAATTAGCATCATTCGACAATTAGCCTCTGGGGCAAATTTCAAAATTCTTTGAACTAATGCGTAAAACACATCACTTCAAAGAGGGGAAAAATGTATACACCTAAAAATGGTCACATCATAATAGTCTGGTAATTAATTAAATATTTTTAATATTTAATTAAATCTCTAAATTCAATCTATGTATAAATAAATTTAAATAATTTATTTATATTGTTCATTCTTTCATTTCGATTAAATAAATAAGTTTATTTAATCACTTTTCTTATCCATTTCTTAATTAATTAAATAAACATTACGATTTATTTATATTAATAATCATATAATCTTGGCTTGAATATTTTATTCAAATAAAGATTAAATATTTTTCTTTTCTAAAAATCCTCTAAAATCCATTCATAATTAAATATTCCAAAATATTTAATTAATTCTTCTAAATTCCATTCACAATTAAATATCTCAAATATTTAATTAAATTCTTCTAAAGTCCTATTTACAATTAAATATCTCAAATATTTAATTAAATCTTCTATAGTCCTAAAATCAAAAATCAAACTCACATGAAATTAAATAAATTTATTTATTTAATATTGGATTATCTTCAACAACCGTTAAACAAACTTCCAAAACAGAAAATTAATTTCTATGTTCCTGTGCAAGCTTGTTCCCGTGGGTTGAAGACAAGCCTCCGTTCTTCTCTCCAACCTCCCAACATCTTCCATCTTCTTCTCAACCTCTCCATCTCTCACCATTCAAAATTACCAGACAATCTCACAGCCATTGATATTTGCCAACCAGGCTCTTGCCTGTGAAAAGCTATAAAAAGGACTGTTGGGTCTCTAAAAAACATAGAAGTTTTCATACAGGAAAACTATAGTCAATTAGATTTCCAACATCCATAGCATTCTAGATCATAGCATATCATAGTTTAATATATCAGTATTCCATATCATGGCTAATCATCCTCATATCATAGTTTTAGAAGCATCCATAATCCATAGCCCCTGTGCATAATTAACGTTGTTTGACCATGTTTTTTTATGTCATTGGTTATCCAGATATTAATTTAAAGGAAGTTTTCAAAGACCACAAAGGTCCATAAATCGAAAAGAAAAATGTCAAAGGCCACAAAGGTCCACAAAGCAAAACTCAAAGTCAAAAGTCATGTGGATTCCTAAAAGTCTCATAAAAGCAATAAAATCTAAATTGGCATCCAAATTTGCTAATCCAAAAGCTTCCTCCAATTTTCCATCTAATAACCTATCACCTTCCAAATCCATTTTTCCTTCATCACTCCACCGCCCTTCAAGGTGTGTGCCAATGTTGATCTTTCCAACCTTTCCATCTATCCATCAGCAGGCCTTCCAACCTCCTATCCATTATCCAACATTCATCCCCCATCATTCTCCTTTAATCCAAACTTTTGCATAAGTCCTTAGATTCTTCCATCATATCATTAATCTGCCTACATTTAGGATTCTAATTCCCATTGCCATGGTTTATTAGAGGGATATTTGGTTATGAAACTTGATGCTTAAGTCCTTCCTCCATCTCCCTATCATCCATATCCTATCTTCCATATTCCTCTTGCACTCTACACTTAGGGACAAGTTTCATCCATCTTATCATTCATGGTCATTATCCTTTCTATGCCCATTCCTTACATTTCCACCTTTGATCTTGACAAGGTTAAGGATCTTCTTCAACATCATATATCTTATCTTATACACTTTACCCATATCTATCATCTGTACATATCTATCATATCCATATCATGCAAACGGGAATCCTTGTGTTTTATCATGGCTTGATGAAATTTGTACATATCCATCATATTTAGGTTGTGTTTACACTGGGGGCAGAAACACAGACTAAAACAAGAGAGGGGCAACAAACTTTTAGAATATCACAAACGGACAAATGACAGTTTGACAAAGCACAACATCCATTGATGCATCAAATCAACCACAACATCAAAATGATCACTCAATGCCAATGAAATCAAACAACATGGTCAAAACAACGTTAATCAAAACAAAAACATCAATGTTGATAACCAAGTTGGATGATCTTAATCTGAATAATGCTTGAAATACTTTAGGCAAGACTTGAATTGTTGTTTGATTTTCTATCATATCTCTCAAGCAATTCAATGATGTACTGAACTAGAAAAGCAAGGAAGGAGTATGATTTTTCTTTGTCTGCTGTTTGCAAGGAAATCATTAGTACTATGCAAATTGGTCGCGAGACATGCTCTACTAAGTATCATTGATGACATTTTGGAATTTGCATGGGAAACGGGTTAACTCTTGTTTGTTTATGCAAGCAATACTCAGGTCATCTCGGTTCATTTATACCTAGATGCTTGTATTATCTTGCTATATTAAAAAATCATGAAAGCAATACTCAGGTCATCACTGGTGCTAACATACCCTTTGATGCTTGTATTAACTTTCAACATTTCAATGCTCTATGATGACACAAAAAGCACAAATAAGCTCTCAAAATGGTAATGTTGCATGGATAAATCTGCATAGATTAGTATAAGATTACATTCAAGTTACATTCTGCATTTTGCATTTCATAGATTTTTCCCAAACGCTGGCAAAGTATCAAATGTTTCATATCTTCGAGGATCGCTCTCGTAACTGCAAAACGCCCAATCTCTCCTGTTGAATAGAAAGAATCATCAAGTCAAAGCAACATCAATATCAAATCATCACGACAAATCAATCAAATCTGAATATCAACAAACTATTTGTTTTTCATCATCATGGAAAGCAAATTTATTAAAATCTTGTTTGTTTTTAACAACTTTAGAAGCAAACTTATCAACACCTATTTGTTTTTCATCATCATGGAAAGAAAATTTATCAAAATCCTTTTTGTTTTTAACAACTTTAGAAGCAAACTTATCAACCTATTTGTTTTTCATTTTCATGAAAGAAAATTTATCAAAATCCTGTTTGTTTTTAACAACTTTAGAAGCAAACTTATCAACAATTATCTGTTTTTAACAACTTTAAAAGAAAATTTATCAACTACTATTTATTTTCCAACAACCTTGGGAACAAATTTATCAGACAAACATCAACAAATCAAGGCAACGCAATATGCAAACAATCAATACAAAATTGGGACATTTTATCACATTTTATCACAACAGGGGCAATTTAGATCATCATTTTTCATCTCACATCTTTCCACGACAATTTCTTCACATCATAATTTTCAAACGATGAATCGACATCTAAAAAATTCTAAAATTCTAAAATCTAAACATTCAAAAAAAAAAAAATCACAAAAATCAAAAATCTTATCGATTCATCGTCCGAGGGGGCATATACCTATCATCGTTCGACAATCAGCATCATTCGACAATCAACGTCTAGGGAAAATTTCAAAATTCTTTGAAGCAATGCATAAAACACATCACTTCAAAGAGGGGCAAAATGTATACACCTAAAAATGGTCATATCACATAGTCTGGTAATTAATTAAATATTTTTAATATTTAATTAAATCTCTGAATTCAATCTATGTATAAATAAATCCAAATAATTTATTTATATTGCTCATTCTTTCATTTCAATTAAATAAATAAGTTTATTTAATCATTTTTCTTATCCATTTCTTAATTAATTAAATAAACATTACGATTTATTTATATTAATTATCATATAATCTTTTCTTGAATATTTTATTCAAATAAATATTAAATATTTAATTAATTCTTCTAAAGTCCATTCATAATTAAATATTCCAAATATTTAATTAATTCCTCTAAATCCATTCACAATTTTGATTAAATCTTCTAAAGTCTATTCGTAATTAAATATTTTAAATATTTAATTGAATCTTCTATAGTTCTAAAATCAAAAATCAAATTCACATGAAATTAAATAAATATATTTATTTAATTTGGATTATCTTCAACAACCGTGAAACAAACTTTCAAAATAGAAAATTAATTTCTCTATTCCTGTCCAAGATTGTTCTCGTGGGTTGAAGACAGACCTCCATTTTTCTCTCCAACCTCCCAACATCTTCCATCTTCTTCTCAACCTCTCCATCTCTCACCATTCAAAATTACCAGACAATCTCACAGCCATTGATCTTTGCTAGCCAGGCTCTTGCCTGTGAAAAGCTATAAAGAGGACTGCCAGGTCTTTGAAAAACATAGAAGCTTTCATACAGGGAAACTATAGCCAATTTGCAAATAGCACAGCCTTTTAGCATCCATAGCATTTTAGAATCATAGCATAGCATAGCTTAGCATATTAGCATTCCATATCATGGCCAATTATCTTCATAGCTTAGTTTCAATAGCATCCATAATCCACAGCCCCTGTGCATAATTTATAGCCCCTGTGCATATCCACATCAACATTTCACTCCACCAACATATAGGATAGAGAAGTAATCTCCCTTTGCATACTCGTTCTGCAGGTTGCCATTCTAAGAAGCTTTGCTTATACAATCTGAAAGCAACAGCTTCAAGCAAATCCCTGGAGATAGAGGACAATGGAACGATTCTGAAGAAGCTTTGTTTGAATTCTCTTTGATTTCATATTTTATCTTGCTTTCTTTAGTTTAATGTTGCATTGGTGTGTTTATATTGTTTCATTTTGATACTAACATTTCCCACACACAAATATAATAATAAATTTAAATTTATTTAAAATTATACTTTTTGGGAAGCTTATAATAAGGACTACATACTTACAAAAAATAAATTTTAAATGAATTCATTTGATCCTCCAAAAGGTAAATCAAAAGTGGTTTTTTATTAGCATTTTGATGGGTGTAAAGGAGACTTCGTTATAGGTATGTTTTAAAACTAGCGGGGTTCTATCCAAGGGGGTTTGATCTAAGGTAGTTTGATCAAACCCTCTTCAATTAGAATGCTTTGGATGGAACCTTTTAAGGCTTATATCATTATATTTTCTAAAAATATGTGATTTCAGCAAAAATTAGAATCTCCCAGAAATTGTAAACTAGCTTTGTGGGATCACCTGGGTCCCCATTGAAACCTACTTGTTAATGGTTTTGAGTCCATTCAAATCCTGATGTTAATAGTTTCGGGGCCATTCAAAACCTTTTTTGCCCCCTTAATCAAAACATTTATTCTTAATTTTGTTAATCTTAAATATCAATAAAGCCTTGAACAAAACCTCAAGAGAGCACATGTACCCTCTTTAATATTGAATGCTCATTTTTATGCATATAGAACACTTATTTGACATATATTAATTATAAAAATAAATCAATAGTCCTTCAAATCTCTTCATAATTTGAATTTCATACAAAATGACAAAAGTTGTAAAATTGAATAAAACAATGCATCACTTAGACATTTGAGAGCTTTATCTCATATTTTTATGAATTTCCACCTAAACAAGTTGCATAACGGTAGGTCCCATTAGTTTATAAAGTTGTTCATGTGTTCCTCACATCACTAAAAAAAGAAAACACCATGCATTGATTCACCACGTAGTCCAAAAAAACATTTTTTTTTTTTTCTAATAAATAGGTGTCATATTGAATTAATATACAAAGCATAATTTTTTGAAAAATGCTTGTTATAATCACATTTTTCAATTAAAGTTGACGTTCAACTTGCTTGTCTCCCTATTTTGTTTGATTGCTTTTGTCCAACCTTGCCCTTCATAACCCGCATTGATTCATCGCTATTGTCCAACCTTGCCCTTCATAACCCGCGTTGATTCATCTTTTAAGAAAGGAAATAAATATCACTGCTATTTCACATCGACATTTTATATTTTATCAGTTTTACTTTACTATTAGTTTAGTCTTAGGTTTTTTTAATGTGTAAGGAAAGTCTAAATTTTGAATTCTCATATATATCATAATTGCTTTCCTTTTCATAAAACATATGTTCAAAGGCATTGAAGACCTAAATTTATAATGGATAAAATTACAAAAATCATAAATACAATTCTTGTCACAATTTTATCTTATTCTATTGATTACTACTCATATATAAATTATTTATGTTCTTCAATCCACTTTTTAATTTCAATTTTCTTTAATAACCTTTATCATAAACCCGTATCAATAGAAAATCACATAAAAAAAATGCCACCCTAATTCCATTTTATTTCTATTTGAACACATTTAATTACAATCTTAATTGAACTTTAATAAATTTACAAGTCTTTTTCATATATCTAAAATATAAAATATATATTTTATTAATTTTATTTATTTATACACTTTAAATATTCATTAAGATTGTTTATGGATCAACTAATTTTATTTTCTTTTAAAAATCCTATAATTAAATAAACAAATTATAAATATTTTTTGTTTAATTTTATATTAAAAAATTAATAATATAATATTAAAAAATGAAAGGAGGTGGTAAAAATGCACCCAAAAAATTTATTTGGACGAAGTCGAAGACAAATAGAACAAAGAGACAACTAAAATAATGTCAAAAGGAGCAGGGATATAATCGTCAATCGGCTCCCAACAAACGAGAGCACCGACTTCTTCAGAATTGTGAGATAGAATTTATTAGTTGATTCATAGAATCATACAACCAACCAAGGGGCGGGGGGCTTGGCTTTATTGGTAAATCATCCTATTGCAAGCAAGAGGTCATGAGGTCCAGTCTCCCACCTCCCCATGGTACTAGAGGGAGTGTCGCACCAACATCATTGTTCACATGAAAAATAGTTTACTAGGTGCACTACAATTTATAAAGGGGCTACCCGATTCTTGAAAAAAAAAATACAACTAACCCATAAGAACACCTGCTTCTTAAAAAAATGTCATTCTGAAACTATTGAACACAAATTGAAGAAATGGCAACAAACTAAATTTGAAAGTTGAAAGATCTTAATTAAAGACACATACAAGATTGACATATTTAAATTTTGACTGTCTGTCGATGTTGGAACTAAAAAACCAATATTCAAAGCACGTAGAAAAGTTTGTATGTTGTATGTCAATCATTTCGTGCTTTGCTTTGTTTTACATGAGTAAATTCCCATAATCTTTATTATTATTATTATTATTATTATTATTATTATTATTATTATTATTATTATTATTATTATTATTATTATTATTATTATTATTATTATTATTATTGTTATTGTTATTATTGTTATGGTATAGGAGCATATTAAATGCATTTATAGTTGCTAATTTCCCCATGTAGATTATTGATTGCCAATTACTATTTAGATTTGTGGGCTACAATATATAATAAGAAATTAGGTTACCATTCATTGATAAGCAGGAGGTATTTTCCACAGCATGTCAAATTGTGATATTGCTATCAAGATTCAACTGTGTAGTTTTACAAGTCAAACTCGTTGACCCATGTTTCATGAGTAGTGGTTCACAAGAACTCATCTCCTATGATATTGAATGGTCCACTTAGCACTCATTGCATTTAGGTGGTGCTCACAGAGGTGAAGCACTGGGCCTTCATGGATGACCTCCCCAGTGCTTCACCTCTATGAACATGCAATGAGTGCTAAGTGGACCATTCATTATCATGAGAAATGGGTTCTTGTGAACCACTACTCATAAAATAAGGATCAATAAGTTTGACTCATAAAACTACACAGTTAAATCGCGATAACAATATCACAATTACCATTCATTGTCAACAACGTTCAGCAGCCAAGCCGGATGATGGCTGGAGTGGGGAACAAACAGTACTGTGCTTATGATCATGTTCTGAGAATGGGTTAAGGAGTTTCGTAATAGTTTTGTTTTTTTCAGAAACAAATGCGGCGTGCTAGAAGAAAAATTGTTCGGGAGATGTTAAGTTTTTAGACCAGAGGTCAGCATTTGTATTTTTCTTTGTTAGTCTGTGACAGCACATGGTTGTCTGCCTCCTCCAAATTTACAAAATACAAACCAAAGGTGTGGCATGAGTCTGGAATCGAATGATTGCTAATGTGCATTACAGTAGCATGAGGTGACTGACAGTCATTGAGCTTCAAGAAAGTCACTATTTCTGATTTTAACATTAATAGTTGACATAATTTCCATTGTCGCCAAACCCCTATCTCGCACCTGAAACCATTAATTCTCAACTGTGTACGAGAGCTTGACTTTAGTTCGAATTCTGTATTTATCTCCAATCCACTGCAACTTTATTAGATCATATTTGATTTTTCTTGATTTCATGGGAGGAATTAATCATATAATTTTTTTTTTAACGAAATATTATAAATAATTTGCATAACTTTATATTTAACTTGATACTATGTTTAGGTAAATACATTTAAAATTAAGATTATTTTAATTCAATTAAACTGTTCTGTTATTTATTTGTGTTCTCTTTGATTTAAAGATGTTAAATTAATTTTTTAAATTAAATAGAGAGATTTATATAGAATTTCATCCAAGAAAGATTTAAAGTATAAAGAGTGGTCATGACAATTCAAAAGATATAGTGACAATGATTAGAAAGATCATTGGATGTAAAAGTTAACATTTGGATTCGGATGTAAAAGTTTTTTTTTAACATTTTATCTCAAATTTGGATTCCCTTTAAAAATGGCATGAGATTGTCTTAGGTTTAGGTTCAAGGGAGCCTTAAAATTGTAAATTATATGCTTATCGTTAGCATAATTTTTTTGTCATGTGCATATGCTTAAAATATAAATATTTTAATTTTATATTTATGACCAAGTTAAGATGGATGGAAAATTGTTCATTAATGTTTTGATGAAGTCAAATTAAAAATATATAAATATGAAAAATACATTGTTGGCATGTATACATAGTTTTTTGGAAAATATATATATTTTTTAAGGAGAAACTTGATGGGATGACCATCGTTTTCTATGTCTCTCTCAAATTTTAATTTGTGACTCTTTGAAAAAGAAAGAAATTATTCAAAATAAAATGAAATTATAAACTACATTCAAAATGCTAAAACTTCCATTGTTGTCTTTTTGTCAAAAAATTATAGATAAGTTGGGTTTGATTCATTATTTGAATTTTCTTTGTATCTATTTTGTCAACATGTTTATTACCACTTAAAGATGATTATTATATCAGTAACTTGCACTAACCTCGGCCCAAAAAACATCCAAATAACCTAAAAAGATCTGTAAGATTGCACTACCAATCCTACCACAACACATAACTACCACCATTGTTTGAGATTAAAACTATCAAATAAAAACCAATGCAAGGCATAGACTAGACACCATTTCCTACTCAAAAACACCCCAGTCTCTTATAACTATTAGCTAGACCCACACCCATCTAGATCTAAATTTACAACTACCAATGCACCCTCTTAACCTCCTTGATCAATTAGAAAATAAGAAGCATCTACTAAGCTAAATCAAGTGTAGGGAATTTAACCTTATAAACACATTCAATCACCTAACATAGCTTTCATTCCACTCAAGAAGGGAGGGTAAAGGCACTCAAAATATCTAAATAATCTTGCAAGCAAGTGATTCACCATGAGATTATCCACCATAGTGCACAAGTCCAGATATGAAGATTTAAGATCCATAAACTCTCAATACATTGAAAGAATTTATTTTTTTACTAAACTACTTCCCATGATAAAGTTGGGGAGTTTACACCATCTTGAAATATTATAGGCTGCTACAAGTCCTTAAAAGATAACAATATAGTTGGAAGCTAAAAACAATGGAGCAAATGCAGAAGAAACAACTAATTCTCCAACATAAAGATAATGATCTCCAATTTAGTAATAAAATATTCCTTGATGAATTTCATCAATTAGGGAGGGCTAATGACTCCAATGTGAGTCAAAGCCATTACCTCCTTCATAAAATCAATATAAATGCATTATTTGGGAAATAAAAAATAAACAAGGAATTTATCAAAGACTGTCCCCTTCGAAATTGGATCTATAAGTTTATCATAACAACATTATCAAACCATGTTGTCCAACAAAAGACCAAGTTTAATAAATATTAGGTTTTACCAACCAAGACATGGCGTGCTAAGCCCTACATGCACCAAAGAACCACAAACTTCCTACTAAAATGGAATATTAAATTCAAGATAAATTCACCAAAAATAGATCTCACAAAAAATGATATAGTAGAACCTATTAGAGCACCAAATATGCACCCTGTTTGCTAAGCTTTTTAATTGCACTCAGCATATTTGGACTAGCATTGGACTGCTTTCAGGTTGTGGGTGACTTGTTTGAAAGAAGACCTCCAGTGATAAGGGTTGGCTTCCCCTTTTGATGCCACCTAACTACTTGATATTCTGAGATAAGGGTAAGAGTTTGCATAAACTAAACTTGATACTGGAAATAAACTAAGGTGATACACCAAAACCACTTAGACCTGCTAATAGCTTTGCACACTCAAATTAATATTTCAAAGCTAACTCACACAATTCCCTATCCAATGCAGTTCACATCAATAATTTATAAAGAGGTCTATAACAGTGTTTTTAAAAGGAAAAGATAGATTTCACAATCAATAACACTACTAAACAACACAGTTTATAACCTATAAACATACATTTTCAGTCAAATGGATGCATGAAACATGGGACAAGTTGTAAGGAAAATGACTTTTCACAAAACAGACTGATCAACCATTAATGACACACCACAAAACATGAAGAGAAAAGGTAAAAATACTCCAATCTATTAAATCAAAGTGCTTACTATATATTAGGTCTGTCTGAGTTACAATGCAGCTTCATGAAAAATAACTCCAAGAGAGTAGCTATCCTCCTGCTGAAAAAGAAAGAACTCTTGAAAAATGACTTAAACAACATATTTAAGCCAAAAACATCCAAAACCCCCACACAAGTGTTTCTAGAAGATCCTCCTTGAATAAAACAGAAATGGCCCCAAAAGAACTGTCTAGAAGTCTCTAAAATGTCCTCTACATGGAGAAAAAACAAGCTAAGTCAATAGCCATCCCAAAAGTGTGACAAAAATACCTCCAGCTGGCCTCATATCCACCAAAATCAGTCAAAATAATATCTCACACCTCCCACACTTCTGCAAGTCATCATTGGTCCTCTTACAATTTTTGACTACATTCCCCATCATGCAATATGTGTGTTTTTGAAAACACGTGGCCTTTTAAAGCATAAATATAGTGAATTTGTTAAGTGATTTATAAAACACCACTTAGCAAAGCACTTTACAATTAAGCTCAATTTAAAGGGCCCCACCATTTAAAATGTATTACATTTGCATTTGAAAAGCAACTGAAAGTGATTTTCAAATTACTTACATGATATTCCAACATTGAAAATCAATGCAAACATATAATGATATGCCAAAAATTTATAAAAAAGCCACCAAGGCATGGACTACTAACTCACCACATTCTGCATCACTTGATCACACATGGAAAAACACATTTTTGCAAAGGCATTATAGTCTTCAACAGTTTGGCCAATATGGCCAACCTCCAAATTCCTTGGAAAGCATATTCCAAGTTGCATTGCATTGGGAAAACAATGCATTACACATAGGTCACATGGCATCCACATATTGCATTACACACTTGGCATAAGTCAAAATAGGGAAGAAATCCCTAAGGCATAAAATTCCTAAGTGATAACATATGATGTAAAGTGAAGACTTAGCAAAAATTAAAATTTGGGAATTTTGAAAGGCAACGAATGCCTAAGGAAATAACATGTGATTTTCGACCCCCATTTGCATTTAACACATGCCTCAAATTTTTAAAACATGGGACAAAAATCCCATCGGCACTCAAGGGTCAAACCCTAATGATAATGCCCAAAATGATGAAAAACATCTTCATTTGGTCTTTGCATGTTCTGGAGAATGTTGCTCTGCCGCCATGAGGGTTTGGGAAACACAGAAAAAATGATAATTTCGCACTGGCACTCAGTTGATCCTTGACATTTCTTGCTTAAAAACACCATGGAAGTTCAAGTACAAGCGTATTTTGGAATAAACTTGCATTTTATCACACTTTTGAGGCCATTTTTCACTCACAGGTCGCGACTATGAAGCATTTTCACCTTTGCTTCATTTTCTTGTTTTTTGTTGTTGCTCTTGATTTCACAGCCACCATGAGAAGTTTGTATGAAGCTTGACATGAAGCCTTGAGTGGCAAAACTCTGCACATATCACTACTCGAGCTCGAGTAAGCTCCCAACCAACCCTGCACTGTTTTTATTCACTTGTAGTGAGCAAGAAAAGCTTGAATAGAAGCTTTTAAATGTCTCATTTTGCTTTACATCTTTGTGACATTGTTTGAAAATGCTCCATTATTCTACAAATTTGAAAAAACCTAGTGTATTTATGTTGTTTTTCATGGAAATAATGGCTCACTGGCCGCGACTATGAATAGAAAAATGTATCTTTCATGCTCATTTCTAAAAAAACTCCAATTATCTTTTGGTTTCCTTCTTGTATTTCACAAACATTGATAAGGTTAATAACCCAGATGGGTTTTTGGGAAATAGAAAAAGAAAAGCCAAAATGTGGCTCGCACCTCATTATGTAAACTGGGTCTTCTTACATTTGTGATTTTCTGCTTCATTTCTGCATTTTGATGAAAAACCCCTTTTTGGGTTTCATGTAGCATGTATATTTGTTGAATTCTTCCATTGTTAGTAAAAAACCCACATGGGTCATTGAATTTTTTTTTCTATAGAGCTCATGTTTTTGCAGAATAATGAACATATTTGAAAATTCTTTCACCTTTTCTGCAAAATATAAACAATGTTTGCACCATCTATTGAAACCCCCAAGTGGGTTTTCCACATTTGTTGGAAAAAGGCCAACTTCATACCACAACCTATCATGACACATAAATGGTTTTCCATTTTTGAATTCCTATAGAGATTTTTCCATACTACCATTTTTAGTTATGCACTTCATAGATTTTGTAGAATGCAATAATGTTTTAAAACAAAAACCCCACACATGGGTTTGGTCATTGTGAACAATTTGCCTCAATGTTTTCTGAAAAAGCAATGATTACCCTGCTTCTTTCTATGCAATAAAGAACTTTTAGTTCTTTTATAATGAAATAACCCCCAACATTAAATGAGCAAAATCCCTCCTCAAGTGGCTCCTTTTTGTGTGATAAAATCGTGCAAGGTTATAATAAGAATGAGACTCCATGGGGGGGGTACACCAGTTGAAACAAAAGCTTCCTTTGTTTATTTGGTAATGTGCTTGCCACGTGTTTTATCATTCTTCACTTGAACACCATTCTTTCTTTACTTAAGCACAAACCTTTACCTAGGAGCTTTGTGTAGTCTGTAATTATGATTGCCTACTGGTTATCTCTGTCTCTGTTCCATCAGACGATGCTGCCCAGGTGAAAAGTAAAATAAAATGGTTTGCTAAATGATTCAATGCCATTGCACAACACGGGTATAAGCTCACAGTTCTTGCATCCTTTCCATTCTTACTACTCTTTTCACTAACTTGTACGACCATAGACCTGTCCTGGCAAGGCTTTTATGCACTCATCATTACATAATTTGATTATCATATCATGAGATAAAAGTATCAAATATCATATGCTTTACCACTTTAGATTCTTACTGTTATGATGCCATGTTTTATTCTCCATGGTAGTGATTTTCACTTAATATCCATAGCTTAAAATATTTCAATGTGTTTCAACAAGAAAAGATTCATAGCAAAGTGTATTTGAAAGATGCAAAAAATAGGAAATGTATGACTACTCCATACCTATACTGTTCTTTACATTCATGAAGTGGTTGCTTTCTTTTAGAAGGATTACAATCATGCTGCTCTATCTTTCATGAAATCTCCTCTTGATTGCTAGTGTCTCTTCTTACTATAATGCTTGATATGTGCATTAAGAAAAAACTTCTTCCCTTATCACCACTAGTTGCTTCTACCTGATTACTCCTCATGACCTGAAGAAAGGCATAGTTGTTGTCTTTCATTGATAATAGACTGTCCTATCTTTAAGTGGCTGCTCCTCTTTAAAATTATTGGAATAGTTTGTGATCATGGCTCAGTAATTCATAAAGTGTATCATTATACTCCATCAGGGAAATCATCTTGAAACCTGGTCTACTGGCAACCCTCCTTACTTTGTGATGCTCAGTCATGTTATATAATTGTGCACGGGCCTTCTAGACTGTCCTTAATGCTAGGACAACATTCTTTGTACTGTCCTCACATTCATCTAACTGTACCCCCTCATGCAATCTTCTCAAAGCATCTTTACTATCATATGGAAGATTCATTATCATTGACACCGACCATAGGATTGCGTAAGTGGTGGATTGATTTTTCGTTGATGGGAATTTTCAACATGGTATGTTGTCATTGCTCTTGATATTAGCTTGCTTTCACCACCGTGTTTGTTTCCTTCTTGCATCAAAATGGCAACCTACATTAGGTAAGTGTAAAATGGGAAACCATCATATGAGGGTTCCATTATTGTCATAAACCTCTTATAATGAAATATTCATGATATGGAGATATTTATGTCAACTAGAGTTGATGTTTCTTGAATGTCTTTGCCTTTTTCCTTTCCTCAAACCATCATACATTGATTGTTAGCTGGAAAACCTGATTGTCTAATGTTTGGTTGAGAAGGCCTTGAATAAATCCTTGTACAACTTGAGCTTGTCTCTTGGCATTCCTTTCTTTGACATTGTTATCATTCACTTATGCATGGGCAACTGGAGTTATGTTTCCTTCTTTTAGCATGCAATCATGATCCATATTGGATCAGTCATGATAACCAAAACCCCTACATGAAAGGTCATGAGCATATCCACTAATGTTGTCCTTAAATTGACATGTAGCATACATTTATGATTATTGTCCTTATACACTTGTACCATGACATTGATTCAGCCATTGTTCTTTCTTTTGTTATGTGTAATAAATACACACAGTTTCCTTATTGTAACTTTATTGGACATCCACCTGTCATGTATGTGGGTGACCTAACAACTCACCTTCCTATGTGATGTGTGACTACCCAATAGGGTTATGGTGAGAGGGGCTTGAAGACAACTTGAAATGCTTCCTCATTGTTTAAAATATGCATAATTGAACTTGATGCATCTATGAAGACACTTGATGCATAATTGAACTTGATGCATCTATGAATCTGATAAAGAAAGTTGATCAACTGGTGTGATTCCATATGGATTTAATGCATTGATAAGAGATAAATCTTTGATCAAGTTGCTCAATTTCCCTTTCTTTCAAAGCATTCTGAGCTCTACCCTTGTGGGAGCCACATTTACCCCACATGTTGTATTTGATCTGATAATGAAACAATAGTCAGACTTGTCCTAAATTTGCACATAAAGAAAAAAGTTAGAAAATAAATGCATATGTTCATTTTTTCTGTTTAATGCACTTATGGATCAGTTTATACATGTATAGGTAGGTGTGTATGTAAGGATTGAATCATTCATTGCTTAGAGCCTCACTCTAACACCATGTTTTCTTCAAATGCAGGGTGAGGAGCACTATAGAGCTAGGAGGAACACGAGTGGTTCGGGGCAGTAACAACATGACAACGGGCAACTTGTAACCAGTCATTCACAGGAAATGACTGGTTCCATTCTTACATGCACATTCTCTTTTGTTTCATTCTACTTATTCATGTATGAGTTGTTTCATATTTTCATTGAATAAGAGAGCTATTCCCTTGGCTTGTGAGGGACATGTACCTTAATGATTATCAATACAAGAAATTACATTTGAATACATGATTCTCTTTCTCATTTGTTGTAATGCACCATTGAAATGACAAAATGTAATCTGATTTACTTTGACAATCACTCCTTTATGCATATTGAAACTAGCAGTTTTATGGTTTATCTTTAAATGTTTAAGCAACATGAAAAGAACAAACACTAGGTTACCTAATTATTAGATTGTTGCCACAAGGGAAGGCCAATCTCCTAGGATTTGTGTTGTAGAGATGGTAAATTTAATGTGTGTTTGAACATGCCTATTTAACATATAACCCTAGATCTGGAAATGTAATTTATCGGATGAAAAAAAATGGAAAACCACATAACAGTTCCATATCTGAGAATGAGAACCAAAGAGAAAACAATGACTAAAATTTGAGGCTAAATTGTAAGGACAAGGTTGTTGGGTGCCCTATACTGAGATGTTTCTTTTTGGATCTAAAAACTTTGATATGTAGGTTATAGTTTTATTTATATTTCTTGTGTCTATCCATGCTAACAAAACTTTTGGATATGATATGTACACATGAAAAGAGGGGAAATGTTATGTTGTATAGTGGCTTGCCTAAGTCAAATTTTGATTTGGTGTTTCTACCTCCATGCACAATAAATGATGATGATCAAGAGGGCATACCTGGGTTAATCAAAGGCCAAAACAACAATAATTAACTAAAATTATAAATGATAAATGATAAATGATAATATTACCTTTATGTGAAATCCTTCATGGAGTGAGCCACACCACAAGTTGCCACAAATGTTGATTGATGGATTCCTTGATTGCTTAATACACCTGTAAAAGGTTATTCCATAAAACACAATAGATTGTTGTAAATAGTATGTAGAGGGTAACTCGGTACTTTTTGAGCCATAATCATATGAAAAATTATCATAATAGTGCTTAGTTCTATGTGAGGTGGAAAAGGGACATTAGATTCGAATTCAAGATGAACAAGAATGCAATTTGACAAAGGAATCTAATCTACAATCAAATGCACAAATCAAAAATCTAAAACTCCTACACATAGGAGATTAAGTTATACTATTGCAAACATAATAAGGAACCTACTAATTACCAAATGCAATGAAAGAAAAAGATAGTTTCACCATCCCATAGCGGAATGTATTCACTTGATGTTGGATTGCTCTTAAATCACAGTGAAGCCTCCAAAGTTTGTGTGCAAAGTGTGGATGAATGCTTGGTTGATCAAAGGAAGGAAATGAAGCTCTCTCAAGGATGATCTCAACAACACTTCATTGCATAAGGTATGTTGATTCTTCGATCCATGTATTTGTGAGGAGAGAGGTTTGTTATATAGGAAAAGAGATTTTGAATCGACAATCACGATCACATTGTAGAATATCTAGATCAATAGTCCACAACTGTTGAGAGGATTTAGACATGAGAAGATTGCATAAAGTTGATTGCACAATTAGGGTGATTAAAGAATAGATTGGATAGTTAGGGTTTAGATTGATCAGTTAGCAATTGATTTATTAGTTAGCAATTGATGGTTGATTTAGCAAAATTACATTGCTTAGTTAGCAATCCATGATTTTCTCAATAAAAAAGTGGGTGAGGAATTTGAATTAATTTATTTAATTAATTAATTCCTTTTTGGAGTTGAACATGCAAATCAACTTTGACGTTTGCAAATAGAGTTGCATTACTTTGATTTGATTTTTGATAATTGATTTGAATAGTTTGATTTGATTATTCAAATTTTGGAGGGAAAGTATGATAATTAAATTATTATGATTTAATAATTCAATTAATTTTGAGGAATAAGGGGAATTAGTGACGTAATCAAATAATTAGCGTTGTTTGACTAATCAAGACAAAATAAGATAAGATTAGGACTTTATTAAATAAATGTAATTTATTTAATTGGTCGAAATGATGAAACGTGAAATAATCAAATAATGTTGTATTATTCGATTAATTGTAGAATTAGGGTTTTCAATACTTCATTAAATAAACTGTATTTATTTAATTTATCAGAAATGGTGAAATAGTGAATTAATTAAATAATGTTGTATTATTCAATTAATAGAGGAATTTAGGGTTTTGGATGTCATTTGATGTCATTTGATGTCGTTTGATGATTTCAAGATGATTCAATATGTTTCAAAGATGTTCTGAGTTGATTCCAAGATGTTTCAAGATGTTCCAAGTTGATTTAGAGTTGTTTCAAGACATTTTGAGTTGATTTAGAGTCGTTTTGAGTTGATTCGGAGTCGTTCCGAGTTGATTTAGAGTCGTTCTAAGACGTTTCGAGTTGTGATAGGTGTTAAGTCAATTTTACATGTCTACATTTTCCCCCTCTATGATACAAGGTACTGGTTGCTTTGTTTTGAAGAATCTATTTTTAAGATCATGTTTTTTGAAAAAAAATTATGCCCCACTGTGCCCTGGTGTTTCGTGGAATGATGGTAGGACTATGTGCTGCCCCCTCGAGAGGTTGAATGAAAATTTCAAGTTTTGAGGTCAGGCTCATGAATCTATTCTATTTTCATTCTTGATGTAGACAAGGTGGAGGAATACAATATCCAACTCAATTAGATCCAATTCACACAAGGAAACAACTTTCAAAACACAATTCACTCAAACTGTCCCTAAACAACACCAATCAGTTTCTAGCCTTCAAAATCAATAAATGGACTTATCTTTTGGAGAAGGCCATACCAAGGCCAAAAAAAAACCAAATTAGACTCTCAAAAAACCCCAAACCAAAATCCCAAATAGTCTCAAGAGAATTCTTTGTGCCAACATTGACAAACAATAACCCAACCCTGTAAAAGGCTACTAGAATTAGCCCACTTTTCCAAATGAAGTGTCTTCAAATCACTTTTTTATCACAAGAAAGTGTTTTATCATGTCTCAAAACTCCCAATTCCACAATATTTTCTCAGATTCAAGACTTTTACATTGCTGCCCCAAGAAACCCTCAATTTGCCATGAAAACACCTAGAGTTTTCAAAAAAACACTACTACAAGGCCCATAAAATGCAACCAATATTTCAAAAAAGTTTATTTAGGTTTGTACAAACATTTCCCACCTTCAAAAACTCTATCCCATCAACAATTCAACAAAACCATGCTTTGAACCACCATTTTCACAAGAAAAATGACACTGCCCAGCCCTACTAGGTCATCCTCCCATTACACAAAAATTGATTTTTCTTTCCAACTAAGGCATGTAAACAACTATTCTACCACGGTACTATTCCTTCCCAATGAGAAACAACCATAACAATAGGTGGAAGGCTTTAATGAATGATTAAAATTCTAAACAGTGCCTTTGCCGCCCTAACACAGGCAATTCCAAAAAAGTGAGAAGATCTCTCTGAATAAGAAGTGTTAGATCCCCAACTAGGTTCAAATGAAAGGTATTTCATGTTTCTAAACAATGCATAAGAATTCAGATCATCTAACACCTATATGGATCCGTACAGAGGGAACAAATTCAGGAAAAAATAAGGAAATGTATAGAAATAAGATTTTGTATTTATTTTTGGAGTTTCAAAACTTTCAACAACCACCTTCTTCGAGCCATGGAGAGATTTTAAACATGTTTCAAACCAAATATCAAATTTCCAATGCCCATAACTAACATTTGGATTACTTAACTCCTAAATTTACATCTTTTTTTGTTAATGTTGCTCTTGACAACATTTTACAAATTTTGCAATTTCCACCTAATTGACCTCTTAAGACACTAAACACCCACAAATACATATTATATGGTCTTTTAGACCTTATTTAACATAAATAAAACTTTAGCACCCCCTAGAATCCACTACTAACACCTTGTTACACTTTCATTAGATCAAATATTGCACTAAGGGTGTAGGTGCTCTTGCACCAATTTCGATGTGTTTAGGTTGCAAAATCAGGTTTATAGGTCCTTCATTTCTCATTCTGATGTTTCTTTGAGCTTCTATTTTGAAATTAGGATTGTTCCCCAAGTAGAAATTAGGGTTTCCTAGGTGAAATTAGGGTTTTCGTCCTTCCTATCGAGGTCTTACTTTTGTACTTGATCTTCATGTTGTTCATTGCTTAGAGGGATTTTGTAGACATGTGTTTTCTATGTATGTATTCATCGGCCCAGTCGAGGCCTCGTATTATGATTTTGTATATCCTATCACACTAGTGATGTACTCTCTTTTATGATGATGATATATATGATATATACCTTCTTTGATTCATTCTCGTTTTATGCTTATGTGATGAAAATATATGATGATGTATGTTTATATGATGTTTTTATTGGTTTATTATCATCATGATGTGTATTGATGATATTGTGGATGCAGAATGGTACTAATGATATTGCTATGCAGATTTCACTTAGAAGAAATGTTGATTTTTTGATAGAAAAATGATTTTAATTAGAGGAAATATTGATGATAGATAGAAATGTGATGTTAATTTAGAAGAAATGTTGATGATAGATAGAAATATGTTGTTTATTTTAGAAGGAATATTGATGATAGACAGAAATGCAATGTTAATTAGTAGTTGATGAGTTACTTTTTCTTTGATTTAGAGACTTCGCGGTTTTGAACAATCTATTTTGATATAGCAAATGAATATGATTTACCAAGGTACTAATGACCAGACTAGTAAAGCAAGAGGAATTAAGAACCTAACATGTCACTGTTACACAAAATGTTTCAAACATGACTTCCACATACAAAACAAAGCAAGCATCTGCTATGGTAGTATAACAAGAGTATCCACAAATAGCAAATCAAAATGATGCTCAATTTCCCCCATTCTTTCTTCTCTACATCCTTATGACATCCTCGAGAGATCCTAGGAATGAGTCAATAATGTAAATCACAAAAATAAGATAACAAAAAGATAAAACAATGTTCTTATATCACATTCCATATATGTTTAGGGTGGGTCTATTTATCCAATGTTGATCTTGTCTATCGTAGGAACAGATCTGTTAAGGCATATCTCAGGATGTTGTTGGGTCTTGTCAAAAAGATATGTATTTGATACTTGGCTTTGTTTTAGTTGAATTTGTGATCAAATTAATTTGTGATTGTCTAATTGAAAGTTCTAGCCATTGATGTTTTCTTTTCCTTTTTTGTTTATTTTTTCAAAGGGTTAGTGTGACGATCTGTTTATTATGGATGATGTCTTATTGCGAATTGTGATGGCAAACATGGGTCTTTTTTATTTTTCTAATTTTTATGATGTTTTTGTTGTTTCCAGGGGACTAAGCTAGGGCCTCAAGGGCTCATCAAAGATAAACCTTGCCTACGTTATACATGCAGAGGATCGTAGTTCACTTGGTTTGAGTGTTTTTGACCTTTTTCTATTTTGTGAATGTTTTTGGATTTTGTATCTTTTGATTATTTTTTGGATTTTTTTGTGTTTTTTACTAAGTTGAAATAAAGCATGTTGGAAACCTAAGGGGACTGACCTAGGGTCTCGGGGGCTAATAAGCCTTGCCTATGTTGTACATGCAGATACCACATAGTTTGACCGTTTGACTCAAAGCATAAACTATTTTTAGGTAAAAAAAATTGATAATATTGATTGATATTCCACCTCTGTGTCTAGAGGATATGTTGTGAGAAATCTACTTCAACTAGTTGTGGGTATGTGCAGGATCATGATGGGCCAAAAAGTGGCAATATGATGGGTATGTGGCTGACGACTTTTTTTAACCAAAATTGATGAAATGAAAAGGGTTTTTAAAGGAGATTCTCAGCTTTCCACCAATATAAATTATGCTTTACTTTGAATTTCATAAGTAATTATTATTCATTTACTATTCAAATTATGACTAAAGTCCTGATTGATAGAATGATTGAAAAACATCTATATCTTTCAAACGATATCACATTTTTTCAATCCAAAACCTGCGTCACATTCTATGCTTCACATGCTATAGGATTAAAAAGAAAAATTGAATTTCATGAATTTTTGACCAAGTTAAGGTGGTCAGACATATGAGTTTTCTATATTTTTTAAAAGTTGTAATAAAAAATTCATAATTAATTGTTTACTTGGAAAAAATTACAAAAATATGCATCACATCGGGACATGAGTCCTCCGTATATCTAAAATATTACAAAAAAATATTATCATTTTATTGTGGTTAGGGTGGTCAGACAGACAACTACTTCTTATTTTTCCCTGAAATTTAAGTACTCTGCATTGAAATTTCAAATTTTCACCAAATAGATTTTTTTTTTTAAACAAACCTAGTAGTTTAGAAACTACATTCAATTTTCTATAGATTCTATTCTTACATTTTTGAAATAATATAGATGCTTATTCAAATTTTTTAGTCAAGTTGCCTAACTCTATTTTTTTCTAATTTTTTTGCCACTTAAGGGCCTATTTTTTCCATGATGATCCTGCACATACCCTTGTGTGGTTCAAGAAAATGTTGATATCTTAGACTGTTTGAGTGAAGGAATAACCCAACGATGTTTTTTCTTAATGTTTTTCAAATGTTTTTGTTCTTTTGTTGTTTTCTAGATGTTTTTGATCTTTTGTGCAATTTGTGATGTTTTTTTGATTTTTTTCTATTTTGATGACCATGATAGAATGCTCAAAGATCTAATCCATGACTAGATTTTTGAAACTTCCCCCAGTTGTAGACAAGACAAATTTCCTTAATTAGTGACAAGCCATGGTTGGATACCCTATTTTATTATGAAATGAATGGATGGATGTTGTGGATAGTACTGATAGATAATGATGCAATTTTTATTCAAACATAGCATTTGTTTGCTAGGTTTTCACTATGGTACCTATTCTAAGAGTGTCATAGAGTGGTTTTCACTTAGAGAACATTTTATTTATTTTTACTATTTTTCTTTATTTTTATTTATTTTTGTATTTTTTTATACTTTTTCTATTTCTTTGGATTTTTACCCTCTTTCTTGGGGTATTCTGACATGCTTCATGTGTAGAACTTCTTGAGGTGGTTGATGTTCAACGGTTCAGCTAAAGGTTCTCCTTTAGGAGTAGCTAACTGATATGCCCCTAAGTTGCAGCTTGTTGTGATGAGAAACAGGCCTAACTAGTTGGGTTCAAATTTGCCTTTGTCATCCTAATTTAATTGTACTTTTTTATTCTCTTTGAGGACTAATTCACCAACTTGAAAGTTCATATCCTTGATCTTTTTTTCATAGTTTCGTTTGAGCCGATTCTGATAAACCTGCAGATGGTTTAACATGTTCCAACATCTTTCATCTAGAAGTTCCAATTCATTTAGCCTGGATACCCTGTATTCTTCATTGTTGACCATGACTTTTAGTGAAACTTGCAATGAAGGTATTTTGACCTCAATAGACAAGACAACCTCTGATTTGTAGACCAAGGAAAATGGTGTGGTGCGAGTAGGTGTGAATGCTAGTTTGGTAGGACCATAAGGTTGGGTTTAGCTGCAAATACCAATCACGACTGACTTCATTAATAGTATTTTTTTAGTATTTTCACTATGGTTTTGTTAGATGCCTCAGCCTAACCATTTCCTTGGGGATAATAGGGCATGTAAAATTGATGGTGGATAGAAAATTTGGATTAGAATTCTTGGACATCTTGATTTTTGAATGGGGTTCCATTGCATGTTATTATTGTTTGCGGAATTCCATACTTGTAGATGAGATAATTCAAAATGAATTTTGATATCTGTCAATGGAATTTCCTCTATCCATTTAGTGAAGTACTCTGTTGTTGGGCGGGTGCATGAAGTTGGGTACCAATTTTCTGGCCACTTATGAATTTATTTTAAAAAATGTGCTCGCGTTATAACGCGAGCGTGTTATAACATGCACACGTTATTTCACGTTAAAAAAAAAAGAAAAAAAGTGAAATTATTTTCCTTGGAATACCAACCCAAAGGCTTGGAGGGAATTCCCAACAAGGCCAGAGATGTGTTTTTGCAAATTCTACAATTTTTTACATAATCGGGTTCGTGCTCACCATCAAGATTGCATCTAGTTCAATATTAACAAAATCGAAAACATGGGTAATGTTCGGTTCTCTCTTAGCTATCCAACGATGTAATTTTTTTCACTTTTTAACAATGTTAACCCTTTCATCCATAATTTATTTTGTTTGTATGTCTATTTTTTGCCAAAAAGCAACACGTTTAGTGTTTTTTTTGTTATAAATTAACCGTTCATCAAAATTTCAAATAAATTACATTTTTAGAAACTAGACTCCATTCTACAAATTTAAAAAAAAAATCAATTATTTTCAAAAATTTGTAGGGGGAGCACTGCCAAAATTATGCTTTTCAGGAAGTGCCCACTTAGAAAATTAGTAAAAAATAAAATATTCATTAAAAATTATCAGAAAAATTGTGCACCAACTAGATGCTATTAGCTAACTTCTGACCATGGCGATTTTAAAAATACTACAAAAAATTTCACCGTGCTCAGGTCGTACAAGAGTTGCTATGTTATGTTTTTCTAACAAAAACAACACCAATTTTTGTACATCCCTCTTTTGAACCCCTTAATCTCAACCATTTTCAAAATAAATTAGTAATTTAGAAAGTAGAATCGAAGCACTTCAATCCTTGTTTTTGTTCCATCTCAAAATTTGGAGTGTAACTATCCTCAATTTCACGTCCAAGGTCAGCATTTCCTAATTTCAGACAAAAAGTGGCCACTTAAGCCCCCTTTTTGGGAACCATCTTGGTGCACTTACCCTGTTGTGATAATGAATTTGTGCCCATTGGATGAAGCAGGTGATATCTTTCCTACCAGGTCTAATCCCCATTGCGAGAAAGGCCATGGTGTGGTTATAGGTCTCAATTCCTATGCTGGTGCATGAAAAAGGTCACTATGTTGCTGACATTGTCGACACTTTATAGAATATTGTATGCATTCCTATTCCATAGAGGGCCAGTAGTATCCTATTCTAAGTAGTTTTTGGACTAGGTTAAGTCCGCCAGAGTGGGATCCGCAAATACCTTCATGAATCTCTTGTAAGACTATTTGTGCTTCTTCTACGTCAAGGCACCAGAGTAACATACCATCTAGACTACGATGGTAAAACGAGAAGTTCTACAGGTGAAGGTTTTCTTTTTGGTGGTCGTTAAGTTAATGGGTATGGTACCATGGGGAGTTAGGACCAACAACAACACATACCAGTTCTAATTCTGGGATGTTGAATGCTGGTACCAACAACTGTTCCATGACGAACTCATACTTAGGCACGTTTTGTGGAATATCAAGCAATGAGCCTATTGTTGCCATTGCATTGACAACTCTATTATTGATTTAAGGAATTTGCTCAAAAGTTATTCCGATGAAGCATTCCTGGAAGCTATCCACCATTCTTTTATATGGAATAAATTTTTCATATTTTTTCTGGTACTCATCTTTCACTTATTTGATCACTAGTTGAGAGTCTCTAAAGACATGTAGCTCTTTTATTCTCCATTCAATAGCCATTTTTAACCTTGTGATAAGAGCTTCATATTCTGAGATGTTCTTCGTGCATGGGAATGCAATCCTGTAGGCCTTGGGCATACTATCTCCTTGTGGTGTGAGAAATATAATACTGACTCTAGATCCATGTTGAGTATGGGACCCGTCAAAGTATAGAGTCCATTGCTCTATCTTTTTTGTCATCAAGATACTCTCATCTAGAAATTCCACTATGAGAGGTTTATGATCATCTAAGGGTGCTTTAGCCAGTTGTTCTACTGTAATTTGTCCCTTGATAGCTCTCCTATCCACATACTCTATATCAAACTCACTTAGGATCATTACCCATTTGGCTATTCGGCCTATTAGGGCTGCCTTTGCAAGTAAGTACTTGAGTGGGTCTACCTTAGAAATCAGCTTGATCTTTTTGTTCAGGATGTAGTATCTCAACTTTTGTGTTAAAAACATGACTGAGAGACATTCTCTTTCAATGGGCAAGTAGTTTAGTTCATAGCCCAGGGTAGGTGCACAAAGTTGAGTCCATGAAACGTGGAAGTTTTTTTCCTTAGCCAAAAAATTGAAATCGGCATCGAACAAACGGGATCCCGATTTAATAAACGGGATCCTGATTTTTAAAAATCGGGATCCCGTTACGGTTCAGGATCCCGAGCCTGAGATCAAATGGGATCCTGCTTTTTAAAAATCAGGATCATGTTTCCCGTCGGACTCCGAAGCAATGGACACAGAACAGGATCCCGATTTATAAGAAACGAGATCCCGATTTATAAAACACGGGATCCCGATTTATCAATAACGGGATCCCGAGTTGTATAAATCGGGATCCCGTTTTATACTGTTATTTTTAAAGAAGCAGTTTTCAACTGCTCTATGACGGGACCGGTGATTGTTGGCGACAGCGACCCGACCAGCTACAGGTACCCCACCTAAACCTGTTTCTTTGCATTTTTTTAGTTTGAATTGAAATTTTAAAAGAAATACGTTAATTTAGCATGTATTTTTTTTAATTTATGTCATGTTTTAATCATTTTTTTAATTGTTATAGTAGAATTCAATAATTGTCAAAATAGACGAAAACTTGCAATGAAACTTAAATGTTTTTTAATAAAAATGAAAAAAAAACCTTGAATTGTGTTTTAGAAATAAAATTTAACTTTTAAATCTTAAATTGTTCGATTAAACCCAAAAAAAATTGATTTTGAAAACCCTAATTGAAACAAAACAAAAAAAATTGCATTTCAAAACCCTAGAGATCAAAATGAAATAAAACATCGCATTTACAAATCCAAATCGAGCTTTTTGAAACCCTGAATTCAAATCAAACGAAAAAAATTAGTTGAAAACCCTAGTTTGAATTGAAACGAAAAAATTCATTAAAAACCCTAATTGTTTAAAACTGAAACCCTAAATTGAATTGGAACAAATGCGTTAAAACCCTAAATTGGAATCGAACAAAAAATCATTCACATTGCTTAAATGTTTTAAATTTTATTTGCTTTGTATGGAAAAATGATATATATTAAACTTTAGTTTCAATTTTAAATTATAATTAGATTAGAAATCAATATGTTAAAGAATGGTTAAAATTCATAAAGTTTATCTTGATGTTTGTTTGCAAATTTAGTTAACAAATTCGTAAATCTAAACACGTACAATCGATTCCAATTGACACTAACTTGCAACTCTAAATTATGCCAAGGGCCACCCAAACTTCACCCTAAGTTTGCTAAACCCTAGACCCTAAACTGTAAAATCTAAACCCATAACACTAAAGCATTTGAAATTTATGAACCCTAGACCCTAATCTTTCATTGGACATACCTAAAATTATGTAGGTTCAATGTCAAGAATGGGTCTATTTGGTAGATTTATGAAAACTATTTTGAATATCTAGAATGCCATAAAAGTATAATTATAGCAATTCCAATTGGAAACACTTGGGTACATATATATCGTATGAAATTTAAATCTAGGAAGGTGTCTATCATATAGGCGAGTTGATAATACATGGAAAGAGGTTTGTATGGGAATATATGTATTAAGAAAAACATACCACATGACCTCTATAGGATTTTTAAGATGTGATCCTAGATAATAATCCACCCATCCTCAATCATAATGGATTATTTAGCAATTAAGAGAGATTCAATTTAACCATAAAATTACCTATATTTTGATACTATATAGATTTATGTGGAAGGATAGAAATGCATCAATATGCTTTGTGCCATATTTTATGAATATTAATATTTAAGAAAAATCTAGATAAGATTGACCTAAGTAGATGATTTATGTAAGGGCTTTTTAGTGAACAAGTGACACACCATGGAGATTGGGATGGTATTTAAATCGAACGTATTTATAAATATAGTGTACCCCCTTTAAATTTGTATTTGGTTTTTATAATGAGTTGAAATTATCAATGTGTTACATAAAAGAAATTTGTGCTTAGATATATTTAAATTAGATAATAAAGATATAGTTATATAAAATAGGGAATCCAACATGAGGAATAAACCTTTAATGTGCCATTGTGTGCATCTAATTTATGCCAATGATTTAGTAAGAGTGATCGTCTAAGAGGATGAAATAAGCCTTGAAAAATTGTAAGATCTAACACTATTTTAATGTAGTTTTATATGTGTGTACATGTCCACTATATTTTTTGAGTTTATGTTAATGTAAGATAAGGAGGATTGGTGGATATATTTGAAATCTAAAGAAAAAACAAAAATGATGTGAATATATAGATATATATTTTTAAAATGATTCTTTAACTTATCTATATTAAACATTGTATATTATCTCTATATTACTATCATGGCTTGATTTTCATTATGTCTACTAAATGTTGCTATATTTATTCATTGTTGTAATTAAATTATAGGGCTCAATGTGTAATCTATTTTACATCAAATTTTATAGTAGACTTATAATCCTAGAATGTTTGTAAATTTAATAGCTAACAAATAACTTGATAGGTGCAACTAAAAACCAAAAAGTGTGGTTTGATTTATCTCCATTAGGCTGGAAAGCTAAAAAATCTACTAGGTTTATCCCTATTAGGTTGAAAACCCAAAAGTGTAGCTTAATAAGTACAAGTGGTGAAAACTCACAAAAGCACTAGAAACTAATCTTTGCAAAACTACCCTTGACATATCAAAAAAAGCCAAAGGTCACCATATGTCATACCTGTATAGGTTGTATAGTTATATTAGATACCTTATAGTATCTCCTATTGGTTAAATATGTTTGAAGATGACATTAGCGACACATCCCTACATTTATATGAGATATATTATTAACATGTCATGTTACACATATGCTAAGATACTCAAATATGGATAAGGAGAACTAGGGAATATATATTAGAAGAGAAATATATACTAAGCTATCCAATATTATATTTTTGTACTTAGTGTAGAAGAGAAATTCTAGACCAAGAATGCAAGTGCAAACTCAATACTCTACTTCTAATGAAAGGTAAATAAAATAATGAAAGATTAGAGAAGCATAATATGTTCCATAACATTCTTTTATGGCTCTAAATGTATGTGTTGATGTTGCTCTTTGGTTCTCTAATGTGATAACATATACATACAAATTTTATCATATGGAAACATTTGGGGATGTCATTATTTTATAGAGTTGAGGGGAAAGGAATGGAGGACTAGGTTTTTTTGGAATCGAGGACTAGAATTTCATGAGAGAATTTTTGAATTTGAATTTGAGAGGGAAGAGAGAATTAAATGTAGGTGGTTGGGTTGATGGAGGGCTTGTGTTGACTTGATTAGGTAGATGGGAATAATTGAATGCTAATTTGAATTTGGATTGAAGGTCTAAGTTGGAAATGAATGGCTATGATTAGTCTAATTGATTTGATGGCTAGGATAGATTATTAATTTCATTTTAGATTTGATGAAGTGGAAGTAAGTTACATTAGTTTGAGTTTGGATTGGTGATTTGGAATTATTTTAATTTTAAGCTATGGATGTGACATGATTATCCCCTTAATGGTTGATTAAAAGTTAGGATTTGGGGATTTTAGCTAATTAAATAATAAACTCTAAAGTCTAAACCGTAAACCCTAAAGCCATCATTTTTTCTTAGGCTCTTAATGAAATTTGGTTACAGTCTTAGGAAACTCCACCAAATTTCATTACCTTATACCATGTAATTGTTTCCTAGGATCTTGCAGCATGTAGATCCCCTTAAGCTATCCTATTACCTTAAACCCTAAACTCTAAAGTCTAAACCCTAAACCCTAAAGCCATCATTTTTTCTTAAAGGCTCTTAATGAAATTTGGTTGCCTTGGGCAACTTCACCAAATTTTATTCATTTGAGCCATGCCATTTTCTCCTAGGACCTCACTAGACGTAAATCCCCTTAAGCCATCCTGTCACCCTAAATCGTAATTCAATTTTCTTAAGGGGTTCCAATATGACATTTCTTAAGGGGATCAAAGAAGTTCTTAAATTTGGTGATCAAAGTTGCCCAAGGCCCAACCAAATTTAACAATAATAAGATCCTGCAAGATTATACAATATCAATAGTTAATTGTATTTTCATTCAAATAACATGTGCCTTAGACATATAAATAGAGGCTTACATATAATTTTATCATTTGTATTCAATTATTTAAGGCCATTTATATTGAATAGTTTAAAGGTATTTCCTAAGCATGTAAATCTTACATTTTGAAATTACAAATCTAATGCAGGTTCACTCATATCTTAAAGATCACATGGATCGATTCAATAATATTCGTAATCCACCTCCACGCCATCCATCTCCACCACCTTCACCTCCACCTCATGCTCCACCTCGTAACCCCCCACCTCCACACACGAGAATCAATGAACATGCTCGTTTGCAAGCATAAATCAATGCTTCTGCTAGAACCATCCAAGATCAAATCAGCATTATTCAAAATGAAGAATGTGTCGCACCTCCTGTGAGGATGTTTGCATCTAGGATGCAAACCCTTGTTGATGCTATCAGGGCTATGGATGGGATCGTAGATGAGCATCGACAATGGCTAGAGGAGAGGAGAACTCCTAATTTTGAAAAGGAAAACACAAAGAAATGAATATCTATGTAGTAGAGAGCCATAATAGTTTATAAATTAAAACAATGATCTTAAATAGTTATGAATTTATACATTTGGTGAATGATGGATATTTTGTGTGATGAATTTATAAATTTGGTTCCAAATAGATATTTTTAGTGACATGAATTTATGATTTTGGTTCTATATGGATATTTTTAGTGACATGGATTTGTGAGGTTGGTGGAATTTATGAACTTATAATGAATAGTATATAATAGTATATGTTTTATGACTATCTACTAGATCATGATTTCTCCTGCTGAAAAATTGTAATATATATGTGTGTGTGTGTGTGTGTGTTAGACATAAAATGAGCTTTTGTGAATGTTACAAGTTTATTGTTTAGTATGTATGTGCATGTATTAAAAATTTGCATAATAGTTCTTAAATTTTGAGGGAATTTGTATATGCTTAATGTATGTATAGTTTAGTTTAATGATTTATGCATGCAAATTATACATCATATTTTTATTTTAAATATTACGTACATACATTTAATTTTTAATTTTTGTATGGACATGCTCTTGGAGTTGAACAATCAATGTATATATATGTGCATTTCAATTAAATATATGGCTTAATATATAATATTTGCTCATCTATTTCAATTAAATATATGATCTTAATTTTTGTATGCACATGGACTTTATTTTGTATGATTTAAAATCTTGGAGTTGCACATTATATCAAGCATATATCATGGATGATTTTAACATTGATGATATCATCAATCCACCACCTGAGCCATAGCTAGATCCGCCTCCCTCCCCCCTCCACCTCCACCTCCCCCTCCCCCTCCCCCTCCCCCTCATATGCCACCTCCAGCACCTATGGCATCTGATGAGGCTCGCTTGAGAGCACGAATAAATGATCAAGTCGCATCCTTATAAAATCAAATCAATGCTATGCGAGAGTCAAGCATTGATTTATATATGTGAGGAGCGTTTTGCATGCTGTAATGCAAGCGTTGTTATTCCATCGGGGATGATCGATTCGATCTTGATAGGCATCAACGAGAGAGAGAACAAATGAGACAGTTTTATTCTGATGGTCTCTCTTACAAACAAATATTAGACCTTAAAATAGCGAAAGCCCATCTAGCCCCCTACTTTCTTGACCCCGTTACTCGACAACCCATTCCACCCAACAAATCTAGAATATCCATGAGGTGGTGCATACATCCGCAGATGAGTGCACATTTTTGGGATCGATGGTATATGGTTTTGATAGTCCCCCACATGCTAATTGGGAGTGCCCATTGTATTTTTGAGAAAATTGTATGTAGAGTTTGTTTTGGGAAAAGCTCGAATTAGTACTGATTTTAGATCATTTCAGGGTGTTGGTGGCATTGCCACAATAAATTAGGGGCAGGGTTGATCCCCGATGCCCGTGCATGCACAACCCCTTGTTGTTGCTCCTGGTCCTCCCATTCCTTTTGGCCCGTAAATAAAATACGGTCTCAACATTAGGTTCCCTTAGTACACTTTCGCGAGGAGACCTTGTCGGCCAACCTGCGATAGCGAGTGGGAGCATAGAGAGGCGATGATGATGATGGAGGTTTTTGTGGAGCTGGTCCGAATGCTGCTCTAGAGGTGTCGAGACCCACGCCCTATGTACTAGTTTGTCATCCAAATTATTAATTTATGGACCTGATCAAGCTACACCTAGTTCAGGTGGACGGGGAGATTCTGGTGGTTCATCTGGTCGCATCAGTTCATTTGTAGAGTTCCTCGTAGCAGAACATCACCCTGAGGACACTACGACACAGGTATAAATATGCATCTAGATGTATGAACTCATTTTATAATAATTTTTATGGTTGTATATATCAAAGAAAAGTTTGCAATACATTTTAACAATCAATTTTTTTGGTGTACAGATGACACTTTTGATGCAAGGGCAATCATCTGTACCACGAGTACATACATCGACACCGGTCATACTTGGCAACCCTTATGGGGTATTTTGATTTCAATTTTTAAAATTATATATGAAATCATAAATTATTTAACTTGAGTTTTAAATTTATAATTGAATCACATATATGTTTCAAATATTCATGTTGGTTTAGGTGAGTCAATAGGCATCCACGTCGATTCCTCCTGAGGGATTGTCAAGCACTCCTCCACTATCGAGCGACATAGATCATGGGTAGGTACATTCATATTGTAAATTTGTTTAAAGTTTACATTAGTATAGTTACAATTTTATGAGTTTTGAATTCACTAGATATATGAAGCGCATGCATGTACACTTGTAAATATTATAAGCATTAAATGTCTATGTACATGTATGTCTAGGTTGATACCACAATAAGAATGGGCATTGGGCAAACATTTGATGTTTAGGTTACTCCTTAAGGGCCTTGATTTCCAGGTTGTTTACAAAACTTTCTACAAAAAATGTGCAAACTTGAATATATATGTATATATTAACCTAATTGAATTGTACATGCTTTAATTTTGATCTTGTAGGACTATGTTAGTGCAACTTTCAGCCCTAACCTAGACATAGTTACACCACCAGAAGGACATGTAGAGCAGGTTTCAGATCAAATGGTAATTTAATTTTTTTATTATATTTAAAGTGAATATATACATATTAATATGATATTTTCACATATTCTTTTTCTTTTATAGCATGAGACACATCCCGTAGTTGAGCATGTATAGATAGGTCCTAGAGAAGAGCTCAGTGCACAACCTCATAATACAGTATGTAATTAAAATATGATAAATTCTAAATTAAATTGAATAAAAAAATAATAATTGTAGAGTTGTGCATCTAATTTTGAATTTCTTTGTCTTGGCATGTAGTTTAGAATTTAGAAGGTTTCTTGAGCAGGCATCCGGATGTGAATATGGTGGTAGTTTAAATTTTATGATGGATTATAAATGAAATTGTCATTAAATCATTTTTATTGTCTTACATCTAATTTCATCTTTCTCTTATTAATACTTGAGAGTGTTTCAGGTCATCCATAGTGCATGGTGTGAAGAGGTCTCTTGATTATAGAGATAGTACATGACCTAAAAACATGTGATTTTATGTGTTTTATATTTCTTTTTTATCATGTACTCTGTTGGACTTTATTTCATGTGTGCTTAATATATTGGTTTCATACACTTAATATGTTACATAAATTATGGACTTTATTATTGTTTGAAATTTTAATTCACGCATGTACATTTATGCATTTTATGTTCATAGTCAAGACATTAATATAGGACATTAATGTGAAGAATTTCTTGAAGACTTCATAATTATTATGGAATAATTTTTAGGTTTAATCTTCTTTTGAATGAACAAGAAGATATTTTCCTTCTAATATGTATTAATTTTAATTTTATGAGAGAAAATTTATGTGGATTTACCTACTTATTTAGTTCTATCAATTGAATTTTACCTCATTGTTGGTGCACTTGGAATTCCTATACCTTGTGAATATCATGGATATCACCATTCTTTGTTATTTTATTCTTTAATTTTTCCTTAACTAGATTGACAAATAAAGTCATTGCTCTAAACTCTTAAGCAAATAAAATTCTTTATAGTGAAAAAATCTAACAAGGTATTGTTATAATTAGCTAATGTACATATTTATAAAATGACACCATTAGTTTCTCACTAGTAATGGAAAAAAGTGTTGGTACTAAAAATTAGGGAAAGAGGTAATCATTAGAAAAAATATAAATTATGATAACATGAGAATGTGTATATGTAAAACGATTGTAACTATTAGGTGATGAATACGTAGTGTACACACATGATAAATTTTAAAAATGATGAATATGGAGCTCAATCCAAAGGA
>VDFB02047230.1:493249238-493312087 GCA_007258455.2 Sequoia sempervirens | reverse complement strand
ATACTAAAACAATATTGAACAAACTCGGATGAATGTAACCGATTGTCACTCAAATAAAAATGATACTCCCTCAAAACTTTTCTATCATCCTCAGCGCTATCATCTGCATGTCTATAAACAATATGGACAAACATAGCTACTTGCACAGAATTATAATATTGAGATTGAATTTCCTCTTGCGGAGCGAGAGTATAATTCTCCGCAAAATCAACCACTGAAAGTATAGTACCAATTGGAAATGTGTTTCTACATGCATGAAATTGGCCATCAAGCCATCGAGCATGTTCAGAGTGCATAACATATTTTGGTACAATTTTATTATTAAATTCACTCATAAATGCATGCACATTAACTTTTTCTGTAACTAAATCACAACGCTTTCCTATTTTTCCATCTTTTAAAGAATAGTGAACATTCCTAAATCTTTTGACGTCTACTAATTGTTGTCCAAAATCATGATCAACACTTTCATGCAAACAATTTCTTAAAAATGAAAGATTTTCGCAGTTAATGCATTGTCCAGATATACAAGAACTTAAATAAAATAATCTATCATTAGATTTTTCACAAAACAAACCTGAAATAAACTCGCTTATTGATTTAGGTGGCATATCAATACCACAATCCTATATAATCATATTAGAATGCAAGGTAGAACGTATATATCGAAAAACATCATAAAAATAATGAAATTGAACATGTATTTTACAACAACAAGATATTCATTGCTTATTAATTTTTACATACCAGGGTTTACATTTTTCAAAAGACCTTTCACTTATTTTAATATTACCAGGTAAGACTGAATCGCTACAAAATTTTCTATAAAATTCAGTTTGTGTTGTATCTAATAGGTGTTTTGGGTGAGGATCACGGACTTTGGACCCCACCCTTAATTTTAAAACATCTCTAGCATTAGATAAAACCCTAGTATTATCATGCCAAAATTTTTTGATCAAAGATTTAATTTCAACACTCAATTTTATATCAGACCTCGGTAGTCGTCCACTGAAACTCCAACATTGATTGATAGGATCATTTTCTATACTTTCTCTTCTTTTTGTTGCTCTTAGTAATGTTTTAGGATGCATTTTTAAAACTTCACTAATATTGCTTACCATTCTTTTATTCAAAGTTGTTTTATTGACTATAGCAGTAGTTATAGCTCTTCTTGCTGCGTTTTTATCTTTAGATCGACTATTTTTCCCAATAGATTGAATGGCACTAGCAACAGTAGACATAGCATGTTTTAATGATTGATCTTTTTTTTTGGTTTAAAATAAAAGCCTAACCTTTTCATTACTTTCCTCATTTTTTGCATTCTCATCAATTGCATCATTAGTTGACATTGAAATGCCATTTTTTTACGATAAAAGAATTTGGTGTATATTCTATTTGCATGTGTTCTTATTTGCCTCCAAGAAATTTGATCAGGAAGATTATCTAAAACACCACTTCCAATTTTTAAAAAAGTATTTTCATTAAATTCAACATCGCATTCTAGATTTTCATCTTCATTTTCATCAACAAAACAAGCATTTTCATCAACAAAACGTTTTCATTTTCATTTTCATCTTCATTTTCTGGCTTTCAACAAAACAAATTTCATTTTCATTTTCATCAACAAAACGGTTTTCATTTTCATTTTCATTTTCATCAAAAATATAGTTTTGTTTTCATTTTCAAGAAAATGATCATTTTGATTTTCATTTGCAACAAAAGATTTTTCTTTTTTGTTTTCAACAAATTCTATAAAAGTTTCATCTCTTTGAATATAGTCAATGTCAACATCATTATATCCAACATCTTGTAAATCTTCTACAAACAAATTTACCATTTTACTAACATGTGGATTTGAAGACGTACCTGGATTTGTGTATATTGAAACATTCTCCATAGCATTCAAAGAGGGATTTGAAGACATAGTAGGACTTGTTTGTATAATCATATTATTCTCCAAATTGACTCCTTGCAAATTAGCTTCATCTACAACTATGGTATCTTCAATGTTTTCATCTTCAATAGTTGTTGAATTGGTTGCTCCACCATCGCTCATTGATTTTATTCTCATTCTTCTTTCTCTTTTGTCTTTGTCTCTCTTTTTCTTTATTTGCTTCAACTTCTTGAGGAGTCAATGTCTTTCTTCTCTTATTACAAATTTATCTCCCATAATTATAAAATTCAAGCACAAATGAATGTTAATAGTGAAATACTTCAAAATATTGAATCCAAATTGGAAGTTGAATACCTATTACGGCAAAATTCTTCCTCTTGTGTTCCTCAAAACAAATAGAAAACTACCACAATTCCACTTTAAAAATTGTTTTCTTCATACTTCCTTTGAAAAATTCAATCCATATTGCAAATTTCACTTCAAAAATGGTGTAGATGATGCTCCCTTTGATAAAATCAACAAAAAATCAAATTGACCACCTGTAAATACAATAACTTATGAAAAATAATTATTTTTTAGTGCTCTCGGCCGTACATGTGAAGATGCAAAGTTGCAGACTTGACAGTAATTATGCACAGTATTTTTAAATAATATAAACAGGATCCCGTCTATAAAACGGGATCCCGCTTATAACTAAACGGGATCCCGATTACCAAACGGGATCCCGTTTATATATAAACGGGATCCTGCTCTATAATTGGGATCCTGTTCACTAGAATCGAGTGTGGGAGCCGTTGTAAAGGCAACGGATCCCGATAAACGGGATCCTGTTACCTCTACAACGGTCAAAATAGAAATGGGATCCCGATTATAGCACGGGATCCCGTTTATTATTAAACGGGATCCCGTTTTATAATCGGGATCCCGTTTTTTTAAATTTGAATTTTGTTTTGCATTGTGGGCGGGTTTTTGCCAAGGTTTTCGGTTCGGGAAAAGCTTTGGAAGTCCGAACCTAAGCCTTCAACCTTGGTTTGACCTGCAAATTGAAGGCCCTAACAATGTCAAAGAAAAATATCGACTTTGGACATATGGCTGACGACCTTTTTTCAAAAAATTTCTGACGAAATTAAAACCCATTTTAGATCAAACAATGCAGATTCTAAATATGTAATTTGTTTTGCAATTGAATTATTTTTTCTATTTTTCAATTAATTTCTAATAAAATTGGTCCATAAACTTTAAATATCAGAGTTTTTTACTATTTTAATAACTTTTGATCAACATAACATTTTGACAAACGGATTGCACGAGCAAACTTCGACAATTCTTTTCAATTTGAAAAAAAAAATCAAAAATGATAAGTTTAGGTCATCTTATGCATGTCGTACATGACGATTTTTCAAAACAACAAATCTGCCTAATAAAAAATTAACAAAAAAAAAATATTCAATAAAAAATTACAAAAAAATATCAAGAGCAAGGTTCAGTGAGTCATAAAACTTTTCCCAAAAGGATTTAGAAAAATACGATAATTTAAGTCAAAATATGGATGTCGTACACGTGCATGGTATGGTAAAAAAAATGACTTTTAAATAGTGGTTTTTGAAATGCCTATTGAAACTCAATTTGTACAATCTGGGTATTGAAATAAATTACATATTTGGAAACTAGACTCCAAGCACTACATTTTATGATCAGTGACTTTTTTAAAGATTTCATCTCTAAGTGCTTCAAATTTTAAGGTCAAATGTGTCAAATACTGAAAATCAGGGAAAACACTTCCACTTTTTGGCCAAAAAGTGGACTCAACTTCTTGCACACACCCCCCACCAGTGTTCTACTTATATAATAGACCGCACTTTCTTTATTTTTTTCATCTAGTTGGGCCAAGATAGCTCCCAATATTGCCTGTGTGGTAGACACGTAAAGTATCATTTCATTTTCTGGGATAGGCGGCATGAGTACAGGAGGAGTAAGTAGCTACTCCTTGACTTTTTGGAATGCTTGGTCACATCTCGCATCCCACTTGAAGGTGATGTCCTTGTGTAGGAGATGAGTGAAAGGGTGACATTTGTCCACCAACTGTGAGATAAATTTCCTGATCGATTGCAGCTTCCCTTGTAGGCTCCTCAACTATTTTAGTGTCTTAGGTGGAGGCATCTTCGTTATTTGCTTTTACTTTGGGCAGGTCTACTTCAATCCCTCTTCTTGATACTATGTACCCCAATAGCTTCCCAAATGTTACCCCGAATACATATTTCTTAGGATTGAGTCTCAGATTGTACTGTTCAAGATGATCAAATACCTTGGCCAGGTTTGTCAAGTGGTATGCCCTTTTGACTGATTTTGCTAGAATGTCATCCACATAGTCCTCCATGATTGTGTGTAGCATATCATGAAATATTGTTGTCATTTCTCTTTGATATATCGCTCCTACATTTTTTAGACCAAAGGGAATTACATTCCAAAAAAATGTTGTTTTGTGTTGGTCCTCTAGAGAGATACTTATCTAGTTCTATCCGGAGAAACCATCCATTAAGGATAGCATCTCATGCCCTGCTATTAGATCTACAATCATGTTGATAATTGGCAATGGAAAGTCATCCTTTAGATAGGATTTGTTCAAGTCTCTGAAGTCTGTGCATATCCTTATGCCCCCAGTAGGTTTGGACATTGGTACTAGATTTTATATCCATTGTGGATAGTCAATGGGTCTGATGAAACCCACATCTAGTAGTTTCTTTAGCTCTACCTTTACTAGTAATGCTATCTATGGATGCATTTCTCTAAGTTTTTTCTTGATAGGATTTTCTCCAGGGATTACAGCTAGATGATGTACCACTAATGCTAGATCTAGTCTAGGCATGTCAACATAGGTCCATGAAAAATTTACCTTTCGGGTGTTGATGAAAGCTGTGAAGTTGTCCTTTTCTTCTAGGTCCAGTGATGCAACATGGTAGGTTATATTTGGGTCCTCTGTTGTGCCAACATTTATGGGTTCTTCTTCTTCTACTAGTAGTGTGGATCTTTCCTGATATTCGGATATGGGGAGATTGAATCTTCCATCCTCGAGTGCCTCTGACAGGTTTTCACCTTCAGATGCATCCTTTATTTTCCTCTTTTCTGGATCTGATAGAGCCACAAGGTGGTTTTCTCCTGGGGACCATATTTTTATGTTCTTTCTTTCATTTTTGTGACTGGAAGATTCAATCTCTCCACCAAAGTATGCCTCTTGTTCAAGTTCCATGATGAATCCGGCTCTGTGGTCTCCTGCTAGTATGTTTGCTTTTAGTCTCATGAACTCTGTGATTGCCTCATCATTCTGGAATTGATCTAGAATAGGTGTATGTTGTTGATCCCAATCTATGAGTTGTGGGTACTAGAGTGGGAGGTTTCTATCTTGATCTGCGAAGCTTATGGAAGTGGATGAAAGGGTTAGTATGGCTTGGGTGTCCTTTTCCCACTGAGTGTCTAGGTCATCATTGCTAGAAGAAGGAGAATTCCACTCATATTCATTAGATTCTATACCGGAATTATAGTAGATACTGGGAATGGTTTAAATATGTTGGAGGGTATGTGCAGGATCATGATGGGCCAAAAAGCGGTGATATGATGGGTATTTGTAGGGTATGTGGCTGATGACCTATTTTTTACCCAAAATTGATGAAACGAAAAGGGTTTTTAAAGGAGATTCTCAGCTTTCCACCAATATAAATTATGCTTTACTTTGAATTTAATAAATAATTATTATTAATTTTCCATTTGAATTACGAGTAAAGTCCTGATTGATAGGCTGATTGAAAAACATCTATAGCTTTCAAATGGTATCACATTTTTTGAATCTAAAAAATGCATCACATTCTATGCTTTGTGTACTATTGGATTAAAAAAAGAAAAATTTAATTTCATGAAGTTTGACCAAGTTAAGGTGGTCAGACATACGAGTTTTTATATTTGTTAAAATTTGTAATAAAAAATTCATAATTAATTATTTACTTGGAATTTTTTTTTTAAAATATGCATCACATCGAGACATGAGTCCTCTACTTATATCTAAAATATTCTAAAAAAATATTATCATTTTATTGTGGTTAGGGTGGTCAAACAGACACCTACTTATTTTTTTAGGTGAAATTTAACTACTACTGCATTGAAATTTCAAATTTTCACCAAATAGATTTATTGTTTTTTAAAATAAACCTAGTAGTTTAGAAACTACATTCAATTTGATAAAAATTCTATTCTTACATATTTTTGAAATAATATAGATAACTTATTCAAATTTTTACGTCAAGTTTCCTAACTCTGATTTTTCTAATTTTTTTTCCACTTAAGGGCTTATTTTTTCCATGATGATACTACACATACCCTGGAGAGGGAACCTATCAATGGTAAAGTTATCAAATAAGTTTTCAATGGGTAAAAAATTTTCTAAGGTATGATAGGTATCTAGCGCCTTAACGCCAGCAGAAGTTTCTCGCTTCTTCCAAGAGGTTTGTCCAGTTTTTGGAATAACCACATCCTTTTCCTTATAACCTAGGCCCATATTCTTCTTCCTTTTTTCTACTCTATCAGGTTCTGACCAGCCTTGTTTGTGTAGCCCCAGGCCACCCTTTCCATTATATCCCATATGTTAAACTAATTTATAACCTCTAGTAGTAGGGTCAATTAAAATGGGTTGTGACTTTTCTGGTTCTTCTTGGTCCTCCTTGTAGATCATAGATGAAAAGTCCTCAAATATTTCTTCATCTTGCATGTCTCCCCACCTAGTGAAGATAGTGGGCTTGGAAATCATTTGTACTATCTTGATCTCTTTTGGAACTCCATATACTCTGGGTATTGGTGGAAGCATGCCAATGCAGAATGCTTGGTTGAAGCAGTAATTCCCATTACCCTTGTCAAGTACCTAAATCTTGGTTTCCATTTTCAATTGGTCACTTGAGGTGTTCTTGGTTGAGGTGGATGGAAGTGTTGAAGGGTCAACATAAGAAAATGAGTGGAATGTTATGTTGATACTAGGCACATGTTGGATTTTATTGTATTTCTCCTCTAACTTGGCATAGAAATGAAAAGGCTCAACGTCAACATATAGTGTTACCTCTTTTCCTTCCTGGGGAAACTTTAGCCATTGATGAAAAGTGGAAGGGACTACTTGTAAGGCATGGATCCAAGGGCATCCTAGGAGGAGGTTGTATGGAACTCAATGTCCAGCACTTGATAAGTGGTTTCTATTTATAGGCCTGGCCCTATTTGTACTAGTAACCTGACTATTCCTTCATAATTTTTTTCTAGGTCATCGTAGGCCCTTATTGTGATACTCTTTCCTTTGTTAATCGCATCGTTAGAATACCCCAATTGTTTTGACAAATTTTAAGGTACAAATGTTTAAACATGCACCATTATCTATAAGTACCTGTTTGACCATGGTTTTATGAACACCAACCTCTATGTAGAGGGCTTGGTTATGGAATGTTCTTTGGGGTAGATCTTTCTCAGAAAAGATTAAATGATTACTTTGTGTGATCTTACCAACCATAGCTTGGAATTGAATATGATTGAGGTCATTAAGGATTATTGTTTCCAATTCCTTTTCAAGTATTTCCCTATGGGCAGGTGATAGTTTTAACAACTCCAAGGTTGAGATTAGGGAAGGTTTTTTCTTTAATTGTTCCACAATACTGTAGTCATTTGGTAACTTGATTGCAAGTTTGGGTGGGACTCCTTGAATTGTAACTCTTTCTTGACAGGTGGTTACATTACAGTTGTTGTCTCCACCTCATAGAGTCACTACGTTTTCCCTATTATCATCAACTTGTGAAACTGTTCCTAAAATTGTGTCCCCGTATGTGTAATTGGAGTTATGGTACTCTTGTTTCTTTCCTTTGTCATTTCCTTTGGCATGGTTCAGGATTGGGTTTGAGTATGTTTGCAGGTCCTTATTCCCAAGACGATGTTCGACATCTACCTCCCCTTTGTATATTAAATCTTGGATAAGGTGCTTGAGTCTCATGCAATTGTTTGTGGTGTGTCCTTTGATCATATGGAAGTCACACAAGTCCTTCTCATTATACCATGGTGGTTTGAAACTAGGTTCCTCATAGTTTGGATGATCATTAGTTTTCAGGAGGTTTTTTTGTACTAGTTTGTGCATGACTATTTATAGTGACTTGCCTAGTACTGTGAATTTCCTTCTTTGTTGATCGTATTGCCTCTGTTGCCCTCACTGATTTATTTGTTGGTTCACAACCTGATTGTTCTTGGGATAGGTATTTTGGTTATTTTGTGCATTGTTTGGAACATAGCTTGTATAAGGTACCTATGGTTTGTTTTGAACTATGTTTTTTGCTTGCCATAATGTCCTAGCATCAACCACTCCATCATTTGTGATGTTTTTGTTTTTAGCCTAGACTTTAGGTTTCTCATTTGAACTAGACACACTATCTTTTAAGCTATTTCTTTTAAGGGCACCTCTTGCAATGAGGGCTCTCTCAATATTCAACCCCTTCTCAATGGTCTCTTCAAAGTCTACTGGACATAACATTATGAGTTGATACTTGATAGGTAAGGCATTGGTAATGAATATGTCCACCAATTCCTTGTTGAGAATGGGCCATTTACATCTACTAGCCTTGTGTTTCCATTGCTATAGGTAGGAGATAAAAGATTCTCCTTGATTCTATTTGATTGTGGACAAGGTTGTGATGGTGACATCTTGCTCAATGTTGAAGGAGAAGTGACTTATGAATTTGTTAGATAGTTCATCGAAGGTTTTGACTACTGGTGTCAAATGGGTGAACTACTCCATAGCATGGCCTGTAAGGTTGCATGTAAATAGTCTCATTAGGTATGATTCATTGTGTTATACTTTGATACAGAAAAATCACGTATATGCTCTACTGGATCCCCTCTTCCTTTGTATTTGTTGTCAAACCTGGGTATTTCAAAATTCTTCAAAAAGGGTATTGTAGTGACAAATTGATCGAATAGGAATGGTCATATCTCTTGGATAGTATAGGTTCTCTCTTGTTTTCCAGCTTACATTCCTGCTACCTGTTGGGTGATGGCCTCTAGCCTCATTTCCATGTCCATTTTTGGTATGTTTGTTTGCGAGTTATGTGTATAATAGCCTTGTTGTCTCACCATGTTTGGGTCATATATTGGGTATTGTGAAGGTATAAGACCTTGGTAGTTTTTTAGGTGTAGAATGAATTAGGTCCTTTCTGGGTGTAAGGAGGGTTAGCTCCTTGTTGTTGAGATGAAGTGTACTAAAGGCTAACCTATTGATGTGTTAGCAGGATACCTTGTTGGTAGGACAACTGAAGAAGGGAACTATATGGCACACCTTATTGTTGGGAAGGATTAAACTGAAGGTTTCCCTATTGATGTGTTATCTGGACACCTTGTTGGTAGGATGACTGAAGAAGGGTGCTCTATGGCATACCTTGTTGTTGGGTAGGACTAAACTAAAGTTTACCTTGTTGATACGTTAGTGGGATACCTTATTGATGGTTCGAATGAAAAAGCAAGCTCTATGGCACACCTTGCTTTTGGTATTGTTGATTCAGAAGGGGACCATGTGGTCCACCTTGTTGGTTGTATTGATTGTTCAGAGGGGGACCTTGTGTTCCACCCTGTTGAAGATATTGACTGTTGGGAGGGGGACCCTATGTTCCACCTTGTTGAAGGTATTGAATGTTTTGGAATGGGTCAATATTTGAGGTATTCTAAGGTATATACTATCTGAGAGGAGGATTTTTTTTTGGTGGTTCATACTGTGATGGTCCTCCTTGATATAGTTGTGTCACTGCTACTTATTCAACCTGAGTTGTATTTCAAAATAAGGGGTTCTCTTTGGATTGACCATCATTTTATGAAAACATGGGTGGCATGTTTGGAATCTCTATAGGTTCAGTTATATATCTTACAACTAAGTTGTCCCCTAATGTAATAAGGTTGGCATCCTTGAGAGCTTCTACATTGAAATCCACTAGTAATTTAGCACCACTTTGTGCTAACTTGAAGAAATAGGAGTTTGGATCCTTTCTCAACAACCTATCCATTAGTTTAAGAACCTTGGGGTTGTTGGAATGTTCAAACAATTCATCCTTTTTTATTTATAACTCTGTGTCTACCTCCTCTATAACTACTCTATTTGGGTCTTGGTTGTTTTGTTCAATTACCTCCTTTTGTTTGTGTTTTAGTTCCTCTTCACTGAAGGTATTTTTGTATATAGTCCTCTTTTGTTGTGTTTCAAGATCACTTGGCCTATAGCCCCAAGGGATACTTTCATCGTTTATGGCATTGGTTGGTGGGATGCTAGTGTTTGTTTTGTTTTCTTCCATTTTCTTTCTATGTTGTGACCTCGTGGTTGTCATAAACAATTACCAATCTTTTGTGATAGTTTTTCTTGCCTCCTTTTCTTTGGAAAAGACATGGCCTATTGGTGTTGTGTCATAGAAAAAATAACCTCTTGCTTGACATGAGAATAATTCATGATAAATTGGACTTAATGAGGCCTTGATTCAAGTGTTGTGAGGTATTTTATGCATCCACACTAGGTCTTGGACCCTTGAAAATTGAATAAAATGCATTTATTGATGTCTTGTGAAGGTGTTGTGAAATGTTGTAACACATTTCTACACCTTTCTAGACTCTTTTTATTATAATTCATCTAAATATTACCTTTTATTCATCATCAAGTCCTATTTTAAAGTGTTGTAAAGTCTTGTAACAAGATTTCACACTTTTCTAGGCTTAATTTTACTATTTACACCTTTCTTATTCTTTATTTGACCCCTTTATGCACTCATAAGGCTTAATTAAATGTGTTTTTGAATGTAAACCCAACAAACAACATTAAATGCAAGATAAAAATTGACACCCACTTTCAAGTCCAGGGTGGGACCCATTCACCATGGGTGGTGAATGAGTCCCTCTTGGCTCAAAATTCAAAATATTTCAAATTTTCTTTCGAGTTTTAATTTAAAATTACCTTATGTTGGCCTGTGATCAGGTATCATTGGGTTACTAAGGCACAAGTGTGTATAATAAGTTCTTTTCCTATCATTTTAACCCCCATTCACCCATTCAATCTCTCAACTCATTTTACAACTCATTCATCATTTATCTTCTCAAGCAAGCTAGGGTTTTAACATTACAAGCCATTCAAGATCAATTTTTAGACTTTCAAGGGTAGATCCTTCATGTTTTACTATAGACTTTCAAGATCAAACATCATGGAAAGGTAATCAACTCCATTATTGCATGTTCCATTACATTCTTTCTCTATTTCAGTTTAATTACCTAAAAGGGGTTTGACCAAGGAAAACCCCCATGCCCTAATATCCTACATTTCTTCTTCTCTTCTTGTGTGTTTGTAGATTTAGACATTTTGGAAGCTTGGAAATCATTAAGAATCAAGTTGCAAATTTTTTTAGGTCTTCTCTTCATTCAACAAGTTAAAATATCAACAAAAACTCAATTTCAAGTTCAGAAATTAGAGTTTCGGAAGAAAACACTTGTAGAAAGCCAAAGTGTAGACCGAGAGCTCTGAATTCCACCTTTGGATATTCAAAAATTTAAAAGTAGACTCATTTTCCATGGGTGGTGAATGAGTCCCACTTCTAGGTCAATTTTGAGTTTTCTGCATTTTTAGATACCCTTTTGTTAGAAATAGGTTCTAGAACAGTTTTACAGAATTAGGGCTGATTCGCCCAGAATGGTGAATGAGTCTTATTGGGCCTAAAAATCAACATCAGTAGAATTTCAAATGTCATTTCCAACCTCCTTATAGATCCCAGGTACACACTTTCAATTTGGTCCATTTTTGTCACAGTTTTCTATTCATTTCCAAGTGTTCTTGCATTGCACAATGTGTTTTCAAACATTCTTCATTCCCTTGATTTCATTCACTAATCATTCGATCTCTTTAGTTTCTTTCATTCAAACATTGCATCATGGTATATTCCATCCATATCACATTGAATTTGAATGTAATCATAAGAATTTTTGGCCCATCTTTCTCCTTTGAGTTGAAAAATCCTAGAAGAGCTAGAAATGATTAGGGTGCCAAAAATCTATGGTACATTTTGGTGAACCTACTTTTCAAACACTTTCTTGTCTAATTTTGGAGTCCTTCGTCATAGATCGAGGCTTGCATGAAACTTGCATTAGGATTTGCATGAATTCATTTTCATGCTCGGTTTCAAATTTTGCATTCATTAAAAGTGCATTTCAGTTGCATTTTTGGCATCTAAATTCATGTAAATTTTCTGAAATTCTACATTTTTAACTTAGGTCTGCATCATAGCACTCAGAAAACATAAAAATCACTCAAAATTTTCTATAAATTCTAAAAAAATTCCATACTGGAACTCATTCACCACTTTGGGCGAATCAGTCCCTTTTCACCCCTGAAATTGCCCTTTACATAACTAAAAACCCTATTTTTAAGCTTCGGTTTGGTGCCTTTACCTACCTGTATTATTTAGCTAAATTTTTGTAACATGCATTTCACTAGATCTCACTTAAAATAGCTCATTTCATGCATTGTTTAATTTCATGTTTGCATTCACAACATTTCATTTTTTAGCTTGTTGCATTGTGTAAACAAAAAATTAGCTTACTTAAACACTCTAATTTGCATTTCCTTTTAAGTCATTGCATTGTACTTTATTTACTTTTTTATCATAGCATGTTTTCTTGCAAAAGATGTGGCTTTGATTTTGTTAATAGTGGATTGTATAAGTACAACATTCCCTCTTATGAGTTCAATTTTGATTACCACAATGAGGACTTTAAGAAACATGATCAAACCATTGACACAATCCTTAACCTTGTATTGCCTATTGGTGAGAATGGTAGTGTAGACAATTATAACAATCATACTTTTTCTTCCCCTGATACCTCTCCTATTAGTGATGAAGGTATCTTGGTGAAGGAAGCTACAAGCGTTGAGGGTCTTGATTGTCCATCTCCTCATTCCCCTTTGGAAGATTTCAGACAACAAGAACATGAGATCATAGACACATTTCTAAATACCACCTTACCAAGTCTCCATGGTCATGATAATCAAACTTTTCCATCTCCTAATATCGCTCCTCAATGTAAAGAGGATAGGTTGGTGTTACAACACATCCCTATTAAGAATCATGAAACCCTTAATCCTGCCTTCCCTAATGCTCCCCCCATTTGGGAAAATCTATTTGACAACCATATTCATCCTTCTCTTGATGCCTCTCCCACTTGTGATGAAGCTACTTTACAAACCTCAAACCTGGCTAAACATATTACAAGATCTCCTAGTAGGGTAGATAACATGGAACAAGAGAATGAGACCTTAGAAACAACTAACAATCAAATAGAGTCTTCTTCTAATTTCCCCACTATCAATCATCAAACACATTCAACCATTAATAACTCCCTTAGTTGTGATGAAGTTCATTTGGATGAACCAAGCCTTAATTTTCAAGAACATGTGGCTTATTGTTCTCATAAAAGCCCTCCTTCTAGGGAGAATATCTTGGTGCTTGAAAATGACAACAATAATAATGTATCTTCCTTAGATAAAACGGTGATTCTCGATTGCACTTCATTAGAGATACATCAAACCAAGACTGGTAAGGTTATGAATGCACACATTTCCATTAGATACCCCTCAATCAATGGTCCTCATACATACCCTGTGGGACATCTTAACAATCCTCTAATTCATTACTCACCTTCACATAAACAACAAGCTCAGAAAAAACTTGAACTTATCCTTTACCCTCTTCAAACTAATGTGTCACAGCAACAGAGTTATCATACAATTGCTCATACATATAACACTTGAAATAATCCACAACTGCCACAACCCATACCAATACCCTTACCATTACCTAATCCTATCCCCCCTAACCCTTTCTTACTAGGACCCAATGAGTATGATCTTGTTGAGAAACTTAAGAATACTCTTGCTAAGATATCATTGTGGGACCTTATTCAAGCCTCCCCTCACTATCACAACATGATCCAAACAACCTTACAACAAGTTCCTATCCCAAGGTCTAATGTTCCATCAACTGATATTGAAGCAATTATTCAAGGCCAAAATGTTGATAATATTTTCCACCAAAGTGAACTCCCCTCTTTGGAAGTGCAAAAACAAAATGAAGCTTTCATGATCATTGCTCAATACAAAACAAAAGGGATAAAGATAAATCTTGTTGATAGTGGTTCTTCTCTTAATGTGTGTAGTGTGAGACTTTTGGATAGGATTGGCATTGATCAATCAACCATTCAACCTTATTCTTTCTTTATTAAGGGATTTGACAATGTCAAAAAGAAACCGCTAGGGGTAATAATTATTCCTCTTACCATTGGAGTGGTCACCTTGAATACACCAATACATGTTATTCATTATGAACTTTCATGCAATCTTATCTTAGGCAGACAGTGTATTCATGCCATGAAAGGTGTGCCTTCCACTCTTCATCACAAAATGAAATACATCTAGAACAACGTAGTCCACACACTTGACATTGATCTTGAACCTGATAACTTGTCTTATAACTTGAGAAAAACAAATCCAAATCCTTAAACACATCAAAATCACCTACACAACAGAACTCATTCAAAAAAATGATGACGAACAACCACTTACACATCACACGAAGCTATTTTTCGATGAATGGGGTTCCTTGGATTTTGAACATGACTTCATGGGCGAGTACAAAATCATAAAAAAATATTCAAATAAGGCCAAAGATACAACAATAATGTCAACAAAAAATTTGGACAACCTTTCGAAAGCATCTACCTCAACAACTTTAGACAAAGAAGCAAAATACACAACAACCTTCAACAAACACAATAACAAACAACCACCTGATCCAAACACAATGAACAAGCTTTATGGAAAAGGTTATGAACTCATGAAACACCTTGGATATAGTGGCAAACGATGTGGTGCTAGTGAACAAGGTATCCATGTCCCCGTCGATCCTCACACACAACAAACAACTCATGGTCTTGGTTATTTCCCTATGATAGAAATCAACAAACCTTCCCTCAACATCAATACTCTCACACAACATACTCCTAAATCAACTTTAACCTTTGTCCATCCTAAACTCCTCAACACTAGTGGTCTTGAATCTCATCCTTTACCAAGCATAAAACAAACAGCTACACCCTCACTTAATGTCAATGTCATCTCGTAAAATGTTCATGATTTGAATACGTTAGATTTTCTACCCTCCTATAATAGAGAGAACAAAATATTGCAATCTAAAGAGCCTTGCGTAAGTATGACATCTACTACTAAGAAAGATGTATCTTTCACACCAACCACAAGACCACCTTCTACCATAGATCAAGAGGGTATCTTGTCGAGATTCCTCCAAGATCACTTGATCACCCTCCCTCCCAAAACTCATAAGAAATGCTATGACAAAACTTCATTTTGTGCCTATCATAGAGTTCATGGTCACTCCACTAATGAATGTAAGGCTCTGAGTTGTAACATCCAACATCTTAAGAAATTTGGTATTCTTCCTTCTGTGGGGGAAAATCTCATTCCTCTAATTGATACTGATTTTCACTCTAGCTTGTATTTCATAAATCATTTCGGCTCACCCTTGTCCTACACTAAGTGGGGGCAAGGGGATACATAGCCTTGTCCTCATATGCCATATTTTGTTTCCTCCTTTGGCTAGTCGTTAACCTTTCATGAACACATAAGAGCAAGTTTGGGATGTGGACGACATGCCTTAAGTTGGATCGCATATGACATACTTCTCTTTTTCATGGCGTAGCTTCTCAAAAAAATATGACATGGCATAGGGCTTCTGAGTAAGCGCTCATGTCCTCTTCTTCTACTTTAAATAAATTTCTCATAGTACTGGTGTTCACAACTACTTTAAAGTGGGGGGCATACATCACCACTCACATTTCATTGTGCAATTTTCTTTTTCTTGTGATTTCCTCTCTTGGAAACAAGATGAGACCATTTGCACTTATCCTCTCTTGGAGACACTTGGCATGTTGTTCCCTAAGATGAGACATTGCATGAATTGACATTTTCCTTTGTGGCACATTTTTAAATTTATCAGGAGGTATAACTTTGATATGGTTGAGTGTGAAGCCCATTCAGTGGCACGATTTTCCACATAGCCACCTATGTGTTTGTGAGTGCATACCAACTAGCATATGTTTCTCACCTTTTTGGATTTCTCACCCAGTGGAAAGCCAAGAGTTCCATTGCCCCAGAGTGAGTATGCATTTTATTTCCAAACAATCCTAGATCAAATTCACAACTAGTTGGACAAACAATTGAAGCTTGATCCACCTCACTTTCATTTCTCTTTCTCCTAGATTTTGCCATTGCATGATTATGTATCTTGACGGTCTGACTTAGGATCTTAGATCCTAGGGGCTTGTGCAACCTCCTTTGATCATTGTTGAATTATTTTTCATCTACATCTCTACACTCAAATCTCTCTTGAATGTCTACTTTAGTGTCAGTTTGAAGCAAGTTCATCCTCTCACTAAAGTGGGGGCTTAATGTCTCATTGAAAAAAGGAACTCTCTGTTGACATGGGAATAATTCATGATAAATTGGACTTAATGAGGCCTTGATTCAAGTGTTGTGAGGAATTTTATGCATCCACACTAGGTCTTGGACCCTTACAAATCAAATGAAATGCATTTATTAATGTCTTGTGAAGGTGTCGAAGTGTTGTAATACATTTCTACACCCTTCTAGACTCTTTTTTATTATAATTCATCTAAATATTACCTTTCTATTCATCATCAAGTCCTAGTTTAAAGTGTTGTAAAGTCTTGTAACAAGATTTCACACTTTTCTAGGCATAATTTCACTATTTACACCTTTCTTATGCTTTATTTGACCCCTTTATGCACTCATAAGGCTTAATTAAGTGTGTTTTTGAAAGTAAACCCAACAAACAACATTAAATGCAAGATAAATACCGAAACCCACTTTCAAGTCCAAGGTGGGACCCATTCTATTGGATGCTATGGATGTGTTGTTGATATGCGGTTGTCATTGATGACAACACTATTAGCATTTCGTGTATCAATTGTTGTATATGTCAAGGATATTGAGAAAATTGTAAAAAAAGTGTTATGTGTTCCCAGTGGAACTGTGCACGTCATGATAGTGTCATGTTCTATACGTTGAAGATTAGTTGATGTGGATTAAAGGGTTTATTGTTGAGTCTATCTAGATCATCTATCAGAAGTTTCAGAGGTCCGCATAAAGTTTTGAGTATGTTGTGGTCTGACAGTGTTTTGCTAATCTTTGTTAGTGCTCTTGAATAAAGATTGTGTGATTTTGGTTATCTCAGTTGGTGCGGATGTTTCTATGTATTTTCTTGGTGCTCTCAAATGTCTCTAGATCATTCTCTATCTTTGTGGTACATCCACATTAATTGGTGAGCTTGTTGTTGAAGATCTTTTCTTGCGCATGTTCGATTTTTCATGTTTTTGGCCAACATGTTGGTGGTAGCATGTTGTGGATCTTCAAGGTGAAATTAATTAAAGTCTTTTCATATTGGAGATGTTAATTTGGGTCTCCACTATGTTGTGGCCAACCTTGGTGGATTCACATTAAAACTTTATTTGTAAATTTGGGCTGACATTGAAAATATATTTTTTTCTTGGCCGACGAAGTTGTGATGGAATCTCATGTAGTGGATATATAAGGGTGATTAGTTCATTGATGAAGATGATGCTTCATGTGCTCCCATGTGTGTATGTGTGAATATCATTCGATTGCAGAGTAGAGTGTGAAGAAGATTGTGCAAAGTGTGAAGAAGTGTTAAGCTTAATTGGAACTGTAATCAAGCTTGTGCAAAAGCTAGTTTCTCAGTTCATACCCTATGGATTCTTAATCCAACTCTATTGGGTAGTGAGCCCCTTTTGTAATTGAGCGTTAAGCTTTAGGCAATGTGCCTGAATGCATGTGCATTCGCCTTGTTATTTTCGAGTAAACTTTTAGCAAAGTATAATCTTGTGGACTAACATCCACCGTGGTTTTTCCCCTAATAGGGTTTCCATGAAAAACAATTTTGGTGTTCTTTGTATCTCTGATGTGTTAATTGCTTGTGGTTAATTGCCTTTTCATAAAATCTAAGATTAAAGCTAAGTTAAGTTAGAAAATTTTAAATTTTTTGTGACAACTGATTCACCCCCCACCTCTCAATTGTTTGTCCTTGTTTTGCCAAAAATTGGTATCAGAGCCTATTCCTCTAAAGAATCCTAATAGCTTGAGGTGATTTGGGATGGAAACATTCAAGAAGGACAGTCCTAGATTTGATGGCACTAGCTATTTACTGTGGAAGATTAGGATGCAATGGCATTTAAGGTGTATTGGTGAAGCCTTCTGGAAGATCACAAGAGATCCATATACTATTCCTGAGAATGGTGGACCTCTTCTACAGGTGAGATAAAAGATGTTGAAAGTAATATTAGGGATATTGAAGCTTTGGTGAGTGCCCTGATAGATTCGTAGATAGCTAATGTGGTAGGTCTATAGACAACTCATGGGATTTGGACGAAACTAGAAACTTTGTATGAAGGAGATGCATAGGTGAAGATGGCTAAGCTACAAAGCTTGAAAAGCAATTATGAAAATCTGAAGATGGGTGAAGATTAAAATATCACCTCTTTTATGTAGAGAGTAAATGAGATAGTGATGGGTATTAAATGTGTCAGTGGTTCTGTGGATGAGGATGAAATTGTGGCTAAAGTAGTTAGATCCTTGCCTCCCTCCTAAAAAATGAAGGTTCATGCTACTGAAGAGTTCAGATCAGTAAATAAGATGACAAGAGATACGATGATCAGGAAGCTTGCTACCTTCAAGATAAGCGAATTTGGTGAATCTACACCGAATATTGAATTTTCATTCAAGGCTACTATATCTAGAGTAACTGGAAAAGATATAGTCCGGGAGAGATTTCAAAAATGATATCCAAGTATAATGAAGAATTGAAACAACTTGAAGATAAAGAAAGAGAGGTAGAAGAACTGGAAGCACTGATTGCAAAAGAAGAAGGGAGAGGAAAAGGTAAGTATGAATATGTATTACCCATTAAATGTTTTTCATGTAGTAAAATAGGTCATTTTGCATCAAGATGTCCTGAAAGAGTTCCTAGATCTAAGCCTAAGAAGTCAAGATTCCCAAAGAGATGCTACTTTGCTGAAGAAGCAGTAACTGATGATGAGTCTGATAAAGATAATGGTAAAGAAGATGATTGGGATTTCATTGCTACCATTGAAAATAATCTTGTGGCTACTGAATCTACTAAAGATGAAAAATATCTTGTAGCTCAAGTTGAAGAAAAAGATGAATGGGTCATTGATAGTGGATGCTCAAGTATGACGATAAGGTTGTAAGATTTGGAGATAACAATGTTGGTGTGATTCATGGTAGAGGATCTATTTTCCTTGGTGGTAAGGATAACATTGATGATATCCTCTATGTTGAAGGCATGAAACATAACTTGTTGAGTGTTGGACAGATGGATCACAAGGGATATGATCTTTAGTTCAAAGAAGGAAGATACAAGATACATGGTAGTTCTGGAACATGATTGCAATAGGCAAGTAAACAAAAGGTAATATTTTTCACCTGAATACTTCTAGTGGAAGTTGTTTAATTGCTCAAGTATATGAAAGCTGGTTGTGGCATAGGAGATTGTGTCATGTAAACTTTGACAACATTATCAAGATAAGTTCTACTCAAGCAGTAAGAGATCTGCCTAGATTAGTGAAGCTTGCTAATGTAATCTGCAAGGAATGTCAGATGGGAAAACAAACTAGAGTCTCATTCCGTTTCATTCAAATAATTTGTTGGAGCTGCTACATACTGACCTTTTGGTCCCTCTAGAGTCAAAAGTATTCATGGAGAAAGGTATTTTATGCTGGTTATTAATGATTAGTCTAGAATGATTTGGGTTTCCTTTTTGAGAGAAAAATGTGAAGCACTGGAGAAATTAAAAACTTTCAAGGCTATGGTAGAAAATGAGAAAGGTTTTAAAATTAAGTGCCTTAGATCTGGCATAGGTGGTGAGTTCATTTCTAAGGAGTTCAATTCTTATTGTGAGGATCATGGAATTAAAATATAGTTATTTGCTCCCTGAACCCCTCAACAGAATGGAGTTGCAAAGAGAAAGAATAGAACAATTCTAGATGCTACCAAAACCATGATGATGGAAGGAAATGTGTCTTAGATGTACTGGAGTGAAGCGGTAAGCACTATTGTGTATACCTTGAACCGGGTAAGTGTGAATGGAAATTCTGGTAAGACCCCTTATGAGTTATGGTTTGGTCACAAACCTATTGTCAAGTATTTTAAGATCTTTGGAAGCAAGTATTAAATCAGGAGAGATGATGATATAGGAAAATTTGATGCTAGAAGTGATGAAGGGATCTTCCTAGGTTACTCAACTAAGAGCAAGGCTTACCGGTGCTATAACAAAAGACTGAGAAAGATGGTTGAAAGTGCAAATGTTAGAGTTGATGAGGACTATGTCAATTCATCTAGATGATGCAGCTATGATTCAAGTGAAGACAACACAAGCAAAGGGAAGAACACTCAAACACTAAATCTACTTCAAATTATTCCATATGTTCAGGTAAAGCAACCTCAATTTGTTCTGATAAATCAAACAAGTGTAAAAGCATAGACAAGTGCAAGTGTAGAAGAAAGATCAAAAGAGTCAGAGGTCCAAGTAAGTCCCAAAACTCTAAGAAATGTAAAGTTGAATCATTCTAAAAGTCAAATAATAGGAGATAAGAGTAAAGGAGTGCAAACCAGAAGAAAAATTGCAAAAGAATATTGTCTGATTTCAAAGATTGAACCTAAGAATTTCACTAAAGCCTGTCAAGATGAACACTGGTTGGAAGCTATGAAGAAAGAGCTGACACAGATTGAGAAGAATGGCACATGGCTACCAGTTCCTAGGCCTAAAGACAAAAATGTGATTTGTACTAAGTGGGTATTTAGAAACAAGCTGAATGAAGAAGGTGAAGTGGTCCGGAATAGAGCAAGACTAGTATGTAAAGGTTATTCTCAAATGGAAGGTATTGATTTTGAAGAAACCTTTTCCCTTGTAGCTAGAATTTAAGTTGTGAGATTATTTCTTTCTTATGCTACACACAAGAATTATAAAGTCTATCAAATGGACATGAAGTCTGCATTTCTAAATGGAGAAATAGAATAAGTGTACATTGAACAACCAGATGGATTTTAGCTAATAGATAAGGGAGATATGGTTTGCAGATTGAAGAAATATTTGTATGGACTTAAGAAAACCCTCAGAGCCTACTACACTAGATTGGAAAAATATCTACTAAAGCTTGGATTCACTAAAGGTACTACTGATAGCAACTTATACTTCAAGTTAGATCATGATGAGGAGTTGATTATAGAAGTTTTTTGTTGATGACATCATCTTTGGAGGTGATGACAATCTATGAATGAAGTTTGTTGATAAGATGAAGAGTGAATTTAAGATGAGCATGATTGGTGAGATGAATTTATTTTTGGGATTACAAATTACACAAATGGACCAGGGGATTTTCATATCTTAGTCCAAATATGTGAAAGAACTACTGAAGAAGTTTGGAATGGATGACTCCAAACTTGTTGGTACCCCCATGGTGACCGGATGTAAGTTGACACAGAATGATGATTCTCCAAAGGAAAATCAAACTAAGTACAAATCAATGATCGGTGGATTGCTCTACTTGACACAGACTATACTAGACATTATGAATGCTATGTGTATGGTTGCTAGATTTCAGGTTGATCCAAAGGAATCACATGTGACTACTATCAAAAGAATTTTCAGATATCTAAAAGGAACAGTTGAATTTGGACTTTGGTATCCAAAGGATGATGATCTCACTTTGTGTGCATACACTGATGTAGATTGGGCTGGGGATGTCAATGACAGGAAAAGTACTAGTGGTGGTGCTTTCTTCCTAGTGAAGAAGCTGGTATCCTGGTTAAGTAAAAAGAAAAACTCAATTTCTCTATCTACTACTGAAGCCGAATATATTGAAGCTGCCAATAATTGTACTCAAGTGATATGGATGAAACAGATGTTGAGAGATATCAGGGTGATAAATGAAGAGCCTATTTCCATATACGGTGACAACTCAAGTGCAATAAATATCTCAAGGAATCCAATACTACACTCTAAGTCTAAACATTTATCAATCAAGTTTCATTTCTTGAGGGAAAAAGTGAATGAGAAAGAAGTCAGATTGGAGTATGTGCCTACCAAAGAAAAAATTGTAGATATTTTTACTAAGCCTTTGCCGAAGGATACTTTTGAGTATCTCAGAGGAATGCTAGGGGTAATTACGCCTCCTGATAAGAACTAAATGATGCATTTTCTTGCATCAATCCATGAGCTTCATTGCTATATTTTGATCTGGATTGATGTTTCTATGGCTGCTACTCAAGGGGAGTAGTCAAATGTGTAGATATATGGTTTAGATCATGTGCATGGAAAGGTCATTGTTACCTTTTCCATTGATGTCAAAGGGGGGGAAGTGTAGTGTCAAAAAAATTTGTTGAGAGAAGTTCAGTTCATAGGAGAAGTTGTGGATATTGTGGATGTGTTTCTGATATGTTCTTGTCATTGATGTCAACATTATTAGCATTTGGTGTATCAATTGTTGTATATGTCGAGGATATTGAGAAAATTGTAAAAGAAAGTGTTTTTTGTTCCCAGTGTAACTGTCCAGGTCATGATGGTGTCTTGTTCTATACGTTGAAGATTAGATGATGTGGATTAAAGGGTTTATTATTGAGTCTATCTAGATTATCTACCAGAAGTTTCAGAGGTTTGCATAAATTTTTGAGTATGTTGTGGTCTGACAGTGTTTTGTTGGTCCTTGTCAGTGTTCCTGAATGAAGATTGTGTGATTCTGGTTATCGCAGTTGGTGCAGATGTTTCTCTATTGTTTCTTGGTGATATCATATTTCTCTAGATCATTCTCTATCTTTGTAGTACATGCACATTAATTGGTGAGCTCGTTGTTGAAGATCTTTTCTTGCGCATGTTCAATTTTTCATGTTTTTGGCTAACATGTTGGTGGTAGCATGTTGTGGATCTTCGAGGTGAAATTAATTAAAGTATTTTCATATTGGAGATGTTAATTTGGGTCTCCACTATGTTGTGGCTCACCTTGGTGGATTCACATTAAAAGTTTATTTGTAAATCTGGGCTGATATTTCAAATATAAGGGAGATTAGTTCATTGATGAAGATGATGATTCATGTGCTTCCATGTGTGTATGTGTGAATATCATTCGATTGCAAAGTAGAGTGTGAAGAAGATTGTGTGAAGTGTGAAGAAGTGTTGAGCTTAATTGGAACTGTAATCAGGCTTGTGGCGCAGAAGCTATTTTCTTAGTTCATACCCTCTGGATTCTTAATCCAGCTCTATTGGGTAGTGATCCACTTTTGTAATTGAGTGTTGAGCTCTAGGCAATGTGCTTGAATGCATGTGCATTGCCCTTGTTGTTTTCCATTATACTTTTATCAAAGTATAATCTTGTGGACTAACATCCACTGTGGTTTTTCTCCTAATAGGGTTTCCATGAAAAAAAAAAATTGGTGTTCTTTGTCTCACTGATGTGTTAATTCCTTGTGGTTAATTTCCTTTTCATTAGATTTGAGATTAAAGTTAAGTTAAGTTAGAAAAGTTTAAATTTCCATGACAACTAATTCAACCCCCCCCCCCTCTTAGTTTTTTGTCCTTGTTTTTCCAACACATTCGCCATGGGTAGCGAATGAGTCCCTCTTGGCTCAAAATTCAAAATATTTCAAATTTTCTTTCAGGTTTTTATTTAAAATTACCTTATGTTGGCCTATGATGAGGTATCATTGGGTTACTAAGGCACAAGTGTATAAATAAGTTTTTTTCTTCTCATTTTAACCCTGATTCACCCATTCGGTCTCTCAACTCATTTTACAACTCTTCCATCATTTATCTTCTCAAGTAAGCTAGGGTTTTAACATTACAAGCCATTCAAGATCAATTTTCAGAATTTCAAGGGAAAATACTTCATGTTTTGCTGCAAAATTTCAAGATCAAACATCATGGAAAGGTAATCAACTCTATTATTGCATTTTTCATTACATTCTTTCTCTATTTCCGTTTAATTACCTAAAAGTGGTTTGAGCAAGGCAAACCCCCATTCCCTAACATCCTACATTTCTTCTTCTCTTCTTGTGTGTTTGTAGATTTAGACATTTTAGAAGCTTGGAAATCATTAAGAATCAAGTTGCAAAGTTGTTTAGGTATTCTCTTCATTCAACAAGTCAAAATATCAACAAAAACTCAATTTCAGGTTCAGAAATCAGAGTTTCGAAAGTGGACACTTGTAGAAAGCCAAAGTGTAGACCGAGAGCTCTAGATTCCACCTTCGGATATTTAGAAATTCAAAAGTGGGATCATTTTCCATGGGTGGCGAATGAGTCCCACTTCTAGATCAATTTTGAGTTTTCTACATTTTTAGATACCCTTTTGTTAGAAACAGGTTCTGGAACAGTTTTGGAGAATTGGGACTTATTCACCCAGAATGGCGAATGAGTCCCACCAGGCCTGAAAATTAGCATCAATAGAATTTCAAATGTCATTTCCAACCTCCTTCAAGATCCCAGGTGTAGACTTTCAGTTTGGTCCATTTTTGTTACAGTTTTCTATTCATTTCCAAGTGTTCTTGAATTACACAATGTGTTTTCAAACATCTTTATTCCCTTAATTTCCATTCATTAATCAGTCAATCTTTTTAGTTTCTTACATTCAAACATTGCATCTAGGTATATTGCATCCATATTCCATCCATATCACATTGACTTTGAATGTAATCATAAGCATTTATGGCCCATCTTTCTCCTTTTAGGTGAAAAATCCTAGAAGAGCTAGAAAGGATTATGGTTCCAAAAATATATGGTACAGGTGCAAAGCGACAATAGAAGTGATCTAGTCAGTTTTGATGGTTGCGATATCTCCTTGAGAAGAAACCTTTGGAAAAAAAATTTGTAGGGTGATTCTTTGGGAGCCTAAGTATAGATTTTCGCTTAAGGATCTTGTTCTTGTTAGAACTAAGGATCTTTTGCTTACCAAAAAGCATGAGGGTTCTATTTTTATTTGCACACAAGTGGTGGTAATATAAGTCTTTCGACTGCTAGGTCTTCCTTTTCTTCTTCGTGATCTAAGATGATGGGTGTAGTGAGAAATTGGCAAGGTGTTTCATTTTTCTCAAATATAAAGGTTCTCAAACTGCTTATGATGTCAGTTTTGGCACCTTCAATATATGTATTACTTGGTTGAAAGATTCATGCTACAAGGTCTAGTTGTTGAACTAGAGTGGTAGGTCACCAGATGGTCATAAGGTTTGATGGTGTTGCGAGCTGATTATGGTGTTCAATACCCTATCATAAGATCACTCAATTTATATTTCCAAGAGGGTCATATCTATTGCCATGAGGGAGGTAGTAATATGGGTCTTCCGACTACTATGTTTTATTTTTCTTCATCTTCATTTAAGATGATGGATGCAGTGAGAAATTGGTGGAGTGTCTCATTTTTCTCAAATATAAAGGTTCTCAAATTGCTTATGATGTCAGTTTGGGCACCCTCAATCTACATGAGACTAGAGGTTGAATAATAGGTGCTACAAGGCCTGGTGTTGAATGGGAGCTATGGATCACTAGATGGTCATAAGGTGTGGTGGTGTTTTGGGGTGGCTTGCTATGAAACTCAAAAACGCTAAGGCTTGAGTGTTGTTTTGGAATGTGGCTACTTTTTGGAAATCAAAATGCTAAAGAACTAGGGTTGATATTCCACTTCCTGGTCTAGAGGATATGTTGTGGGCAAGATACTTGAACTATCTGTGAGTTCTAAGTAACTATTGATATCGTAGATTTTTTTTGAGTGGAGAAATGGTCCTAATATTTTGTTTGATTTTGATTTCAAAAAATAGTAGTATGGGAATAACAAGTGATAGACTTTGTGACCAATATGATTTTCTAAATTTTTTGTTCACGCAATGACCTTGTAAAAAACATGAATTTGTTTTCCCCTAAGTGTTTAGCAAATATATTGTGAGTTGGAATGCATTTTGTAACCTATGTGTGTCTATTTTCTTTGTGTTCTTGAGTATGGAAAATGATATAATAGCACTAGAATGACTCAAAAGCATGGACTTTATGTGATTTGAATGTCTATAGCTCAAGTTGTGAAATCACCACACCCAAGCCATAGTTTACCCAATGTTTACTTTGATTAAGGTAACTTGAAATAAAAGCCAAAATGTTCGGAAACCTTTAAGGATAAATCCTTTCAAGGAGTGCAAAACATAAGGCTTCTTTCACAAGTATACACTGAATCAAAGGGTTTTTTATTTGACCATCTTATTCAATGTTTGTTTTGATGTGTTCTTTTTTTCCTTTAAATCAAACACAGAATTTGATGTCACAATTGTTTTTGAATGTAATTGGGAAAGTTTAACATTAACAAGCACTTTACAATCCTAGCTCAAATGGGTATGTATTTCTTAGTAGGCCTACCAATCATCCCTAGGATGATTAATCTGAGAAGATGGAATGGAAAAATAGGCTATGTCAAGGAAATATACCTTCTTGACACGCCAAGAAAAAGAGTCCCTTCCCTATTTTATTTATTGCCTCAACCAAAAACCAAACATGGTAAGTAACTTCTTGGAATGGTGCTATTCCAATGCACTACTTTAAAATATGCTCTTTTAGGTAAATGGATGGCTTCTAAAACAATTGGCTCTTAGTGTAACTATGAACGCAGAAATCTAACACTCACTCACTGGCCACTTAAGGCTCTTTAACCATTCCCGTTCCACTTAAGGCATGGGATTAGATTCAGTCTATTGTCAACACGGCTTGAAGCTACTTTCTTACAATTTCACAACCTTTAATATAGCTCACCAATAAATGTGCTTTGAGACCTTGCAATGAGTTCTCTAGTGCAGGATGTGTCTTTAAGCAAGCCCCCTCTCTAAGGTAAAATTTAGAAAACAAAATGCAAAGCTCAAAAAAAAAATTTGCTCACCCAAGATCACCAAAAGGTGTGAGGGGAGAAGACAAAAACTTTAGCTTTCCAATCAATGAATACATGGACTACAATTCATAGCAAATTGATTCATTTTAAACACCTTGAGCGGTGTTATCCCCACAAAATATGTGAATAAAATTTAAACGAAATGTTCTTTCTATTTTTACACCAATTCAAGTGTTCAGGACATCAAGCAATTAAGATAGCAATGGTGTGAAAATAACAAAAACAATAAATGTTCATTTTAAGCCCCAAAATTGAAGTGTTTCTAAGAAAATTAGGCCTAGTCTTAACTAGTCAACAAATGTAAATCGTGTGTGCATCAAAAAAATTAAAAATGTTTGTGCTCTTTTTATGCACCAAATTAAAAGGTTCCTAATTATGAAAACATGAAATGTGTTCATTTTTAGAGCCCAGAATTGAAGTGTTTTATGTTCTTTTTTATGAGCACCAAATGAGAGTTCCTATTTTAGAAAGCTTAAAACTGGTTCATTTTAACAACACCAAATCAAATGTGAGTTTGTGTTGTTCATTTTAATGCACCAAAAGAAAGTTCCTATCTTAGAAAAGCTTCAAATTTGTTCAATTTTAAATAGCACCAAAATCAAATGTGAGAGTTGTTGTTGTTCATTTTAGAGCATCAAAATAAAATTCCTAGCTTAAAAAAGCTTCAAATTGGTTCATTTTAATAGCACCAAAATCATATGTGAGTTTGTTGTTGTTCATTTTAGTGCACCAAATGAAAGTTTTTCCTAAGTTAATAAAAAAAATGATTTTGGATTAGAAAATCTTGGACCAATCGTCTTCCTTGTAACAAAGGTGTTAGTTGTTTTCATAAAAAAAATGTGCCATAAATCCTACAAGATCTTCCCAAGAGATGTTAGAAACTTTCCAAACACAACACACAATCAAATTTTAGGGTTAGACAATTGATTAAGCATCAAAAACACTAGAACCTAGACCAAATTGTGAGGTAAGTTAACTTTAAGCGCATTAATAAAAAAATTAAATGCATAAAAATTGAAAAACACCTACACCATTACAAAGATCATGAAATTATATCCCATTTTTTTTTAAAAGCATTTAAAAATACTTTTGTATGACCAAGATATGGTCATTTAAAGATAGGGTAAACAAAGGTCCTGATTGTTAGTCAATAGCACCCCTATCAAAATAAAATGTGAGTTTATTACAACAAATGCGACCTTCCCATAGAAAATGTGACCTTCTTAGAGCAAAGGTTGCCTTCTTAGAGAAAAGGCAATGTTCTTATAGCAAAGGCGAGTTTCTGGGCCTAGCAAGGGAAAATTTCTTCTAGGCAGTGACATGGAACGCCTTTCAGAATCCCTCCAGAGCCCTATAGCTTCAATTCAACTCACAAAAACATTAGTATTGAGGACCATTGGTCCCACCGGGCGTGCCAGAATGTGTGAGGGGGAAAAATGATGTTAGATTTGAATTCAAGATGAACGAGAATGCAAATTAACAAAGGAATATAATCTATAGTCAAACACACAAATCTAAAATCTAAAACTCCTACACATACAATATTAAGCTATACTATTGCAAACATAATAAGGAACCTACTGATTACCAAATGAAATGAAAGCAAAAGAAAGTTTCACCATCTCATGGCGGAGTGTATTTGCTTGATGTTGGATTTCACTTATCACAATGAAGCCTCCAAAGTTCATGTGCAAAGTGTGGATGAATGATTGGTCAAGATCGAAGGAAGGGAATGAAGCTCTCTCAAGAATGATCTCGACAACACTTTGTTGCATAAGGTATGTTGATTCCCCGATCCATATTTGTGAGGAGAGGTTTGTTATATAGGAAAAGTGATTTCGAATCGACGATCAGGATCACGTTGGAGAATATCCAAATCAATGGTCCACATGTGTTGAGAGGATTTAGACATCAGAATATTGTGCAAAGTTGATTGCACAATTAGGGTGATTGAAGAATAGATTGTCTAGTTAGGGTTTAGATTGATTAGTCAACAATTGATTAATTACTTAGCAATTGATGGTTGATTAGCAAAATTAGATTGCTTAGTTGGAAAAATTAGATTGCTTAGTTAGCAAAATTAGATTACCTAGTTAGAAAAATTAGATTGCTTAGTTAGCAATCCATGATTTTCTCAATCAAAAAGTGGGTGAGGAATTTGAATTAATTTATTTAATTAATTCATTCATTTTTGGAGTTGAACAGGAAAATCAACTTTGACTTTTGCAAATAGAGTTGCATTAGTTTGATTTGAATAGTTTGATTTGATTATTCAAATTTTGGAGAGAAAGTGTGATAATTAAATTATTATGATTTAATAATTCAATTAATTTTGAGGAATAAGGTGAATTAGTGACATAATCAAATAATTAGTGTTGTTTGACTAATCAGGATGAAATAAGATAAGATTAGGACTTTATTAAATAAATGTAATTTATTTAATTGGTCGAAATGATGAAACGTGAATTAATCAAATGACGTTGTATTATTCGATTAATTGTAGAATTAGGGTTTTCAAAAATTTATTAAATAAACGGTATTTATTTAATTTGTTAGAAATGATGAAATAGTGAATTAATTAAATAATGTTGTATTATTCAATTAATAGAGGAATTTAGGGTTTTGGATGTTGTTTGATGTCGTTTGATGCCATTCAATGATTTTGAGATGATTTGAGATGTTCTGAGTTGATTCCAAGATGTTTTGAGATGCTATGAGTTGATTCAAAGTCGTTCTGAGTGTTTCGAGTTGATTCAGAATCATTTCAAGTTGATTCAGAGTCGTTCTGAGATGTTTCGAGTTGATTCGGAGTCATTCCAAGATGTTCTGAGTTGTGATAGGTGTTAAGTCAATTTAACATGTCTACAAGTTTATTCTTCTTTCTTCCTTTCTTCTCATTTCTAATGAATTGAAAGGATGATCTTAATTGATGAAAGCATTGTAATAATTCTGCTAATTCTGCCCTTAAATTGCCTTGACTAATTTTAGGATGCTAAATTTCCACAATAAAAATGCTAGGATTTTAAATGATGAAAAATAATTATATTTATATGCAATCCTTTAATTTCTCGCTAATCAATTATTGATAGTCAAAAAATGAAATTGAATTTTTAAAAGTTAAAATGTTGACACCGACATATTCAAATTTGAGCCAAAATAGGTTGGACAACAGCATTGGGTGCCCTATTCCATACCTATTATTTTGAGACCTTTTTTATGTCATTAAATAGATAATAAATGGGTAAAAGTAAAAATATGTGTCACACTTTTATAAATGAAATAGCCAGTTCACTAATCCAACTTTTAAACTTGAATCACTAAAAAGTGGTATATATGTTTTGAATTTTGAAATGATGTAAACTAATCAAATGTGTATTTTTTAGTATATATTGTAGATAGGTAAATAATCAATCAGATTTAGTGTAATCAAAACAATAAATTAACTAATTCCTATCAAGCACAATAGAGTACGAAATAACAAGGAAATCACAACACAAAGCACAAATGCAAACCGATCTCCATGCCAACTCGAATTATCTCCATTGCTCTTCTCCACCTGCACAAGGATTCAAGATTTCGAAGGTTGATAATAGAGGAGTGTTGAGTGCTCATTCCTATAGCATAACGACTTGATGACGAAAATGACCAATGAAGAGAATGATAGAGATGGAATGAAGAATTATTTTGACAGATTGAAGATGCTAGAAGAAGATTCAATACAAATGGCTTGTCAAAGGTTTGATTTATAGATTTTTGATTTGGACAGAGATAAGATTTGACAAGATTCAATAAGGATTTGATTTTTCACAAAAGAGGAAATATGACGAGATGAGATAAGATTTCAAAAAGATAGAAAGATTTTGATTCTCTTTTAAAGGAAATAAATCCTGAAAAAGATGAGAAGGATAATTGATGAATTATCTAATTAAATAAATTAATTAGATGCACACAAGTTCAGTTTTGGAAAGAAAGCAAGAAGATCTTTTTAGGATTTTATTAATTAAATAAATTTTGGATTTATTTAATTAACATTGAATTTTTGATTTCATTAATTAAATAATATAAATTATTTAATTAACATTAGAGGAATGGATGAAAATTATTTAATTAATTAAATAATATAAATTATTTAATTAACATTAGAGGAATGGATGGAAATGATTTAATGAATTTAATTAAATTAAATAAAATTTATTTTAAACAAATAGATGATGACATGGGTACCTAAGGCAAAGCATGCTACAAGATGCCTAAATGATGTAATGCTGAGACAAGTGTTGTAAGAGGACAATTTTTTGATGTCTACATTTTGCCCCTCTTTGAGATGATGTTCGAGATGATAAGATTTTGTGTCAAGTAACATCATTTCAAAGAAGTTAAGGTATGGATAAAGGAAAATGGATAATCATAGAAAGATAGGATGATGATGGAATGATGATGCCCCCTTAAGAGGATAGGCGGGTTGAACAAACACGGGTAGGCTCTCGAAATGAAATGATAAAGGGAGGGATAAGATGAATAATGCAAGATAGAAAGTGGATGAAGGAGATCAATGATACGTTATGCTGCAATGAAAGTGAGCAACCATGATGTTTGATTTAGCACTAGACGTTATGCACCAAGATATAAGGACCAAGGTGACGATGTGTCTCGTGCCCCAGTAATACAACCTTGTCTACACGTATGAGGAAGTAGACTTAGAGCATTAAAGTCCTAATGCACAAAAGGTATGATGTGACCTTAGATTCCAAGGATAATGCAAAAAGATATTCCAACACACACAAGATATGAATATTAGCTGGAATGATATGGATTTGATACAAATGCAAGATAAAATGATAACACACACAAGCAAGCAAGCAAGCATGCACAAATGATACAAAAAAAACAAGGTATTGCCCCTGTCAAGCTGTAAACCGTTGATTGATTGATTGATTGATGATGATGATAGTGTTGTCATTGTGGGGAGTAGAATGTCCCTAGATCAACACAAGGATGATGATAATTGATTGATTGACTTTGATTTGGTTTACGACAAGATTAGGATCAAGACCAAAGGATGTGATTGGATAATAGAGTACAAAATAACAAGGAAATCACAACACGAAGCACAAATGCAAACCGATCTCCGCACCAACTCGAATTATCTCCATTGCTCTTCTCCACCTGCACAAGGATGCAAGATTTCGAAGGGTTGACAATAGAGGAGGAATGTTGATTGCAGTGTAACAACTTGATATGATGACGAATGGAGAATGATAGAAACAGATGAAAGATGGAGGAATGATTTTGGCAAAATGAGGATGTCTGAAGAAGATCTGATCCAAATGGCTTGTGAAAGGTTTGATTTATAGATTTTTGATTTGAACAGAGATAAGATTTGACAAGATTCAATAAGGATTTGATTTTTGAAAAAGAGGAAATATGACAAGATGAGATAAGATTTCAAAAAGATAGAAAGATTTTGATTCTCTTTTAAAGGAAATAAATCCTGAAAAAGATGAGAAGGATAATTGATGAATTATCTAATTAAATAAATTAATTAGATGCACACGAGTTCAGTTTTGGAAAGAAAGCGAGAAGATCTTTTTAGGATTTTATTAATTAAATAAATTTTGGATTTATTTAATTAACGTTGAATTTATGATTTCATTAATTAAATAATATAAATTATTTAATTAACATTAGAGGAATGGATAGATTATGAATTAATTAATTAAATAATATAAATTATTTAATTAACATTAGAGAAATGGATGGATTATGAATATGAATTTAATTAAATAAATAAAATTTATTTAATTAAATAGATGATGACATGGGTACCTAGGGCAAAGCATGCTACAAGATGCCTAAATTATGTAATGTCAAGATAGATGTTGTAAGAGGACATTTTTTTGATGTCTACATTTTGCCCCTCTTTGAGATGATGTTCGAGATGATGAGATTTGTGTCGAGTAACATCATTTCAAAGAAGTTAAGGTATGGATAGAGAAAAATGGATAATGATATAAAGATAGGATGACGATGGAATGATGATGCCCCCTCGAGAGGTAGGTAGGTTGAACAAACACAAGTAGGCTCTTGAAATGAAATGATAAGGAGAGACAAGATGATGCAAGATAGAAAGTGGATGAAGGAGATGAATGATGCGTTATGCTGCAATGAAGGTGGGCAACCATGATGTTTGATATAGCACTAGACATTATGCACCAAGATATAAGGACCAAGGTGATGATGTGTCTCGTGCCCCAGTGTAATACAACCTTGTCTAGACGTATGAGGAAGGATACTTAGATCATTAAATTCCTAATGCACAAAAGGTATTATGTGACCTTAGATGCCAAGGATAATGCAAAAAGATATTCCAACACACACAAGATATGAATATTAGCTGGAATGATATAGATTTGATACAAATGCAAGATAAAATGATAACATACACAAGCAAGCAAGCAGGCATGCACAAATGATACAAAAACAAACAAGGAATTGCCCTTGTCAAGCTGTAAACCGTTGATTGATTAATTGATCGATGATGATGATAGTGTTGTCATTGTGGGGAGTGACATGTCCCTAGAGCAACACAAGGATGATTGATAGTTGATTGATTGATTGATTGATTGATTGATTAGGTTTACAAAAAGATAAGGATCAAGACCAAAGGATGTGATTGGATAATCTGACAAGATTGATCGACTTGATTGGTATGGATTAAGGATTGAATTGCATTTGGATATTTGCTCGGAATGATTGAAGATGATTGGATGTATGGATGAATGGATTTGATGAAGATGATTGATTTGGTTGACTGGTTGGATGATCGGATTGAGGTGATGGATTAAGTAGATGAAATTGGAAGAATTAATTGGATGGATTGATTTTATTGCTTGGATTTTTGTTGGCTATTTGATTTTTTTGTATTTTTTTTAGGACCTTTTTCCATTTTTTTGGACTTTTGAAATGTTTTGAGTTTTTTGGACTTTTGAAATGTTTTGATTTTTTTTTTCTTTTGTTAAATGTTTTGATTTTTGGATTTTGAAATGTTTTGAATTTTTTGATTTTTGAAATGTTTTGATGTTTTGGATTTTTGAAATGTTTTGATGTTTTTGGATTTTGAAATGTTTTTATGTTTTTGGATTTATGAAATGTTTTGATTTATTTTTTTTTTGGACTTTTGAAATGTTTTTCTTATTTTTTTGGATTTTTTGAGTAGCCTTTGTGCTAGATACCAATGACAAGGGGAAAACCAAGTCTAGGTGCAAGGAGATAAATGGGATTGATGGATGAAAGGGTCATGATATATGGATGGATGGAAAGGATAAGTCATAGTGAATGAAATGGATGTATGCATCATAAGAGAGAAAGGATGTGATTTCCAAAGACTATGTTGCATAGGAATAACATGCCCCATTATAGGTACAAGACTTAGAATTTTTTTCATGACAAATCTTATGACAATATGATAATGATAGGATTGTTTTAGAAGGATGAGGTATGTCAAGAGATACCCAAAACATGTTTCAACATTTTTCCCCTATGTCTTCATCAAGATCAAAAGAAGAAGAGTGGATGAATGGACTCAATATGATAGGTATGTATGAATAGACTCAATATGATGGCTAAAGATGGCAAGTAGGATGGAAATGACAAGACATGAATGATAGGAGGGATATATAAGACATTGTGCCCCCAAGTGTACGTGACATAGAAGATCAACCTACACATGACGCCTATTTGCTAGGTTTTCATCATGGTACTTATCCAAGGCACCTGTTTACCAGGTTTTCACCGTTGGACGAAGGGATTTCTCTTTACTTCTTTTTTTTTTTGTCTTTTTGGATAGGAGAAGGGGAAATATGGATGGGAGGGACTCAAGTGTCTAGTTCCGTCAAAGGTGATAGTCCCACTAGATATGGATGTCATTGCATGGACCATGTCAAATATCATTATGCTCATAGATGTTGGTAAGGGATGACATGAAAGGGAGATGGATTAGGTAGATGGCAGATTATGAAAGTCTTATGTAAGAATGGATGGGGAATAGTGGATGATGATGTGGATTAAATAGGACTTGTGCAAAAGGATGGATGAAAGGTTTATGCAAAAGCATGGACCATAGGAAGATGGTGGGGGAGATATGTAGGATAATGCATGAAGGATGAGGAGATGGAGGTATGTGGAATTGTTGTGAAATGGAAGGGAACCATGACCAATGGTTGCACACACTATGATAAACGTTGAAGCTTTTGATGTGGATGGGGTGTAGGAAGCAATGGAGATGTTTTCTTAGGAGGTGGATGGTGTAGTGTTTTAGGTACCCACATAGACTTAGTATTTTTATGATTTTTTTTTGGCTTGTGGGACTTAGGAATTTGAGATTTTTGAATAGAATGAGAATATTGGATGGAAGTGGATGGTTAGGATTTTTGTGATGTGAATGCCTCATTTGACTTGATTTCTTTTTTCTTAGGTACCCAAACCATTTTAGTTTTGGCCTTTACTTTTGGAGGTATGGGCTTATATAACTTTTTAGATGGATTTTTCTTTGACTTTTTGTATTGATGTCCTAAGGCACGAGAACACTTAGGATTTTTTACTTTATAGGTAGAGGCATTGAAATTATTGCTTTTGAATCCCATGGGTATGGTGGAATGGGTGGAAGCTTCATGTTTATACAATGTGTGCATTTGTTGGTCATGATTAGGAATGTTAGGGTACATTTATGGATAAATGGATAGAAGGATTGGATGGTAGGGACATTAGGTGTTGGAAGTAATGGTGGTAAAGTTGATGGTGGGAAATTAGGAGTTGGAAGTAATGGTGGCAAAGTTGATGGAGGGATATTTGGAGTTGGAAGCAATGGTGGAAAAGTTGATGGTGGAAGGTGTATGGTCACATACTTTTGACATTTGTAGGATGATGGAGGTGTAATGGCAACATATGTTTTAGGGATATGATAGGCTTTATGATGGAAAGTGGACTTAGGAGGCATGGAGGAAATACCAACATCTTTAGGTTGTTGTCCTTGGGGTGTAGGTCCAAGGCCATAAGAGCGTGGAGGGACTTTGACATGGATGAGCTCCAAAATACCTTGTTCATGAAGGTCTAGACCTTTACCTTGGTGGTTCATGTTTCAGAGTATGCAATGGACAATGGGACTAGGTGTAGGTGGAACACTAGACATGAGTTCCTTATTGGATGGAGAAAATGAAGTAAGGAAAGATAATGATTGTTGTTGTTCTAAGGAGGAACATTCATGAATGAGGGTGGAAAGACCAATAGGATATGATGGAGGACTTGCAATGGGGTTGTTAGTGGCTAATGGAGGATCATTAGGATCTTGATTAGCATTGTGTTCACTTAGATCCAAGGTATTTGTTTGATCTTCTATGTGTGCTTGGGAGGAAATTATCTCATCATGGGAAGTGGATGTTTGTGAATTATGGATGGGTGAGGTGGAAAGCTCTTGACCATGGAATGCATAAAGTTGGCTAAGAGGATCATCATGGTCTTCTTGATCATAAAAGGGGTCTTGATCAAAGATGGAAGATTGATCATGAATAGTATTAGGTATGTTATGAATGGAATCATTGGGGAGGTGTTGATCTTTATGTGGATGAGGGGGTAATGTTTCTGCATGTTTAGGATTGTGTTCTTGAAATACCTCATGACTTATTTGAATGGAGGTGGAAGGGGATTTCTCATGGAGAGACTTGTCATGTTCTTGATGGTCAACAACATAGGAGCATGATAGAGGGTGACTTGGACTTATGAGGGGAGACTCTGGAATTGGCTCAAGGGGTTGTGGATGACATGGTTGGCTTGAAGGACTTGGCATGAGGTTTGAGGATTCTTTTGTATGTTCAGGTATATGTGTTGAATGACATGGCGATAGTTGATTCCTTGCTCGTAGCCCCTGGGTCACCTCCTTTGGAGGTGTAGGGGTGGAAGGTGTTGGCTTAGGGTTTTGATTTTGATTGGATGATGGTATGATAAACTTATAGGGTGCATGTGCTAGATTGGTATTCCCCTTGTCAATGGTTGCATTAGAACATGAGGAAGTTTTTCCTTGTTGCAAGGTAGAACTTAAAGTCACATGTGTTTGTCATGATGTGGCTTGATAGGTTGATGTGGCATTGACATGCGAAGAAGTGGATGGATTAGATTGGTATGAGGTGGAAGGGTGATAATGAATGGTTGGGGGATGATGTTATGGTTGTTGGATTTGACAAGTGGCAATGAATTGATTGGCTTGAGCTAGGAGGTGTTGGATTTGAGGTGATTTAATTTGTTGAAAGTTTTGGAAGAGGGTTTGAAAACTTTGTATGGTTTGGTGGTCTAGGGATTGGGGTATTTGGTGAAGTGTCTGAAGGAGGTTTCGAAGTTGGGATGCTAGGGATTTGTGTTCGAATGTGGGCATGGTGTCACACATGTGTGTAAGCTCTTGTACATCGATTTGTTCCTCAAAGTATGTAACATCGTTCATGTAATTATTAGTGGTGGTAGGAGGAGCCCCTTGAAGTCTGATTTTATGTTTTGGTTTTGTTTCATGATTTCAACTAGAGAAAGAGACTCCTTGAATTATGACTTCAGGCCTAGGTTTTGTCTCATGATTTGGCCTAGAGGTATAGCCCCCTTGGATTATGATTTTGGGCTTATGATTAGGATTGGGCTTGTTTATGATTATGACCATTTTGACAAGTGGTGACTAGGACTAGGTTGGTGATGGTGATGCTGTGGAATGATTAGATTGGATGACTTGAATTGATTAGGATGAAAGTGATGGGATATGAATGTGTTGGAAGAACGTGTAGAGTGACTTGTCTTTATGTGTTTGGTGTTTATCTTGATTTGACAATGTTTAAATGAATGATCACACATGCACACACATGAATCACACACGCAAGACACATAAGCAAGTATGAATTTGAAATTATGAATGTGATTATTAAGCACACACTTGAAGAAGACACATCAAAAAATCCTAGAACTAGTCAAGTAGGTATGTCCAATTAGGACTTAAGCTAGTCTGCACAAGGTTGACTAAGGATGATTTGAAAGCAAAATCCTACCACACAGCCGAGAGAAAGGGGTAACCCACCCTTCACCTTCACTTGCCAAAGGTATAAAGTTCTTTGGGGCTTAGCCAAGAGTGACACAATTTCAACTCCCAAACAAGTGCGTCTTTCAATTCACACTTTGATTGAGGTCGTCCCCAGGGGTGATGAAATCCCCTAGCAGGCCTCCTATGAAGGGTTTGACAAAAGCAAACCAAGTGAGGTGTTTGTGATCACACACACACTTGATTCACTCTCACAATTATTAATTGACCCTTAGAAAATTGCAATGTGTGCAAGAAAGAAATGAAGCACTCATTCTTTTTAGATTCCAAATCAAATGTGTTGGAAGACAGTGGTTAATTTTAGACCCGATTTTTGAATATGTGATCAAACAAGATTGATTTTATGCCCCAAATTGAAATGTGTGACAAACAAGATTAAGAGATGAAGGATGAAACGAGTGCACCTGATTGTTTTCGCTTTCCAAGTTGATGTTGTGACTGATCCAAATGTTGCAATAGCTCCTTTGATTCACCTACAAGCCACAAAATCGAGAAAGACCAAGTAAACTTGCATAGAAGAAAGTCATGTGAAAAAAGAGGAATTCTAATAAAAATCTGATTGAGATGACCTGATACAGCTAAATGGATTGCATAAACAGAAAATTCATAAAATTTCATGCACTTTTAAAAAAAAAAAATCGTCGAAATTGGATCAATTTTGCTCAAGATATGCTTGTTTGAAGTTTAAATAAAAGTTTGAATTTGAATGATAAAAGAGTAATGAAAATGATAGTCACTTGAAATAGTCTTCACCCCTGCGTAGTTCTTCATGTCAGCTTTCCAACGCTTTTTGAATTTCAAAAATCCGGGTTGTTATGCAAAAGTTATGCCCATTTTAGTAAAATTGCTATTTTAGAAAAATGCATGTAAGAAAGGAGCTAGATTAAACCCCTAAACGCCTAAATTTCAGCCCCCACATGACCAGAGGCTATGACTGAGTGTTGACAATTTGTTTAGCACAGCTCCTGGTCTCCCATATAATCAGGGGCTAAATGCCTTAAGAAAAAGTAAAAGAAATAATCAATCAAAAAGTAAGACAAAACGAAACAAATTACAAATGTGATGGAACAAAAGTAATATGCGCCGAAGAATATATGAGAATTTGAGAACTTTAACTCTTTCAAAGTTAATAAACACCTACACCATTGGATAGCTTATGAAATTCTACCCCATATAAAAAAAAAGCGCTGAAAAAGACCAAAAAATGACCAAGATATGGCCATTTTAAGATTTACTAAAAAAATGTTAAAACAAAGGTATATGCACTAAAAGAATTATCGAATGCACTAAAACAAGTGCGAAAAGGTCAAAACAGTGTCATATGCACTAAAACAGTCCCCATATGTGCTAAAGAAAGCCTCAAATGCGCTAAACTAACCCTTAAATGCGCTAAACTAGGAAAAGTAGATTTTAAATTCTAAAAACAGTGAAGATAAATGCGCTAATTTGTTCCTTATATGTGCTAAAATAACTGTCGGATGTGCCGAAACAGTCCCCATATGCGCCAAAGACTTGCAGAAGAGTCGTTAAAACCTTATATGCGCTACGGAAACCCTCAGATGCGCTAAAATGAGAATTTTTCTTAGAAAGCCGAATTCCAGAATGTAAAACCTGTCAGAAAACCTGCAGATAAATGTTAAAAATGGGCCAGGGCCCCACGGTGAGCGCCAAAATGTAGATAGGGAAATAATCAATCAGATTTTATGTAATGAAAACAATAAACTACCAAAACCCTATCAAGCACAATAGAGTACAAAATAACAAGGAAATCACAACACGAAGCACAAATGCAAACCGATCTCCGCGCTAACTCGAATTATCTCCATTGCTCTTCTCCACCTGCACAAGGATGCAAGATTTCAAAGGGTTGACAATAGAGGGGGAATGTTGATTGCTCACTATTGCAGTGTAACAACTTGATATGATGACGAATGGAGAATGATAGAAACGGATGAAAGATGGAGGAATGATTTTGGCAAAATGAGGATGTCTGAAGAAGATCCATCCAAATGGCTTGTGAAAGGTTTGATTTATAGATTTTTTATTTGAACAAAGATAAGATTTGACAAGATTCAATAAGGATTTGATTTTTCACAAAAGAGGAAATATGACGAGATGAGATAAGATTTCAAAAGATAGAAAGATTTTGATTCTCTTTTAAAGGAAATAAATCCTGAAAAAGATGAGAAGGATAATTGATTATCTAATTAAATAAATTAATTAGATGCACACGAGTTCAGTTTTGGAAAGAAAGCGAGAAGATCTTTTTAGGATTTTATTAATTAAATAAATTTTGGATTTATTTAATTAACGTTGAATTTATGATTTCATTAATTAAATAATATAAATTATTTAATTAACATTAGAGGAATGGATAGATTATGAATTAATTAATTAAATAATATAAATTATTTAATTAACATTAGAGAAATGGATGGATTATGAATATGAATTTAATTAAATAAATAAAATTTATTTAATTAAATAGATGATGACATGGGTACCTAGGGCAAAGCATACTACAAGATGCCTAAATGATGTAATGTCGAGACAAGTGTTGTAAGAGGACATTTTTTTGATGTCTACATATACTATTTGTATTTTTTTGAAAAAATTAATAAATATTTGAATATAGTTTTTTATAAATTGACACTATAATTTAGTTGCTATTAAAATATTGAAAAATGAAGTTAAATGAGATGTTGATATTTATATAGTAATTTTTTTTCCTTCAATTTTTTTGTGTATTTATAACTTGAAATTTTAGTTCATATATATATTCTTTTCCAATTTTGATAAATATATATTTTTAAATAAATATTAAAATGTGTATGTATTAAAGCAGAGTTGTTTCAATTCAACATCAACTTTCATATTAACTATTTATCTAAAGTAGAAACAAAAAAAAAAGTATACCATTTTGATATAGATTCTTTTATCTAGTGCATCATATTTTTTTCAGTTTTTTAAATAAGTTTAAGTATTTTTTCTTGACATGGTAATCAACCTAATATTTCATTTTGATAACCTAATTTAAGTAAAAATAAAATATAAATATAAATAATAATTAAATTTTAAAATACATGTTTTTGACAACTACACTTATGGATCTACAAAAGGTGTTAGCAAGTTGATTGTCATTGATGTCAAAAGGATATCTAAGTGATATCAAATTGGGAGATTGTTGATTGATGTCAAAGGGCATCATAGGATGTCATCAGGTGACACAAGATTAGTCACAAGTTCGCTAGTAAAGTATGATGGAGAGAAGAGAATGTTTTGCAAATATTGCAAAGTTGCACAAAATGTTGCAATGTTGTCATGCAAAGTTGGCATGAAGTTATAGAGGTTGTTTCTAAAATTCAGCAAAGAAATCAAATAGTAGATCTGATGTGGGTTTTTCATGCCCATTCTAGTGGTGTGGTCCACGTGATCAAATTTTAAATATGGAGCTCAAAATTAAATTTTATCTGTTGGGTCAGTGCAGGATCATTGGGGTCCAAACTAAGCCCTTAAGTGGTAATGAAAATTTAGAATAATAGAGTTAGGAAAATTGACATAAAATTTTGAATAATTTTTTAACATAATTTAAAAAATATGTAGGAACAAAATTTGTAGCAAATTGAATGTAGTTTCTAAGATACTAAATTCCTTTTTTGGACAAAAGTAAATCTATTTGGTGAAAATTTGAAATTTCAATGGAGTAGTACTAAATTTTCAACAAAAAATAAAAGTCAAGTGTATGTTTGACCAACCTAAGTACAAGAAAAAAAAATATTTTTTTTTGAAACTTTCAATATAAGTAGAGGACACATGCTCAGATGTGCCACATTTTTTTTGTAATTTTTTTTCAAGTAAATAATTAGTTATGATTTTTTTATTAAAACTTTTTAAAAATATGAAAACTTGTTTTTTTTACCACCATAACTTGTTAAAAAATTTATGAAATTCAATTTTCTTAAATTTTAATCCTATAGTATGGGAAGCATAGAATGTGCTACATCTTTCATATTTAAAAAATGTGAAATTATTTAAGAATTATAGATGTTTTTCAATCAGCCTATCGATTAGAACTTTAGTGAAAATGTATGTAGAAAATCAATAATAATTATCTATTTAATATCCAAATAAGGCATATCTTATAATTTTGGAAAGCTGACAATTTTCTCAATAAACCCTTTTCATTTCATCAAATTCATATTAAAAAAAAATGTCATCAACCACTTTTTTGTCATATCACCATTTTTTGGACCTTATGATCCTACACTCACCCTGCTCTTGGCCATTACTAGGGTTTAGCAGAGAAACCCTACATTTTCCAGTCATGGCATTCACAGTGTTTCTATTTATGCATTGACTAGCTATTGACAGTTATTGGTAGATTAAGTTATGACTTAAGCCTTCAAAGTCATCGAGTTACTGGACCCTTTTCCTAACTAATTATTGGCTTGGTGGGGTACTAAATTTATTATTCCTTTAAGCCCATTGCTTAATACTTTCCCTAGCTTCATCAACGGTAGTGATCAATCTTGTAAGATTAGATGGCTATTGTCACATTGCAACATCTCTTCGCATTGTGTTTTTGAAATTACCTTGCCTTGAGTAATTTGTGATGTGTGATATGTTTTTTCAAAAAATAATCAATTGAGATCTAGTGATTAATGATCGAACGTCTCCCACGTGCCCATGCTGCTCTGAAGGTGATGTCAATGGTTATCTACAAAAGAGTAAAAATGTGACAAGTGTCCAAGTAGGACCAAGCCTAATGCTCATGGCCTAAAGAGATCAATGAATCGTCTAGTATCAAAGAGAGATCAATTATGGTCACAATATCACATTTTTAGATGGCTTTGACAAGGGTAAAGATGTGATATGTGAAATGATGCCAAGTGATAGAATCTGAGTACATCACCAAGGTTCTTTGCATTAAATTTCCCAATCAATGAGTACTAAGTAAAAGTGTGCTAGGATTATGGCTTATGATGGAGATCTAATGGTGGATTATGAAGGTTGAGATCAGATGGTGTCTGCTATTTCATAGAAGGATTGGTGGGCCTGAGTTTTATAACAATGATGGAGAAGATTGTTGACATGTGTCTAGGTCAATAGGTGGAAAATGATGATTGCATCATGAAATCACTTTCCATCACATATATGAATCTTTAAACTTGTAGCCTAAGTGTGATGGATGATATATGAGATTAGTGATAGAGATTTAAAGAAGATTGATCTAACAGTCATTTTTTAAAGATGAAGTGGTTAAATGAGAATGTTAGATGATGATCCAAAATAGGAGATCCATAGCCAACATTTTAAGTTGGATTCTCTCAATGGCTACCTAGTGAAAATAGTGGAAAACACATAGTCAAGTAGTGTATCCAATACTGAAGGAAAAATAATTGCTACAAAGCTACATTTTTAATGGCGATTGATAGATGTGGTCAATAAAAGGCACAAACGATTAAGGGAAATATAATAATAGATCAATCATGCAAAAATGGCATTAAATGTGAATCAAATCTTAGGTTTGATATATGTTAAAAATATTAAATATAGTAAATTACGGCAGTGGTGCATGACTCGAGGCAAAAAGACTTGACGGTGAAGAAAGAGATGAAAATCCTAATAGAATAGCGAGAATGGTTGATGATAGAGTGTGAATGTTAAGAAAGTATAACTAGACTAAATATTGAACACATGATCTAGGGTATGTATTCAATCTCTAGAGTAAAGTGATAGTAGACAAAAGAGAAGAGAGGTATGCAAAATTTGATGAAGAATTAACAAAATAGAGTAGAGTATGAGTTGTTACATAATAGGTTTATAACATTGAATTAGATTCTTGTGAATAATTTTATAATTAGGATTTGTTGCTCCCTAAATTTCATTATAAATTTAATTGGTTTGTACCATCAAAAAACTAGGTTAGTGCTTAGAGTAGGGAATATGTGCTTCCTTAGAGTTGGTTCTCTTAAATTAGGGAATTTTGTCTCCTTAGGATTGGTGCCCTTAAACTTCGTAACTAGTGAGGTTCAGGCTAGATTAGGATAGTAGATCCCAGCAGCTATTCTCACTGTGGTTTTTCTCATATTAGGTTTTCAATGTACATCTATTGTTTTGTGTGTGTGTGTTTATCTCTCTGCATATAATTTTATCTTGGTGTAAAAGTAATAATGAACTATTTTAAATTGTTCTACTGATTCACCCCCCCTCTCAGTAGATAGTTGTGTTCCAACAATTGGTATCAGAGCCCTGGTTCCTTTAGAGTAGCTTAATCAGCTCAAGTAGATCTTGGATAATGAATAAAATATGACTAGTCAAGAAGGTTCCTCCTCAAACAAATCAACTTTCTTTAATGGATAAAACTATGCATTTTGGAGCATTAGAATGGAAGCATATTTATCTTCTCTAGGTTTTTATGTTTGGATTTCTATTGTAAAAGGATGTATAATTCCTGCTACTCCTACTGATTAGGCTAATAAGAAAGCATATGAAAATAATGTTAAGGAAAAGAATGTTATTATTTGTGGACTATCTAATTTAGAGTTTTTCAAAGTGATGCACTGTCAAACAACCAATGAGATTTGGGGCAAGTTAAAGAGCATCTATGAAGGTGATGATATGGTAAAGCAAGCAAAGATACAAACTTACAAAGGTAAATTTGAAAGTCTCAAGATGAGTAAAGAAGAGAAGATTGTATACTACCTCCTCAAGTTAAATGAAATTGTTAATTTATAATCAGAGGCCTTGGAGAAGAGATGAAATAATCAGTCATTGTCAAGAAGGTCCTTAGGTCCCTACCATCCAAATATGATTCTAAAATTTTGAAATAGAGGAAGCAAGAGATCTGGACAAACTAATTGTTGATGAATTGCATGACACCTTTACTACCTATGAGATTAGAATGAGAGATGTAGATACATCCAAGAAAAAAGTGGCATTCAAAGTGGCCAAAAAGGAGAAGGTAGAAGAATCTACATCCAAATCAGAGGAGCCTAGTGAAGAAGAAGCTAACTTTGTCAAAACATTGAGAAGAGGCTCTAGAAAATACAAAGTTAAGTTACCCTTTAAATGTTTTAACCATGGTAAAATAGGAAAATTTTCTACTAAATTCCCTTAAAATGAAAAGGATAACTCTAAGCAAGAAGAGAATGGTAAAAAGAAGAAACCCTACTTCCCCGAGAAGAAGAAGAATATTTTGTATACACAAGAAGAAAGTGATTCATCTAATGTCAGTAATAGCTTAGATGATGACCATGATTGTGCCTTTGTGGTTGAGGGAAATGAATTCCTATTCATGGAAAAAGACTACAAGTCAAGAAAATGGAGAAGTTGAAGTGGTTGATGAAGAAGGAAGATTTGATCTAGAGGGTGAACTCATTTATTCTCTAGATGAGATTGATAGCTTGAGAAAGGAGAGAAAAAAGAAGAATAAGCTTGTACAAAAAGAGACTGAAAAAATATCTAAAATTCTTAAGGAATCTAATTAGATGGTGGTCAACTTGCATACTCAAGTTGAAGAAGCTAAGAGAATAGAATATGTAGTCAAATCTGAACTACAATCTAAATCTAATGATTGCATGAAACTGGAAGCATAAATAGTGGCCTTGAGAAAATAACTTGAAAAGGCTAAATAAAAAAATTGATAGAGGTTTGAATCTAAAATGAGGCTCATAGATTCTTGATGAGTTGATTAAATCACAAAATCCCTCAAAATAAAAATATGGCAGTGGATTAGAAAAAGGAAAGGCTTCCACTCCTAGTGCATCTACAAATTTATATAATAAATTCATAGTAGAAGAAAAACCTAGAATAAAGAATGAGAAAGCATGCAAGAATAATTCCTTGGGAGATGGAAAATCTAACAAAAGAACTATTGAGATGAAGAAATATGATGGAGAAAAGAAGCATGTAGAAGACAAGAAGAATAACCAATCGGTCTCTGAAAACCTAAAGAAGAAGAAAAACATAAAGGTAACTGGTGAAGATGGTTTCACAAGAGTGAGAGATTTGAAGAAGTCAAAGAAAAGGAGACCTCCTCATCCTACACAAAGAAATGCTATGACCAGGTATTCCTCATATGTAATCATGTATCCACCTAAATGGAAATTTAAAATGTGAAATTTTATCTTGAATATATTTATGTAAAGTGAAATCATACCTATACTATTTAAAAGTTTAGTTATAGGACTAGTGAATGTAGAGTTGTACCTATAAGGAGAATAAAATTTGTAAGCAAAAATCTATTTTCTCCTTTGATAGATACAAATATAGCATGCTACAATTGCAATAATTTTGGTCACATAGCTAAGAAATGCAGAGAAAACTTTGTAAGACCAAAAGTACAAAATAAAAAAGAAAAGCATGCCCCCTAGAGTAAACAAAGAATCAAAATTCCTTGAAAAGAAGGAAAATAAGGAAAAATTGAAACCCAATAAGGTTTGGAAAGAGAAAGATCAGAAGTCTACACAATCTATGATTGCAAAAATTATACAAACTATATTTCATGCCAAAAAGCATAATTTATGGGTAATAGACAATGGTTGTTCAAAGCACATGACTAGTGATAAGAGCAAGTTTATCAAGCTCAAAAAATGTAAAGAAGGATATGTGGGAGATAACACTGTTGTAAAGATTTGTGGTAAAGGAACTCTAATCATATATGGAAGATTACTTACACGTGATGTTCTTTATGTTGAAGGATTGAAGCATAATTTGCTAAGTGTCACCCAAATGTGTGACAATGGGTATAAAGTTTTATTTAATGTTGAAGGATGCAAGATAAATAAATCAAGGAGATTAGTTGTATAAGGAAAAATTACTGAAAGCAATATTTACAATCATCATGAAGTGACATAAAAAAAATATCTTTATTATATAAATGACATAACATTGGCATGTGACTCACATTAGATCAACATAGTGTTCAAATTTAACATGAGTGCAATATAATAGATCCCTATTGAGGGGAAAAAATGTAGGGCCAAAATTTATCAAATAAAATATGCATGCATTCCCTATATAACTTGTATATCCATTTTTATAATTAGGTATTTGTATGGAATGAACACTCAAACCTAAGTGATTGTCCATTATTAATGGATTCTCATGAGTAAGAAATATATGTTTAGTAATAGGTATCTATTCATTTTTTCAAATCTTAAATGAATACAAGTCTCAAGTGTTCCTCCATACAGACTTTCACACTTTGTAATATATTAATAATTTTATTTGTTTACACATTGATCATCCTCCTTTTAGATGTTTGTGTATCCTTATTTTTTCTAATTTTCTTAGAAAAATATTAGAATGTAATGATGTATCTTAAATTTAGAATCATACAAATAATTAAACACATAGATACTGAACCATAAGGAGATGTGATAGGGGGGAAATGAAACGGGAAAAAGGGACTCACAATACAAGAAAGGAATCCCTAATCCCAGATTTTCCCAATAGGGGGTGGTTCATTCAAGGAAACCTAAGATCCCAAAGTGGATTGAATATCAACAAAAAGGTGAGTCAATTCTCAACAAGAGAGACCTAGGAAGATTCCTTAGGCTTCGAAGGGTTCACCACCAAGCAAAACCTTGGAAAATAAAACTTAACATTCAACTCACAAAACCTAGTAATGCAAGCCAAATAATGAGTGCAAATGAAAAAATTAAAAGCAACAAGTTAGGATGTATGTACCTGGGAAGTTTGGAAATGTGAAAAGGATTCTGGAAATGCAAAAATGCTGTCAAAATATGTTGAGGTGGATTAAGAGGAATTTACTGTTGTCTTAGTCCCGCTACTATTTTTTGAGGAAAACACAAAATCTTCAGATGTCAGAATAGAATCTGACAGAATCTCTGCAAAATACCTCTAGGAGGACTAAGACGCCCTTACTGTCATCTTAGTCCCACTTTGAATTTCTATAATTTTGAAATATGATCCTAAGGTTCAAGGTTTGCACTTCCTTCTTCTCAGATCTGAGGTCCTTGAACTTCCATATCTTTTCTATAGATGACTTCCATGAAAATGAAAACTTTGCAACTTTGTACTCTAAATGATCTTCAACCTAAATCTGCAAAAACAAACACACAAGAGAGGAAAAACATGTTGATTGTTAGTAAATAGGGGTTTTCCTTGGTCAAATCCCTTGTTGGTAATTAAACCTTGGAATGAAATGAAATAATGAAGGGAAATGATGAATAAACAAAGTGCTACGTTGCAACTCACCAAACCCTTATTATGAAATATGTAAACTTGTGTGAAGTGGCTAGCTTGAATGTAGATCTTGAATGGAAGTAATGCTTGATAGATCTTGACTTGAATTGCTTTCTTGAATCAAAACCCTACATCACAAATGTTAGCTCAAAAATGCACATGATGCAAGAATATCTTTCACATGTTGCTTGAATCTTGATGATGGCTCCAAATGCTTGATAAATTTCTCTTGAACACTCTTGATCTCATAAACTTGCTATAAGGATGAATACTTGAAAGCTTAGCGTGAAGATGAGTGAAAGAACCTTGTATTTATACTTATCCATGCTTAATATCCCAAAATTACACCACAACAAGCCAGCATATGAATTCATTAATTAAAGGAGGCTAAATCCCGCCAAGATTTGAAATAAAATCTTGAAAATAACTTGAGGACTAAGATGCCCTAGGTGGTGTCTTAGTCCCGAGGCTTGAAACTCGAGGCAAAGAATCCAAAAAGGGGCCCAATTAAGGTGCCTTTAAAATTAGGGTCCCAAGACCTTTGGAGGAAAAAGACACCCTAGGTGTAATTTTAGTCCTATTCAAAATATCAAGGACACAACCAAAATCAATAAATTATCAATATCCTTTGATGTTTGTCAGGATTACCCATGAAAAGATACAATTTATTAGGCTTGTGGATGCAAAATAGGACCAATTAAGACATATGTAAGGATAAATAAAGCAAGGTGGGCCTAAACAAGTGTGAAAATGAAAGGGTATGCATTTTCCTACACGACATTTATCCCCCACTTTCTAGTGAGAGGATGAACTTGCTTCAAACTCACACTAAAGTAGCCAACCATGCAATCAAGAAGGGTTCAAATGTATGAATGCTAGTAAGATAGGATGACAATAACCAAGAGGGTGGCCAATCCCCTAGGATCAAGATCCTATGACAAACCAACATAGGCACAAAGGAACACACTTGCAGATGATATATGAAGCCATAACTAGATTGCCAATGTACACCATCAAAGATAGAAAAGGAAAAAAAAAGAAAAAGAAAAAAATGCAAGAGATCATGCTTCGACTGGTTGTCCAATGCATTGTGGACCAGGTCTAGGTTGTTTGTCCAAGAAAGGTTTACAAATGGAACGTGTTATCCACTATGCAATGAAAATGCATGCTCACAAGGGCTAGTGATGCTAGTTGTCCACTAGGTGAGCCCCAAGAGATCCATATCAAAGTCATAACCCCATGACTATGATAAGGAAAAAATAAAAATGCATACTCAAAAGGGCTAGTGAAGCTAGTTGTTCACAAGTTGAGACCCAAGGAACCATACCAAAGCCATACTTCCATGACTTTAATAAGGTACAAAAATGTAGCGCAACAAGAAAGAGGGGTGTTCCTAGGTATTTTGCTTAGTTTGTGCAAGGTCTCATCTTAGGGAAGATTGTGCTTAACGTCTCCAAGAGAGGAAAAATGCAAGGCCTCATCTTAGGGAACATTGTACTTAATGTTTCCAAGAGAGGAAAAGTGCAAGGTCTCATCTTAGGGAACATTATACTTAATGTTTCCAAGAGAGGACACGTGCAATAAAATATCACGCTCTCAAAGGAAATCAAACCCAATGACGCCACCAAGAAAGGAATGCATTGTAGGAAGAAAGAAAATTGCACAATGAAACATGAGTTTCAATCTATGCCCCCACTTTAAAGTACTTGCTAACATCATTACTATGAGAAATTGATTTAAAGTAGAAGAAGACATGAGAGATTACTCAGAAAGCCCTATGTGAAGTCATATGTTTCCAATAAGTTATACCATGAGAAGGGAATGGGTTGCCCACAAAATATATAATTCAGTACGTCACATGTGAGTCAACTTAAGGAATTTCATCCACATCCCAAGATTTATTGTACATATACATGGAAGGCAGTCAACAAGCTAAAAGAGACAATGACAAGTGACATACGAGGAGAAGGCTACCTAACCCTTGCCCCGACTTAGTGCAAGACAAGGGTGAGCCAAAATGATTGACGAGAAACATGCTAGAGTGAAAATCAGTATCAATTAGAGGAATTAGGTGTCCCCACATAAGGAAGAGCACCAAACTCCTTAAGATGTTGGATTTTACTACTCAAAGACTTACATTCATTAGTAGAATGACCATGAACTCTATGATATGCACAAAATGAACTCTTGTAATAAAATTTCTTTTGTGTTCTTGGAGGGAGGGATATCAAATGATCTTGGATGAGTCTCAATAAGATAATTTCTTGATCAATAGAAGAAGATGTTCCTTTATTTGTGCAATATGTCATATACACACTAAATGATAAATATTTAGATGAAAATGGAGATAAGGTAGGTAAACCTAGATCTTTCTTGAAAGAGCATGGTATGTCAGTTTGCTTCATGTGTTCATTGTATCTATGTGTAGGAGGGAGATTATATCTAATACCGTAAAAATATTGCAAGTCAGATGAAGGGGGTTTATGTTTTTGAGAAGGATTGGTTTCTTCACGAGAACACAAATCCTTTATAAGGTTACGCATCATCCCCCCTTGAGGGATGGGAGTTATATAGCCACCATCACCAATATGGGGTATTTTTTTAGAACTAAGTTGAGCGAATGAAACACAAGGTTGTTTTGGTTTAGATTGTGAGATCTCACACTCTCATATAAAGGGAGGTGTAAAACCCCAATCGTCACTAGAACTTGTGTCTGAAAATGAATCGTTAGTATATGACTCTCTGGACCTTGAGGGTGAGATTTTGGATTCTCTATTGAAAGGAGGCATAAAATATAATGACCCCCAATTATCACTAAAGAGTTTTTTTGTAGGTGAAGGATTAGTATCAACTTGTATAGGTTCAAATTTTTATTTTAGAATGAAAGTATTAGGGGAGTTGGATATTTTGTGATTGTATGATTCATAGCTCCTTTCATCTACTTCAACCATGTATATCTTGTTGTTGTATTCAAATTTCATTGTATGGTGGAGAGTAGATGGGACTCCTTTCATAGTATGAATCCATAGTCTCCCTAGGAGAAGGTTGTATGAAAGAGGTCTTGGCATGATATGGATAGAGGTAGGAAACTGATAGGGAGGTTGGATGAAACAATCACTATTTCATGCTCTAGGGTCTTGCTTGGAAGACTTCTAGGGTATTGCACTCCACCACTTGAATCCTATAGGACCTCTTCCTTCTTAGGGTCCCCTGGTTTCTCCTTGCCAACCCAACTATCAACTTAGATCCTCCTACCAAGTCAAGTCTTGGTGCAATCTTGCAACTCTAACCTTAACCCTTAATCCACCCTAAAGGCTACAATACTCCTAAATCTTGAATTTAGCTTTGCAGGGGTGTGAAGGTGTTTCTAATGACTTCAATCCATCCAATTTTGGTTCTTCAGGGTCCACCTGACTCCATTTCTTAGTCGCTTCCACCAAACCCTCATTTAGGCCTAAAAAGGCTACTAGCCCTAGGAGCCCCAATTAGGCCTCCTTCTCTGAGAAAATAGGTTAATTCTCAAAACTTTCCAAAGAACACCCAAATATTTTCTTGGGATTCCTGGTTCATATGCCCACCTCTCAAGGATTTTTGGGTTCTTGGGTCTTAGTTGTCCGTACAATGCCCTAACTTGAAAATGAGCCAAAACTAGGTCTTTTAAGCCCTTTCCTAGCTACTCTGAAACTGTTAAGTATTACTCACATCAGATGGATTGATGGAGCTTCCTACTCCATGCTATATCTTGGAAAGACACTTATCTAACTTATCCAAGCAATAATTTGTCAAGGCATTGACACCCCTACAAATCAAGTGCTCTGCACTAAGTTCTTCCCTAGCCGGACTCTTCCTAGCTCGCCTAGGGAAAGACTTCCATAGTAGCTCCTGTATTTTCAAAGGCCCTAAACTCTACCATATGTACATTCATGGAGTCTAGTCACTATTCCCAAAGGTCCATACAATTTGTATGGTGGGAAAGTGAACTAACACTCCATTTTCACAAAACTACCTAGTTCAGACCAGCAACAATAAGAAAAACCAAAGTATTTACAAACAATGCTTGAAATTGAATAAAGAAGCTAACTAATGTCACACAATGCTTTAGGAACAACTACACTACATCCTACACAAATTACAATGCCATGATTAATCCATTAAAACCTCACTTCAATGCAAAAATCAGAAAATGCACTTTCAAACACAATTGCTTTCCTTGAATTCACAAAACTTCAAAACAAAACAAATGCTTCCAACCCTACTCCAATGCCGAGGAATTCCATAAATAGGGTCCCTAAAATAGTTATCCTCTTCCTTGGGCTCTTCTTGGCCACTTGCAGCTCCAATTGAGCAATATTTGCAAATATTTTGCAAGAATTCCTAAAATCCAAAACTTTATTTTGAGCTAGAACCTAATGATACCTATACTATGGTCAACATGACCTTCATCTGATCAAAACCCAACCAAAAAAAAAAAATCCATTAAGGCTTACATCCAAATGAACTAAATTTGATTGCTTGCTTGGTTTTCCTAGACAGACCTTCTAAACAACCTATGGTGATCTATGGGTGCTCCTGCACCATTTTCCCCCCCTCTGCACAAACACTAAGGAATGTGGGGAGAGATCAGAGATAAATCAATACCCTGCTTCTTGATCTAAGCTTCATCCACCCATGTAGCCTCAGATAATGGTTTTTCCTTCCATTTGATGAGATGTTCCATGTATTCCTTATGCCGGGTAGACTTCTTCACCCTTGTTTCCAAGATCCTCTCTGCTTGCAGCTTGTCTTTAGGAGGTAAGGCTATGTTACTCACATCCTTCAAGACATCCACACTTTTCTGACCCAAGTCAGTGACTGGTCCTTTATACCTGATCAAATCAACCACATTAAACACTAGAGAAATGCCTAAGTCTGCAAGTAGCTCCACCTTGTGGGAATTCTTCCCATATTTTGCTAACACCTGACATGGTCCCACTCTTTTCATCTGCAACTTGGTTGATGTTCCTTTCTGCAACTTATATTTGTTGAGATGGACCATGACATAGTCCCCTACTGTAAATTGTAGATCTTTCCTAGACATATCTACCTTAGCTTTCAGCTTGTGAGTAGCCTCTGAAATTGTCTTCTTCACTTGCTCCTGAATCTCCTTCATGGTCTGAGAGAAATCCTCAGCATGGCCACTCCTGTTCTCCATAGCTCCTAAATCTCTAAGTTCACACACACCACTTGGATGCATTCCATACACTATTTCAAAAGGACTTTTTCCTATGGTTTGATTCACACTGTCATTGTAGGCATATTCAGCTTGTGATATGACCAAGTCCCATGTCTGTCCATACTCCTTGGTGAGGCACCTGAGAAGGTTACCTAACACTCTATTTATCACCTCAGTTTTTCCATCTATCTAAGGATGGTAGGTTGATCCCAAAGACAGGTTAGTACCTAATCTGTTCCATAGAGTCTTCCAAAAATGACTCATGAACTTCACATCCCTGTCTGAGACAATGCTCAATGGAAATCCATGGATCCTCACAATCTCTTTAAAGAAAAGATGAGCAATATAGCTAGCATCATGGGTGGTCTTGCAAGGAACAAAGTGACTCATCTTACTGAACCTATCTACCACCACATAGACACTATCAAACCATGTCTTAGTCTTAGGCAATCCTACCACAAATTCCATGCTAATACATTCCCATGGTCTATTGGGAATGGGTAGAGGTTGATATAAACCTGCATTGCTAGCTCCCCCCTTGGCTTTCATACAAACTACACACTGCTCCACATACCTTCTGACATCCCTTAGCAACTTGGGCCAATAATAGAACCTTTGCACTAATTCCAGTGTCTTGTTGATATCAAAATGACTACTAAGACTACCATTGTGCTTCTCCTGGATAAGATTCTCTCTCATTGAACCTTTTGGAACACATAACTGATTCCCCTTGAACAAAAGTCCACTTTGCAATGTATACTCTCAGAATTGACTATGAAAGTGATTTTCAAAATAAAAACATACCTTATATGCCTCTGAGAAGTCTTCATCTTCTCCATAGATATCCTTGAAACTCTCTATCCCAATGCTCTTTATTTGTATCTCTTGCACTGTCAGCAACCTCCTACTTAGTGCATCTGCCATCTTGTTCAAATGTCCCTTCTTGTGCTTGATGGTAAATGTGAAGGCTTGGAGGTATTCCATCCATTTCAAATGTCTATTGCTCAACTTCTCTTGTGTGTTGTTGTAGCTAAGTGCCTGGTTATCAGTAAACACTACAAACTCTTTATGTAGGGGATAATGCCTCCACTTTCTAAGTGACTGTACTAGAGCATATAGTTCAAGGTCATAGGTAGAATACTTTTTCTTAGCTTCATTGAGCTTTTCACTAAAGAAAGCTATAGGCCTTCCTTCTTGGCTTAGTACTCCTCCTACTTCAATTCCACATGCATCACATTCCACAGTGAATGACTTATCAAAACTAGGTAATAAAAGGATGGGTTGAGTTGCCACTTCTTGTTTCAATTTCTCAAAACCCTTCTCTACTTCAAGAGTCCATTTGAACTTAGTTTTTAGGCCACCTTTGATTGTATCAAGTACTGGTGCACATATGCCACTAAAGTTCCTTATAAACTTCCTACAAAACTAAGCTAACCCATGAAAAATCCTTACCTCTATCCCGGTGGTGGGTGTAGGCCAATTTAGGATAGCTTCCACCTTGCTTAGGTCCATCTTCAATGATCATTGGGATACTACAAACACTAAATACACAAGCTCTTGTTTGAAGAACTCACACTTTTCTAGATTGATGGCTAACCTCTCCTCCTGCAATCTTTTAAGAACCAACTCCACATGCTTTAGATGTTCTTCTAATGTCTTGCTAAAGATGAGTATATCATCTAGATATACCACCACAAATATACCTGTGAAATCCTTAAGCACTTCATTGATGAGCCTCATGAATGTGCTAGGGGAATTTGAGAGGCCAAATGGCATAACTCTCCACTCATATAACCCATCAGTTGTCTTAAAGGTTGTCTTCCACTCATCCCCATCTTTGATTCTGATCTGATGGTATCCACTCTTGAGATCCAACTTTGTGAAAAACTGCGCTCCTCCAAGACAATCCATCAAATCCTCAATCCTAGGAATAGGGAACCTATATCTGATTGTAATTATATTTATAGCCCTAGAATCAGTGCATAATCTCCACTTACCACCTTTCTTGGTTGCTAAGACCACTGGTACTGCACATGGACTAATGCTCTTCCTAATTAGTCCTTGGTCTAACAACTCCTACACTTGTCTAGCTACTTCTAGGTTCTGATCTGGTGTAAGCTTGTAAGCTGCTTTATTTGGAAATGAATCCCCTGGTATGAAGTCAATCTGATGACTGATGGCTCTCTTTGGAGGTAAGGTTGCTGGTGTTCCATCACTGACTATGTCCTTGAACTTCTCAAGCAACTTCTAGACTGCTCCTAGTATGACTGTTTTCTTAGTCTTATCTTCCTCCTTGGGTTGCACCATGACCACATATCCTTCCCCTCCTTGTTGTAGAGTGTTGATTAACTCCTTGCCACTACTTAACAAGACACTAGGGGTCTTTGACTGTCCTTCTTCCTCATCTGACAGTGATTGCAGTTTGAATGTCTTTCCATCCTTCTTGAATGAGATATTGTTCTCCTTTCCATCATAGATGGCTCCTTTGTCATACTGCCATGGTTTGTCCAATAGAAGATGGCATGCATCCATGGGAAACACATTACAAATCAACTTTTCCTTGTATCCTCCAATGGAGAACTCCACCATTGTCTGCTCATTTACAAGAACACTCTGCCATTTGTTCAACCATGTCACCTTGTAAGGGTTAGTGTGGGGTACTTTCTCCAACTTCAACTTCCTCACTGCCTCCTCAAAGATAATGTTATCAGTAGACCCTAAATCCACTATAACCTTACACACCTTTCCAAGTATTTTGCATCTTCCCCTGAATAAGGCTCTCCTTTGCTTTGGCTCTTCTTTGATTGGTTGTCTGATTAGAACCCAGCTAAACATCAAGTTCTCCCCCATTTTTGGCTGAATATGACTAACCTCTGGTGACTTGACACTCATAGTGTCTTCTTGAGCATATGCTACTCTATTTTTTGTATTTGAATAAGATGCTTTCTACGAGCACCTATAAGCTAGATGTCCTACTTGACCATAGTTGTAACACTTCATACTAGCAAAGTATGAGTTACTTCTACTTGCTCCTCTTCCTCTATTTGAACCTCCTTGAGGTCCTCTACCTCTTCCATAACCTCCTCTAGAAGTTGTTTCACTTCCATGCTCTGTGAGTTTAGACTCTCCCTGACTTCTTTGTTTAGTCCCTCTACCTTGGTATCTACCTCTATGTCCTCTTTGATCTCTACCTTTTCCTCTACTCTTAGAAGCCTGATCTTGTTTCCTCTTACTCCTCTCTTGAATCTTTATAGCCAATTGATAGCATTGGTGCACTTTTTTGGGACTTAGAAGAGTCATCTCCTCTTGAATGTTCCACTTCAAACCATTAAGGTATCTAGCCACCTTAAGACTTTCATCCTTAGAAACATTAGACCTCATGCAGAAATTTTGAAACTCCTCCGTATAGGAATTTACATCTTGGTCTCTTTGTCTCAAGCTCTGTCTTTTCTTGTGCAACTGAATTTCATAATCATCTAGCATGTATGCTTCTCTCACTTTGGAAACCATTCCCTTCCAAGTAGAAATAGGCTTCTTGCATTCCTTTTCTCTCTTTGTCTGAATGAACTTCCACCATGTCAAGGCAGAACCTCTAAATCTTGATTTGGCCACCTTTACCTTTTGTGCTTCAGTGACTCCATCACATTCAAAAAAAATTTCCATTCCCTCTATCCAATCCATGACTAGATCAACTTCTATTTTCCCACTAAAGAGTGGTATGCCTTCAAGTGCTTTTCCACTCAAAGCCTTCAATGCCTTCAAGAAAGGCTCTTCTTGCAAAATAGGGTCAGGTTCAGGGATCTTGTCTTCCTCTGCAACCTCTTCTCTCTTTGGTACCTTTCCTTCCAACCTATCACTGACCTCATTGGTCTTTGTTTGCACATTATCCATTGCTTGCTCAAGTTGAGCTATTCTTTCCCTCAATAGCCTATTGTCTTCCTCCTGTTCTTCAACCTTCTTGGCCAATTCTGCATTTGTCACCATGTTAGTAGAACCACTAGACTCAATCTTTGACATATATTATTCTATCCCAAATCTTTTGCTGCTCTGATACCAATCTGATAGGGAGGTTGGATGAAACAATCACTATTTCATGCTCTGGGTCTTGCTTGGAAGACTTCTAGGGTGTTGCACTCCACCACTTGAATCCTATAGGACCTCTTCCTTCTTAGGGTCCTCTAGTTTCTCCTTGCCAACCCAACTATCAACTTAGATCCTCCTACCAATTCAAGTCTTGGTGCAATCTTGCAACTCTAACCTTAGCCGTTAATCCACCCTAAAGGCTACAATACTCATAAATCTTGAATTTAGCTTTGCAGGGGTGTGAAGGTGTTTCTAATGACTTCAATCCATCCCATTTTGGTTCTTGAGGGTCCACTTGACTCCATTTCTTAGTTGCTTCCACCAAACCCTCATTTAGGCCTAAAAAGGCTACTAGCCCTAGGAGCCCCAATTAGGCCTCCTCCGAGAAAATAGGTTAATTCTCAAAACTTTCCAAAGAACACCCAAATATTTTCTTGGGATTCCTGGTTCATATGCCCACCTCTCAAGGATTTTTGGGGTTTTGGGTCTCAGCTGTCCGTACAATGCCTTAAATTGAAAATGAGCCAAAACTAGGTCTTTTAAGCCCTTTCCTGGTTGCTCTCAAACTGTTAAGTATTACTCACATCAGATGGATTGATGGAGCTTCCTCCTCCATGCTATATCTTGGAAAGACACTTATCTAACTTCTCCAAGCAGTAATTTGTCAAGGCATTGACACCCCTGCAAATCAAGTGCTCTGCACTAAGGTCTTCCCTAGCCGGACTCTTCCTGGCTCGCCTAGGGCAAGACTTCCATAGTAGCTCCTGTATTTTCAAAGGCCCTAAAATCTACCATATGTACATACATGGAGTCTAGTCACTGTTCCCAAAGGGCTGTACAATTTGTACGGTGGGAAAGTGAACTAGCACTCCATTTTCACAAAACTGCCTGGTTCAGACTAGCAATAGTAAGAAAAACCAAAGTATTTACAAACAATGCTTGAAATTGAATAAAGAAGCTAACTAATGTCACACAATGCTTTAGGAACAACTACACTACATCCTACACAAATTACAGTGCCATGCTTAATCCATTAAAACCTCACTTCAATGCAAAAATTAGAAAATGCACTTTCAAACACAATTTCTTTCCTTGAATTCACAAAACTTCAAAACAAAACAAATGCTTCCAACCCTACTCCAATGCTGAGGCATTCCATAAATAGGGTCCCTAAAACAATTATCCTCTTCCTTGGGCTCTTCTTGGCTGCTTGTAGCTCAAATTGAGCAATATTTGCAAATATTTTGCAAGAATTCCTAAAATCCAAAACCTTATTTTGAGCTAGAATCTAATGATACCTATACTATGGTCAACATGACCTTCATCTGATCAAAACCCAACCAAAAAAAAAACAAATTCCATTAAGGCATACATCCAAATGAACTAAATTTGATTGCTTGCTTAGTTGTCCTAGACAAACCTTCTAAACAACCTATGGTGATCTATGGGTGCTCCTACACTAGAAACACTATAGGTTTGATCTTAATAGGTAATGTGATCATTCATAGTGGTTTCCTATTAAAATTTTCAATGCCATGAATATGATCATCATTAAGTTGAATGAGCCTCTTGTCCACACAAAATTTTTCTAGGACGTCAATGCTACAAACATTAATTTTTGCTCCATTGTTAATGAGAGTGCACCTAACTATAGTTTCATTAATAATCAACTTTATCATCAAGGATTCATTCTTATTTTGAATCTCAAGTGAGGGAAATTCATGTATAGGGAAAGTGATTTCTGATTGTGTGACTTGCATGGAATGAAAGGAGGATTTTACATTGTTTGATTTCATATAAGATTGTATTTCCTCTTGCTTTATTTGCAATATTTCTTGAAATAGACACTTGTGTGTAGGTGATATTTGAATGAGTTTCCATACATATATATCAGCAATAGTCTTCTTAAGGTCTTCAACACTAGTCACACTATGTTGAGGAGAAGGTAATGGAGTGGGAGTGTGCACTGTATAAAAAAGTACACTTTGCTTGACATGAGATTAATTCATGATAAATTAGACTTAATGAGGCCTTGATTTAGGTGTTGTGAGGCATTTTATGCATCCACACTAGGTCTTGGGACCTTGCAAATTAAATAACATGCTTTTATTGATGTCTTGTAAAGGTGTTATAAAGTATTGTACGATACTTTCACGCTTTTCTAGACTTAATGAAGCCATTTATCCCTAATTCAACATTACAAAATGTGTTTAATAACATTATTACATTGATCTAGAGGGCCTATAACTTAAACTTAATGTTAAACTAGTGTTGTAATGTGTTTGCACGTTCACATTGGTTATTGTGCCTTCCTAGGCTATGTGGATCTCATTTAGTGTTGTAAAGTGTATTTAATCACACTTTCAAATTAAATTTTGTGTCCCAATCCCTAATTGACATTCACATCATCACTAATAGGCCCCTATTAACCCATATTGTGCATCTTTAGGCTTAAATTGATCAAATACCTGACAAAGTTGCAATTTAAATCTTATTTCCTTATCTCCTAGCATATTAGCTATCAAATTAGCCCCTGTGGGACCAATTCACCATGCATGGAGAATCAGTCCCATCCAAGTGGGACCCATTCACCATGTGTGGCGAATCAGTCCCATTTGGCCCAATTTTGACCTTTTAGCGGGAAAAAAGTGAGATTTAAGTTTATTATTTCCTCATGTGAACCTGTGATGATGTATTAACAAGAAAATAAGGTGAAATTCCTATAAAAATAAGAATTTTAACTCATTTTCACATTCATTCTTCATTAATCATCCATCATTCTTCGATCTCAAGTCAAGCAACTTAGGGTTTTAACATTACAAGTCATTTAAGATCAATTTTTAGACATTCAAGGGTGGATCCTTCATGTTTTGTTACAAAATTTGAAGATAAAACATCATGGCAAGGTAATCAAATTCATTATTTCATGTTTTATTTAAAAATTATTTTTGTATTTTTGTTTAATTACCTAAAAGGGGTTTGACCAAGGCAAACACCCATGCCCTAACATTCAACATATCTCTCTCTCTTCTCTTGTGTGTTTACAGATTTAGGACTCTTCGAAGCTTGGAAATCATTGAAGAACAAGTTTCAAGGTTACTCAAGTATTCTCTTCATTCAACAAGTCAAAAATATCAATAAAATCTCACTTTTAGACTCGTAAATCAAAGTTTCAGAAGCAAACACCTGTAGGAAGTCAAAGTGCAGATTGAGAGCTCCAGAATCCACCTTTGAATAATTAGAAATTAAAAAGTGCACTCATTCAACATGAGTAGCGAATGATTCCCACTTCTAGGTCAATTTTGTGTTTTTTGCATTTTTAGATACCCTTTTGCCAGAAACATGTTTCGACTCAGTTTTGCAAAACTAGGACTAATTCACCCCAAATGGCGAATGAGTCCCTCCAGGCCTAAAAATTAGCATCAATAGCATTTCAAAAGCAATTCCCATCCTTCATCAAGATTCCAGGTACACATTTTCAGTTTGGTTCATTTTTGTTAAGTTTTGCATTCATTTCTAATTCATTTCTGCATAACACAATGTGTTTTCAAACAAGTCACATTTTTTAGGTTTTGTATACTTAATCAATCAATCTTATCAATTGGCTGCATCTAGAACATTTCATTTAGACATAGTTTCATCATACATATCTTATATTGAGTGAACCACCTATATTTTGGGTGTGGGATCTATCTCTTTTAATTAGGTCAAAGACCCTAATTCAACAAAGAGACCTAGCATTCCTAACCCCAAAAATCTACAGTTCATTTTGGTGAACCTACTTTTTAAACACTTTCTTATCTGATTCAGAGTCCTTCATCATCATAGATCTAGCTTGCATTTCCCTTCCATTATGGTTTGCATGATTCATAATTTGCATGATAGTTTTCAAAGTTTGCATTCATAAAAAAGTGCATTTAGGTTGCATTGTTGGCATCTAAATTCATTTCAATTTTCTGAAATTCTACATTTTTCACTTAGGACTACATCATAGCACACAAAAATCATACAAATCCATCAAATATTTTTTAAAATTCTAAAAAAAGTCCATACTGAGACTCATTCACCACCTTGGGCGAATCAATCCCTTTTCACTCCTGAAACAGCCTTTTACAGAGTTGAAAACCCTATTTTTATGCTTTTGTTTGTTGCCATCAATTATCTATATCACTTGGCTAAATTTCTATAACATCAATTTCAATATATTTCACTTAAAATAGCTCATTTCATGCATCGTTTAATTTCACTTTTTGCATTCACAACATTTCATTTTCAGATTGTTGAATTGTGCAAACAGAAAATTAGCTTCCTTAAAAACTAAAAATTGCATTTCCTTTTAATTCATTTCATTGTAATTTCTTTCCTTTTTCATCATATAATGTTTTCTTTCAAAATATGTGGCTTTGATTTCATTAATAGTGGATTGTATAAGTACAACATTCCCCCTTATGAGTTCAATTTTCATTACCACAATGATTACTTTAAGACACATGATCAAACCATTAATACAATCCTTAATCTTACATTTCCCATTGGTGAGAATGGTAGTCTTAACAATCATAACAATCATACTTGTTCTTCTCCTAATACCTCTCATATTAGTGACGAAGGTATCTTGGTGCAAGAAGTTACAGGCCTTGAGGATCTTGATTGTCCATCTCCTTATTCCCCTTTGGATGATGTTAGACAACAAGAACATGATATCATAGACACATTCCTAAACATCACCCTACCAAGTCTCCATGGTCATGAAAATCAACCTTGTCCATCTCCTAATATCCCTCCTCGATGTAAAGAGGATAGGTTGGTGTTAAAAGATATTCCTATTAAGAATCATGACACCCTTGATCCTCCCTTCCCTAATGCTCCTCCCATTTGCAAAAATCTATTTAAAAATCATAATGGTCCTTCTCTTGATACCTCTCCCACTTGTGATGAAGCTACCTTGCAAACCTCAAACTTGTATGAACATATTACAAGCTCTCCTAGTAGGGTAGATAATATGAAACAAGAGAATGAGACATTAGAAAAAACTAATAATCAAATAGAATCTTCCCCTAGTCTCCCCATTATCCATCATCACACACATTCAACCATTAATAACTTCCTTAGTTGCAATGAAGTTAGTTTGGATTAACCAAGCCTTAATTATCAAGAACATGAGGTTTTGTTGTTCTCATCAACACTTTCCTTCTAGGGAGA
>VDFB02047230.1:493155449-493249138 GCA_007258455.2 Sequoia sempervirens | reverse complement strand
TGATTTTTTTATTAAAACTTTTTAAAAATATGAAAACTTGTTTTTTTTACCACCATAACTTGTTAAAAAATTTATGAAATTCAATTTTCTTAAATTTTAATCCTATAGTATGGGAAGCATAGAATGTGCTACATCTTTCATATTTAAAAAATGTGAAATTATTTAAGAATTATAGATGTTTTTCAATCAGCCTATTGATTAGAACTTTAGTGAAAATGTATGTAGAAAATCAATAATAATTATCTATTTAATATCCAAATAAGGCATATCTTATAATTTTGGAAAGCTGACAATTTTCTCAATAAACCCTTTTCATTTCATCAAATTCATATTAAAAAAAAATGTCATCAACCACTTTTTTGTCATATCACCATTTTTTGGACCTTATGATCCTACACTCACCCTTCTCTTGGCCATTACTAGGGTTTAGCAGAGAAACCCTAAATTTTCCAGTCATGGCATTCACAGTGTTTCTATTTATGCATTGACTAGCTATTGACAGTTATTGGTAGATTAAGTTATGACTTAAGCCTTCAAAGTCATCGAGTTACTGGACCCTTTTCTTAACTGATTATTGGCTTGGTGGAGTACTAAATTTATTATTCCTTTAAGCCCATTGCTTAATACTTTCCCTAGCTTCATCAACGGTAGTGATCAATCTTGTAAGATTAGATGGCTATTGTCACATTGCAGCATCTCTTCGCATTGTGTTTTTGAAATTACCTTGCCTTGAGTAATTTGTGATGTGTGATATGTTTTTTTCAAAAAATAATCAATTGAGATCTAGCGATTAATGATCGAACGTCTCCCACATGCCCATGCTGCTCTGAAGGTGATGTCAATGGTTATCTACAAAAGAGTAAAAATGTGACAAGTGTCCAAGTAGGACCAAGCCTAATGCTCATGGCCTAAAGAGATCAATGAATAGTCTAGTATCAAAGAGAGATCAATGATGGTCACAATATCAAATTTTTAGATGGCTTTGACAAGGGTAAAGATGTGATATGTGAAATGATGCCAAGTGATAGAATCTGAGTACATCACCAAGGTTCTTTGCATTAAATTTCCCAATCAATGAGTACTAAGTAAAAGTGTGCTAGGATTATGGCTTATGATGGAGATCTAATGGTGGATGATGAAGGTTGAGATCAGATGGTGTCTGCTATTTCATAGAAGGATTGGTGGGCCTGAGTTTTATAACAATGATGGAGAAGATTGTTGACATGTGTCTAGGTCAATAGGTGGAAAATGATGATTGCATCATGAAATCACTTTCCATCACATATATGAATCTTTAAACTTGTAGCCTAAGTGTGATGGATGATATATGAGATTAGTGATAGAGATTTAAAGAAGATTGATCTAACAGTCATTTTTTAAAGATGAAGTGGTTAAATGAGAATGTTAGATGATGATCCAAAATAGGAGATCCATAGCCAACATTTTAAGTTGGATTCTCTCAATGGCTACCTAGTGAAAATAGTGGAAAACACATAGTCAAGTAGTGTATCCAATACTGAAGGAAAAATAATTGCTACAAAGCTACATTTTTAATGGCGATTGATAGATGTGGTCAATAAAAGGCACAAACGATTAAGGGAAATATAATAATAGATCAATCATGCAAAAATGGCATTAAATGTGAATCAAATCTTAGGTTTGATATATGTTAAAAATATTAAATATAGTAAATTACGGCAGTGGTGCATGACTCGAGGCAAAAAGACTTGACGGTGAAGAAAGAGATGAAAATCCTAATAGAATAGCGAGAATGGTTGATGATAGAGTGTGAATGTTAAGAAAGTATAACTAGACTAAATATTGAACACATGATCTAGGGTATGTATTCAATCTCTAGAGTAAAGTGATAGTAGACAAAAGAGAAGAGAGGTATGCAAAATTTGATGAAGAATTAACAAAATAGAGTAGAGTATGAGTTGTTACATAATAGGTTTATAACATTGAATTAGATTCTTGTGAATAATTTTATAATTAGGATTTGTTGCTCCCTAAATTTCATTATAAATTTAATTGGTTTGTACCATCAAAAAACTAGGTTAGTGCTTAGAGTAGGGAATATGTGCTTCCTTAGAGTTGGTTCTCTTAAATTAGGGAATTTTGTCTCCTTAGGATTGGTGCCCTTAAACTTCGTAACTAGTGAGGTTCAGGCTAGATTAGGATAGTAGATCCCAGCAGCTATTCTCACTGTGGTTTTTCTCATATTAGGTTTTCAATGTACATCTATTGTTTTGTGTGTGTGTGTTTATCTCTCTGCATATAATTTTATCTTGGTGTAAAAGTAATAATGAACTATTTTAAATTGTTCTACTGATTCACCCCCCCTCTCAGTAGATAGTTGTGTTCCAACAATTGGTATCAGAGCCCTGGTTCCTTTAGAGTAGCTTAATCAGCTCAAGTAGATCTTGGATAATGAATAAAATATGACTAGTCAAGAAGGTTCCTCCTCAAACAAATCAACTTTCTTTAATGGATAAAACTATGCATTTTGGAGCATTAGAATGGAAGCATATTTATCTTCTCTAGGTTTTTATGTTTGGATTTCTATTGTAAAAGGATGTATAATTCCTGCTACTCCTACTGATTAGGCTAATAAGAAAGCATATGAAAATAATGTTAAGGAAAAGAATGTTATTATTTGTGGACTATCTAATTTAGAGTTTTTCAAAGTGATGCACTGTCAAACAACCAATGAGATTTGGGGCAAGTTAAAGAGCATCTATGAAGGTGATGATATGGTAAAGCAAGCAAAGATACAAACTTACAAAGGTAAATTTGAAAGTCTCAAGATGAGTAAAGAAGAGAAGATTGTATACTACCTCCTCAAGTTAAATGAAATTGTTAATTTATAATCAGAGGCCTTGGAGAAGAGATGAAATAATCAGTCATTGTCAAGAAGATCCTTAGGTCCCTGCCATCCAAATATGATTCTAAAATTTTGAAATAGAGGAAGCAAGAGATCTGGACAAACTAATTGTTGATGAATTGCATGACACCTTTACTACCTATGAGATTAGAATGAGAGATGTAGATACATCCAAGAAAAAAGTGGCATTCAAAGTGGCCAAAAAGGAGAAGGTAGAAGAATCTACATCCAAATCAGAGGAGCCTAGTGAAGAAGAAGCTAACTTTGTCAAAACATTGAGAAGAGGCTCTAGAAAATACAAAGTTAAGTTACCCTTTAAATGTTTTAACCATGGTAAAATAGGAAAATTTTCTACTAAATTCCCTTAAAATGAAAAGGATAACTCTAAGCAAGAAGAGAATGGTAAAAAGAAGAAACCCTACTTCCCCGAGAAGAAGAAGAATATTTTGTATACACAAGAAGAAAGTGATTCATCTAATGTCAGTAATAGCTTAGATGATGACCATGATTGTGCCTTTGTGGTTGAGGGAAATGAATTCCTATTCATGGAAAAAGACTACAAGTCAAGAAAATGGAGAAGTTGAAGTGGTTGATGAAGAAGGAAGATTTGATCTAGAGGGTGAACTCATTTATTCTCTAGATGAGATTGATAGCTTGAGAAAGGAGAGAAAAAAGAAGAATAAGCTTGTACAAAAAGAGACTGAAAAAATATCTAAAATTCTTAAGGAATCTAATTAGATGGTGGTCAACTTGCATACTCAAGTTGAAGAAGCTAAGAGAATAGAATATGTAGTCAAATCTGAACTACAATCTAAATCTAATGATTGCATGAAACTGGAAGCATAAATAGTGGCCTTGAGAAAATAACTTGAAAAGGCTAAATAAAAAAATTGATAGAGGTTTGAATCTAAAATGAGGCTCATAGATTCTTGATGAGTTGATTAAATCACAAAATCCCTCAAAATAAAAATATGGCAGTGGATTAGAAAAAGGAAAGGCTTCCACTCCTAGTGCATCTACAAATTTATATAATAAATTCATAGTAGAAGAAAAACCTAGAATAAAGAATGAGAAAGCATGCAAGAATAATTCCTTGGGAGATGGAAAATATAACAAAAGAACTATTGAGATGAAGAAATATGATGGAGAAAAGAAGCATGTAGAAGACAAGAAGAATAACCAATCGGTCTCTGAAAACCTAAAGAAGAAGAAAAACATAAAGGTAACTGGTGAAGATGGTTTCACAAGAGTGAGAGATTTGAAGAAGTCAAAGAAAAGGAGACCTCCTCATCCTACACAAAGAAATGCTATGACCAGGTATTCCTCATATGTAATCATGTATCCACCTAAATGGAAATTTAAAATGTGAAATTTTATCTTGAATATATTTATGTAAAGTGAAATCATACCTATACTATTTAAAAGTTTAGTTATAGGACTAGTGAATGTAGAGTTGTACCTATAAGGAGAATAAAATTTGTAAGCAAAAATCTATTTTCTCCTTTGATACATACAAATATAGCATGCTACAATTGCAATAATTTTGGTCACATAGCTAAGAAATGCAGAGAAAACTTTGTAAGACCAAAAGTACAAAATAAAAAAGAAAAGCATGCCCCCTAGAGTAAACAAAGAATCAAAATTCCTTGAAAAGAAGGAAAATAAGGAAAAATTGAAACCCAATAAGGTTTGGAAAGAGAAAGATCAGAAGTCTACACAATCTATGATTGCAAAAATTATACAAACTATATTTCATGCCAAAAAGCATAATTTATGGGTAATAGACAATGGTTGTTCAAAGCACATGACTAGTGATAAGAGCAAGTTTATCAAGCTCAAAAAATGTAAAGAAGGATATGTGGGAGATAACACTGTTGTAAAGATTTGTGGTAAAGGAACTCTAATCATATATGGAAGATTACTTACACGTGATGTTCTTTATGTTGAAGGATTGAAGCATAATTTGCTAAGTGTCACCCAAATGTGTGACAATGGGTATAAAGTTTTATTTAATGTTGAAGGATGCAAGATAAATAAATCAAGGAGATTAGTTGTATAAGGAAAAATTACTGAAAGCAATATTTACAATCATCATGAAGTGACATAAAAAAAATATCTTTATTATATAAATGACATAACATTGGCATGTGACTCACATTAGATCAACATAGTGTTCAAATTTAACATGAGTGCAATATAATAGATCCCTATTGAGGGGAAAAAATGTAGGGCCAAAATTTATCAAATAAAATATGCATGCATTCCCTATATAACTTGTATATCCATTTTTATAATTAGGTATTTGTATGGAATGAACACTCAAACCTAAGTGATTGTCCATTATTAATGGATTCTCATGAGTAAGAAATATATGTTTAGTAATAGGTATCTATTCATTTTGTCAAATCTTAAATGAATACAAGTCTCAAGTGTTCCTCCATACAGACTTTCACACTTTGTAATATATTAATAATTTTATTTGTTTACACATTGATCATCCTCCTTTTAGATGTTTGTGTATCCTTATTTTTTCTAATTTTCTTAGAAAAATATTAGAATGTAATGATGTATCTTAAATTTAGAATCATACAAATAATTAAACACATCGATACTGAACCATAAGAAGATGTGATAGGGGGGAAATGAAACGGGAAAAAGGGACTCACAATACAAGAAAGGAATCCCTAATCCCGGATTTTCCCAATAGGGGGTGGTTCATTCAAGGAAACCTAAGATCCCAAAGTGGATTGAATATCAACAAAAAGGTGAGTCAATTCTCAACAAGAGAGACCTAGGAAGATTCCTTAGGCTTCGAAGGGTTCACCACCAAGCAAAACCTTGGAAAACAAAACTTAACATTCAACTCACAAAACCTAGTAATGCAAGCCAAATAATGAGTGCAAATGAAAAAATTAAAAGCAACAAGTTAGGATGTATGTACCTGGGAAGTTTGGAAATGTGAAAAGGATTCTGGAAATGCAAAAATGTTGTCAAAATATGTTGAGGTGGATTAAGAGGAATTTACTGTTGTCTTAGTCCTGCTACTATTTTTTGAGGAAAACACAAAATCTTCAGATGTCAGAATAGAATATGACAGAATCTCTGCAAAATACCTCTAGGAGGACTAAGACGCCCTTACTGTCGTCTTAGTCCCACTTTGAATTTCTATAATTTTGAAATATGATCCTAAGGTTCAAGATTTTCACTTCCTTCTTCTCGGATCTTAGGTCCTTGAACTTCCATATCTTTTCTATAGATGACTTCCATGAAAATGAAAACTTTGCAATGCAACTTTGCAACTTTGTACTCTAAATGATCTTCAATCTAAATCTGCAAAAACAAACACACAAGAGAGGAAAAACCTGTTGATTGTTAGTAAATAGGGGTTTTCCTTGGTCAAATCCCTTGTTGGTAATTAAACCTTGGAATGAAATGAAATAATGAAGGGAAATGATGAATAAACAAAGTGCTACGTTGCAACTCACCAAACCCTTATTATGAAATCTGTAAACTTGTGTGAAGTGGCTAGCTTGAATGTAGATCTTGAATGGAAGTAATGCTTGATAGATCTTGACTTGAATTGCTTTCTTGAATCAAAACCCTACATCACAAATGTTAGCTCAAAAATGCACATGATGCAAGAATATCTTTCACATGTTGCTTGAATCTTGATGATGGCTCCAAATGCTTGATAAATTTCTCTTGAACACTCTTGATCTCATAAACTTGCTATAAGGATGAATACTTGAAAGCTTAGCGTGAAGATGAGTGAAAGAACCTTGTATTTATACTTATCCATGCTTAATATCCCAAAATTACACCACAACAAGCCAGCATATGAATTCATTAATTAAAGGAGGCTAAATCCCGCCAAGATTTGAAATAAAATCTTGAAAATAACTTGAGGACTAAGATGCCCTAGGTGGTGTCTTAGTCCCGAGGCTTGAAACTCGAGGCAAAGAATCCAAAAAGGGGCCCAATTAAGGTGCCTTTAAAATTAGGGTCCCAAGACCTTTGGAGGAAAAAGACACCCTAGGTGTAATTTTAGTCCTATTCAAAATATCAAGGACAACCAAAATCAGTAAATTATCAATATCCTTTGATGTTTGTCAGGATTACCCATGAAAAGATACAATTTATTAGGCTTGTGGATGCAAAATAGGACCAATTAATACATATGTAAGGATAAATAAAGCAAGGTGGGCCTAAACAAGTGTGAAAATGAAAGGGTATGCATTTTCCTACACGACATTTATCCCCCACTTTCTAGTGAGAGGATGAACTTGCTTCAAACTCACACTAAAGTAGCCAACCATGCAATCAAGAAGGGTTCAAATGTACGAATGCTAGTAAGATAGGATGACAATAACCAAGAAGGTGGCCAATCCCCTAGGATCAAGATCCTATGACAAACCAACATAGGCACAAAGGAACACACTTGCAGATGATATATGAAGCCATAACCAGATCGCCAATGTACACCATCAAAGATAGAAAAGGAAAAAAAAAGAAAAAGAAAAAAATGCAAGAGATCATGCTTCGACTGGTTGTCCAATGCATTGTGGACCAGGTCTAGGTTGTTTGTCCAAGAAAGGTTTACAAATGGAACGTGTTATCCACTATGCAATGAAAATGCATGCTCACAAGGGCTAGTGATGCTAGTTGTCCACTAGGTGAGCCCCAAGAGATCCATATCAAAGTCATAACCCCATGACTATGATAAGGAAAAAATAAAAATGCATACTCAAAAGGGCTAGTGAGGCTAGTTGTTCACAAGTTGAGACCAAGGAACCATACCAAATCCATACCTCCATGACTTTAATAAGGTACAAAAATGTAGCGCAACAAGAAAGAGGGGTGTTCCTAGGTATTTTCCTTAGTTTGTGCAAGGTCTCATCTTAGGGAAGATTGTGCTTAACGTCTCCAAGAGAGGAAAAATGCAAGGCCTCATCTTAGGGAACATTGTACTTAATGTTTCCAAGAGAGGAAAAGTGCAAGGTCTCATCTTAGGGAACATTATACTTAATGTTTCCAAGAGAGGACAAGTGCAAGAAAATATCACGCTCTCAAAGGAAATCAAACCCAATGACGCCACCAAGAAAGGAATGCATTGCAGGAAGAAAGAAAATTGCACAATGAAACATGAGTTTCGATCTATGCCCCCACTTTAAAGTACTTGCTAACATCATTACTATGAGCAATTGATTTAAAGTAGAAGAAGACATGAGAGATTACTCAGAAAGCCCTATGTGAAGTCATATGTTTCCAATAAGTTATATCGTGAGAAGGGAATGGGTTGCCCACAAAATATATAATTCAGTACGTCACATGTGAGTCAACTTAAGGAATTTCATCCACATCCCAAGATTTATTGTACATATACATGGAAGGAAGTCAACAAGCTAAAAGAGACAATGACAAGTGACATACAAGGAGAAGGCTACCTAACCCTTGCCCCGACTTAGTGCAAGACAAGGGTGAGCCAAAATGATTGACGAGAAACATGCTAGAGTGAAAATCAGTATCAATTAGAGGAATTAGGTGTCCCCACATAAGGAAGAGCACCAAACTCCTTAAGATGTTGGATTTTACTACTCAAAGACTTACATTCATTAGTAGAATGACCATGAACTCTATGATATGCACAAAATGAACTCTTGTAATAAAATTTCTTTTGTGTTCTTGGAGGGAGGGATATCAAATGATCTTGGACGAGTCTCAACAAGATAATTTCTTGATCAATAGAAGAAGATGTTCATTTATTTGTGCAATATGTCATATACACACTAAATGATAAATATTTAGATGAAAATGGAGATAAGGTAGGTAAACCTAGATCTTTCTTGAAAGAGCGTGGTATGTCAGTTTGCTTCATGTGTTCATTGTATCTATGTGTAGGAGGGAGATTATATCTAATACCGTAAAAATATTGCAAGTCAGATGAAGGGGGTTTATGTTTTTGAGAAGGATTGGTTTCTTCACGAGAACACAAATCCTTTATAAGGTTACGCATCATCCCCCCTTGAGGGATGGGAGTTATATAGCCACCATCACCAATATGGGGTATTTTTTTACTAAGTTGAGCGAATGAAACACAAGGTTGTTTTGGTTTAGATTGTGAGATCTCACACTCTCATATAAAGGGAGGTGTAAAACCCCAATCGTCACTAGAACTTGTGTCTGAAAATGAATCGTTGGTATATGACTCTCTGGACCTTAAGGGTGAGATTTTGGATTCTCTATTGAAAGGAGGCATAAAATATAATGACCCCGAATTATCACTAAAGAGTTTTTTTGTAGGTGAAGGATTAGTATCAACTTGAATAGGTTAAAATTTTTATTTTAGAATGAAATTATTAGGGGAGTTGGATATTTTGTGATTGTATGATTCATAGCTCCTTTCATCTACTTCAACCATGTATATCTTGTTGTTGTATTCAAATTTCATTGTATGGTGGAGAGTAGATGGGACTCCTTTCATAGTATGAATCCATAGTCTCCCTAGGAGAAGGTTGTATGAAAGAGGTCTTGGCATGATATGGATAGAGGTAGGAAACTGATAGGGAGGTTGGATGAAACAATCACTGTTTCATGCTTTGGGTCTTGCTTGGAAGACTTCTAGGGTATTGCACTCCACCACTTGAATCCTATAGGACCTCTTCCTTCTTAGGGTCCCCTGGTTTCTCCTTGCCAACCCAACTATCAACTTAGATCCTCCTACCAAGTCAAGTCTTGGTGCAATCTTGCAACTCTAACCTTAACCCTTAATCCACCCTCAAGGCTACAATACTCCTAAATCTTGAATTTAGCTTTGCAGGGGTGTGAAGGTGTTTCTAATGACTTCAATCCATCCAATTTTGGTTCTTGAGGGTCCACCTAACTCCATTTCTTATTCGCTTCCACCAAACCCTCATTTAGGCCTAAAAAGGCTACTAGCCCTAGGAGCCCCAATTAGGCCTCCTTCTCTGAGAAAATAGGTTAATTTTCAAAACTTTCCAAAGAACACCCAAATATTTTCTTGGGATTCCTGGTTCATATGCCCACCTCTCAAGGATTTTTGGGTTCTTGGGCCTTAGTTGTCCATACAACACCCTAACTTGAAAATGAGCCAAAACTAGGTCTTTTAAGCCCTTTCCTAGCTACTCTGAAACTGTTAAGTATTACTCACATTAGATGGATTGATGGAGCTTCCTAATCCATGCTATATCTTGGAAAGACACTTATCTAACTTCTCCAAGCAGTAATTTTTCAAGGCATTGACACCCCTACAAATCAAGTGCTCTGCACTAAGGTCTTCCCTAGCCGGACTCTTCCTGGCTCACCTAGGGAAAGACTTCCACAGTAGCTCCTGTATTTTCAAAGGCCCTAAACTCTACCATATGTACATTCATGGAGTCTAGTCACTATTCCCAAAGGTCCATACAATTTGTATGGTGGGAAAGTGAACTAACACTCCATTTTCACAAAACTGCCTAGTTCAGACCAGCAACAATAAGAAAAACCAAAGTATTTACAAACAATGCTTGAAATTGAATAAAGAAGCTAACTAATGTCACACAATGATTGAGGAACAACTACACTACATCCTACACAAATTACAGTGCCATGATTAATCCATTAAAACCTCACTTCAATGCAAAAATTGGAAAATGCACTTTCAAACACAATTGCTTTCCTTGAATTCACAAAACTTCAAAACAAAACAAATGCTTCCAACCCTACTCCAATGCTGAGGAATTCCATAAATAGGGTCCCTAAAATAGTTATCCTCTTCCTTGGGCTCTTCTTGGCCACTTGCAGCTCCAATTGAGCAATATTTGCAAATATTTTGCAAGAATTCCTAAAATCCAAAACCTTATTTTGAGCTAGAACCTAATGATACCTATACTATGGTCAACATGACCTTCATCTGATCAAAACCCAACCAAAAAAAAAAAAATCCATTAAGGCTTACATCCAAATGAACTAAATTTGATTGCTTGCTTGGTTTTCCTAGACAGACCTTCTAAACAACCTATGGTGATCTATGGGTGCTCCTACACCATTCTCCCCCCCTCTACAAAAACACTAAGGAATGTGGGGAGAGATCAGAGATAAATCAATACCCTGCTTCTTGATCTAAGCTTCATCCATCCATGTAGCCTCAGATAATGGTTTTTCCTTTCATTTGATGAGATGTTCCATGTATTCCTTATGCCGGGTAGACTTCTTCACCCTTGTTTCCAAGATCCTCTCTGCTTGCAGCTTGTCTTTAGGAGGTAAGGCTATGTTACTCACATCCTTCAAGACATCCACACTTTTCTGACCCAAGTCAGTGACTGGTCCTTTATACCTGATCAAATCAACCACATTAAACACTAGAGAAATGCCTAAGTCTACAAGTAGCTCCACCTTGTGGGATATTTTGCTAACACCTCATGGTCCCACTCCATACTTGGTTGATGTTCCTTTCTAACACCATGACATAGTCCCCTACTGTAAATTGTAGATCTTTCCTAGACATATCTACCTTAGCTTTCAGCTTGTGAGTAGCCTCTGAAATTGTCTTCTTCACTTGCTCCTGAATCTCCTTCATGGTCTGAGAGAAATCCTCAGCATGGCCACTCCTGTTCTCCATAGCTCCTAAATCTCTAAGTTCACACACACCACTTGGGTGCATTCCATACACTATTTCAAAAGGACTTTTGCCTATGGTCTGATTCACACTGTCATTGTAGGCATATTCAGCTTGTGATATGACCAAGTCCCATGTCTGTCCATACTCCTTGGTGAGGCACCTGAGAAGGTTACCTAACACTCTATTTATCACCTCAGTTTGTCCATCTATCTAAGGATGGTAGGTTGATCCAAAAGACAGGTTAGTACCTAATCTGTTCCATAGAGTCTTCCAAAAATGACTCATGAACTTCACATCCCTGTCTGAGACAATGCTCAATGGAAATCCATGGATCCTCACAATCTCTTTAAAGAAAAGATGAGCAATATAGCTAGCATCATGGGTGGTCTTGCAAGGAACAAAGTGACTCATCTTACTGAACCTATCTACCACCACATAGACACTATCAAACCATGTCTTAGTCTTAGGCAATCCTACCACAAATTCCATGCTAATACATTCCCATGGTCTATTGGGAATGGGTAGAGGTTGATATAAACCTGCATTGCTAGCTCCCCCCTTGGCTTTCATACAAACTACACACTGCTCCACATACCTTCTGACATCCCTTAGCAACTTGGGCCAATAATAGAACCTTTGCACTAATTCCAGTGTCTTGTTGATATCAAAATGACTACTAAGACTACCATTGTGCTTCTCCTGGATAAGATTCTCTCTCATTGAACCTTTTGGAACACATAACTGATTCCCCTTGAACAAAAGTCCACTTTGCAATGTATACTCTCAGAATTGACTATGAAAGTGATTTTCAAAATAAAAACATACCTTATATGCCTCTGAGAAGTCTTCATCTTCTCCATAGATATCCTTGAAACTCTCTATCCCAATGCTCTTTATTTGTATCTCTTGCACTGTCAGCAACCTCCTACTTAGTGCATCTGCCATCTTGTTCAAATGTCCCTTCTTGTGCTTGATGGTAAATGTGAAGGCTTGGAGGTATTCCATCCATTTCAAATGTCTATTGCTCAACTTCTCTTGTGTGTTGTTGTAGCTAAGTGCCTGGTTATCAGTAAACACTACAAACTCTTTATGTAGGGGATAATGCCTCCACTTTCTAAGTGACTGTACTAGAGCATATAGTTCAAGGTCATAGGTAGAATACTTTTTCTTAGCTTCATTGAGCTTTTCACTAAAGAAAGCTATAGGCCTTCCTTCTTGGCTTAGTACTCCTCCTACTTCAATTCCACATGCATCACATTCCACAGTGAATGACTTATCAAAACTAGGTAATAAAAGGATGGGTTGAGTTGCCACTTCTTGTTTCAATTTCTCAAAACCCTTCTCTACTTCAAGAGTCCATTTGAACTTAGTTTTTAGGCCACCTTTGATTGTATCAAGTACTGGTGCACATATGCCACTAAAGTTCCTTATAAACTTCCTACAAAACTAAGCTAACCCATGAAAAATCCTTACCTCTATCCCGGTGGTGGGTGTAGGCCAATTTAGGATAGCTTCCACCTTGCTTAGGTCCATCTTCAATGATCATTGGGATACTACAAACACTAAATACACAAGCTCTTGTTTGAAGAACTCACACTTTTCTAGGTTGATGGCTAACCTCTCCTCCTGCAATCTTTTAAGAACCAACTCCACATGCTTTAGATGTTCTTCTACTGTCTTGCTAAAGATGAGTATATCATCTAGATATACCACCACAAATATACCTGTGAAATCCTTAAGCACTTCATTGATGAGCCTCATGAATGTGCTAGGGGAATTTGAGAGGCCAAATGGCATAACTCTCCACTCATATAACCCATCAGTTGTCTTAAAGGTTGTCTTCCACTCATCCCCATCTTTGATTCTGATCTGATGGTATCCACTCTTGAGATCCAACTTTGTGAAAAACTACGCTCCTCCAAGACAATCCATCAAATCCTCAATCCTAGGAATAGGGAACCTATATCTGATTGTAATTATATTTATAGCCCTAGAATCAGTGCATAATCTCCACTTACCACCTTTCTTGGTTGCTAAGACCACTGGTACTGCACATGGACTAATGCTCTTCCTAATTAGTCCTTGGTCTAACAACTCCTACACTTGTCTAGCTACTTCTAGGTTCTGATCTGGTGTAAGCTTGTAAGCTGCTTTATTTGGAAATGAATCCCCTGGTATGAAGTCAATCTGATGACTGATGGCTCTCTTTGGAGGTAAGGTTGCTGGTGTTCCATCACTGACTATGTCCTTGAACTTCTCAAGCAACTTCTAGACTGCTCCTAGTATGACTGTTTTCTTAGTCTTATCTTCCTCCTTGGGTTGCACCATGACCACATATCCTTCCCCTCCTTGTTGTAGAGTGTTGATTAACTCCTTGCCACTACTTAACAAGACACTAGGGGTCTTTGACTGTCCTTCTTCCTCATCTGACAGTGATTGCAGTTTGAATGTCTTTCCATCCTTCTTGAATGAGATATTGTTCTCCTTTCCATCATAGATGGCTCCTTTGTCATACTGCCATGGTTTGTCCAATAGAAGATGGCATGCATCCATGGGCAACACATCACAAATCAACTTGTCCTTGTATCCTCCAATGGAGAACTCCACCATTGTCTGCTCATTTACAAGAACACTCTACCATTTGTTCAACCATGTCACCTTGTAAGGGTTAGTGTGGGGTACTTTCTCCAACTTCAACTTCCTCACTGCCTCCTCAAAGATAATGTTATCAGTAGACCCTAAATCCACTATAACCTTACACAGCTTTCCAAGTATTTTGCATCTTGCCCTGAATAAGGCTCTCCTTTGCTTTGGCTCTTCTTTGATTGGTTGTCTGATTAGAACCCAGCTAAACATCAAGTTCTCCCCCATTTTTGACTGAGTATGACTAACCTCTGGTGACTTGACACTCATAGTGTCTTCTTGAGCATATGCTACTCTCTTTTTTGTATTTGAATAAGATGCTTTCTACGAGCACCTATAAGCTAGATGTCCTACTTGACCATAGTTGTAACACTTCATACTAGCAAAGTATGAGTTACTTCTGCTTGCTCCTCTTCCTCTATTTGAACCTCCTTGAGGTCCTCTACCTCTTCCATAACCTCCTCTAGAAGTTGTTTCACTTCCATGCTCTGTGAGTTTAGACTCTCCCTGACTTCTTTGTTTAGTCCCTCTACCTTGGTATCTACCTCTATGTCCTCTTTGATCTCTGCCTTTTCCTCTACTCTTAGAAGCCTGATCTTGTTTCCTCTTACTCCTCTCTTGAATCTTTATAGCCAATTGATAGCATTGGTGCACTTTTTTGGGACTTAGAAGAGTCATCTACTCTTGAATGTTCCACTTCAAACCATTAAGGTATCTAGCCACCTTAAGACTTTCATCCTTAGAAACATTAGACCTCATGCAAAAAATTTGAAACTCCTCCGTATAGGAATTTACATCTTGGTCTCTTTGTCTCAAGCTCTGTCTTTTCTTGTGCAACTGAATTTCATAATCATCTAGCATGTATGCTTCTCTCACTTTGGAAACCATTCCCTTCCAAGTAGAAATAGGCTTCTTGCATTCCTTTTCTCTCTTTGTCTGAATGAACTTCCACCATGTCAAGGCAGAACCTCTAAATCTTGATTTGGCCACCTTTACCTTTTGTGCTTCAGTGACTCCATCACATTCAAAATTTTTTTCCATTCCCTCTATCCAATCCATGACTAGATCAAGTTCTATTTTCCCACTAAAGAGTGGTATGCCTTCAAGTGCTTTTCCACTCAAAGCCTTCAATGCCTTCAAGAAAGGCTCTTCTTGCAAAATAGGGTCAGGTTCAGGGATCTTGTCTTCCTCTGCAACCTCTTCTCTCTTTGGTACCTTTCCTTCCAACCTATCACTGACCTCATCGGTCTTGGTTTGCACATTATCCATTGCTTGCTCAAGTTGAGCTATTCTTTCCCTCAATAGCCTATTGTCTTCCTCCTGTTCTTCAACCTTCTTGGCCAGTTCTGCATTTGTCACCATGTCAGTAGAACCACTAGACTCAATCTTTGACATATATTATTCTATCCCAAATCTTTTGCTACTCTGATACCAATCTGATAGGGAGGTTGGATGAAACAATCACTGTTTCATGCTCCAGGTCTTTCTTGGAAGACTTCTAGGGTGTTGCACTCCACCACTTGAATCCTATAGGACCTCTTCCTTCTTAGGGTCCTTTGGTTTCTCCTTGCTTACCCAACTATCAACTTAGATCCTCCTACCAATTCAAGTCTTGGTGCAATCTTGCAACTCTAACCTTAGCCATTAATCCACCCTAAAGGCTACAATACTCATAAATCTTGAATTTAGCTTTGCAGGGGTGTGAAGGTGTTTCTAATGACTTCAATCCATCCCATTTTGGTTCTTGAGGGTCCACCTGACTCCATTTCTTAGTTGCTTCCACCAAACCCTCATTTAGGCCTAAAAAGGCTACTAGCCCTAGGAGCCCCAATTAGGCCTCCTCCGAGAAAACAGGTTAATTCTCAAAACTTTCCAAAGAACACCCAAATATTTTCTTGGGATTCCTGGTTCATATGCCCACCTCTCAAGGATTTTTGGGGTTTTGGGTCTCAGCTGTCTGTACAATGCCCTAAATTGAAAATGAGCCAAAACTAGGTCTTTTAAGCCCTTTCCTGGCTGCTCTCAAACTGTTAAGTATTACTCACATCATATGGATTGATGGAGCTTCCTCCTCCATGATATATCTTGGAAAGACACTTATCTAACTTCTCCAAGCAGTAATTTGTCAAGGCATTGACACCCCTGCAAATCAAGTGCTCTGCACTAAGGTCTTCCCTAGCCGGACTCTTCCTAGCTTGCCTAGGGCAAGACTTCCATAGTAGCTCCTATATTTTCAAAGGCCCTAAACTCTACCATATGTACATACATGGAGTCTAGTCACTGTTCCCAAAGGGTTGTACAATTTGTACGGTGGGAAAGTGAACTAGCACTCCATTTTCACAAAACTACCTGGTTCAGACTAGCAACAGTAAGAAAAACCAAAGTATTTACAAACAATGCTTGAAATTGAATAAAGAAGCTAACTAATGTCACACAATGCTTTAGGAACAACTACACTACATCCTACACAAATTACAGTGCCATGCTTAATCCATTAAAACCTCACTTCAATGCAAAAATTGGAAAATGCACTTTCAAACACAATTGCTTTCCTTGAATTCACAAAACTTCAAAACAAAACAAATGCTTCCAAGCCTACTCCAATGCTGAGGCATTCCATAAATAGGGTCCCTAAAACAATTATCCTCTTCCTTGGGCTCTTCTTGGCCGCTTGTAGCTCCAATTGAGCAATATTTGCAAATATTTTGCAAGAATTCCTAAAATCCAAAACCTTATTTTGAGCTAGAACCTAATGATACCTATACTATGGTCAACATGACCTTCATCTGATCAAAACCCAACCAAAAAAAAAAACAAATTCCATTAAGGCATACATCCAAATGAACTAAATTTCATTGCTTGCTTAGTTGTCCTAGACAGACCTTCTAAACAACCTATGGTGATCTATGGGTGCTCCTACACTAGAAACACTATAGGTTTGATCTTAATAGGTAATGTGATCATTCATAGTGGTTTCCTATTAAAATTTTCAATGCCATGAATATGATCATCATTAAGTTGAATGAGCCTCTTGTCCACACAATTTTTTTCTAGGACGTCAATGCTACAAACATTAATTTTTGCTCCATTGTTAATGAGAGTGCGCCTAACTATAGTTTCATTAATAATCAACTTTATCATCAAGGATTCATTCTTATTTTGAATCTCAAGTGAGGGAAATTCATGTATAGGGAAAGTGATTTCTGATTGTGTGACTTGCATGGAATGAAAGGAGGATTTTACATTGTTTGATTTCATATAAGATTGTATTTCCTCTTGATTTATTTGCAATATTTCTTGAAATAGACACTTGTGTGTAGGTGATATTTGAATGAGTTGCCATACATATATATTAGCAATAGTCTTCTTAAGGTCTTCAACACTAGTCACACTATGTTGAGGAGAAGGTAATGGAGTGGGAGTGTGCACTGTATAAAAAAGTACACTTTGCTTGACATGGGATTAATTCATGATAAATTAGACTTAATGAGGCCTTGATTCAGGTGTTGTGAGGCATTTTATGCATCCACACTAGGTCTTGGGCCCTTGCAAATTAAATAACATGCTTTTATTGATGTCTTGTAAAGGTGTTATAAAGTATTGTACGATACTTTCACGCTTTTCTAGACTTAATGAAGCCATTTCTCCCTAATTCAACATTACAAAATGTGTTTAATAACATTATTACATTGATCTAGAGGGCCTATAACTTAAACTTAATGTTAAACTAGTGTTGTAATGTGTTTGCACGTTCACATTGGTTCGTGTGCCTTCCTAGGCTATGTGGATCTCATTTAGTGTTGTAAAGTGTATTTAATCACACTTTCAAATTAAATTTTGTGTCCCAATCCCTAATTGACATTCACATCATCACTAATAGGCCCCTATTAACCCATATTGTGCATCTTTAGGCTTAAATTGATCAAATACCTGACAAAGTTGCAATTTAAATCTTATTTCCTTATCTCCTAGCATATTAGCTGTCAAATTGGCCCCTGTGGGACCAATTCACCATGCATGGAGAATCAGTCCCATCCAAGTGGGACCCATTCACCATGTGTGGCGAATCAGTCCCATTTGGCCCAATTTTGACCTTTCAGCGGGAAAAAAGTGAGATTTAAGTTTATTATTTCCTCATGTGAACCTGTGATGATGTATTAACAAGAAAATAAGGTGAAATTCCTATAAAAATAAGACTTTTAACTCATTTTCACATTCATTCTTCATTAATCATCCATCATTCTTCGATCTCAAGTCAAGCAACTTAAGGTTTTAACATTACAAGTCATTTAAGATCAATTTTTAGACATTCAAGGGTGGATCCTTCACGTTTTGTTACAAAATTTGAAGATAAAACATCATGGCAAGGTAATCAAATTCATTATTTCATGTTTTATTTAAAAATTCTTTTTGTATTTTTGTTTAATTACCTAAAAGGGGTTTGACCAAGGCAAACACCCATGCCCTAACATTCAACATATCTCTCTCTCTTGTCTTGTGTGTTTACAGATTTAGGACTCTTCGAAGCTTGGAAATCATTGAAGAACAAGTTTCAAGGTTACTCAAGTCTTCTCTTCATTCAACAAGTCAAAAATATCAATAAAATCTCACTTTCAGACCCGTAAATCAAAGTTTCAGAAGCAGACACCTGTAGGAAGTCAAAGTGCAAATTGAGAGCTCCAGAATCCACCTTTGAATAATTAGAAATTAAAAAGTGCACTCATTCGACATGAGTAGCGAATGATTCCCACTTCTAGGTCAATTTTTTGTTTTTTTCATTTTTAGATACCCTTTTGCCAAAAACATGTTTCGACTCAGTTTTGCAAAACTGGAACTAATTCACCCCAAATGGCGAATGAGTCCCTCCAGGCCTAAAAATTAGCATCAATAGCATTTCAAAAGAAATTTCCATCCTTCATCAAGATTCCAGGTACACATTTTCAGTTTGGTTCATTTTTGTTAAGTTTTGCATTCATTTCTAATTCATTTCTGCATAACACAATGTGTTTTCAAACAAGTCACATTTTTTAGGTTTTGTATACTTAATCAATCAATCTTATCAATTGGCTGCATCTAGAGCATTTCATTTAGACATAGTTTCATCATACATATCTTATATTGAGTGAACCACCTAGATTTTGGGTGTGGGATCTATCTCTTTTAATTAGGTCAAAGACCCTAATTCAACAAAGAGACCTAGCATTCCTAACCCCAAAAATCTACAGTTCATTTTGGTGAACCTACTTTTTAAACACTTTCTTATCTGATTCAGAGTCCTTCATCATCATAGATCTAGCTTGCATTTCCCTTCCATTATGGTTTGCATGATTCATAATTTGCATGATAGTTTTCAAAGTTTGCATTCATAAAAAAGTGCATTTAGGTTGCATTGTTGGCATCTAAATTCATTTCAATTTTCTGAAATTCTACATTTTTCACTTAGGACTACATCATAGCACACAAAAATCATACAAATCCATCAAATATTTTTTAAAATTCTAAAAAAAGTCCATACTGAGACTCATTCACCACCTTGGGCGAATCAATCCCTTTTCACTCCTGAAACAGCCTTTTACAGAGTTGAAAACCCTATTTTTATGCTTTTGTTTGTTGCCATCAATTATCTATATCACTTGGCTAAATTTCTATAACATCAATTTCAATATATTTCACTTAAAATAGCTCATTTCATGCATCGTTTAATTTCACTTTTTGCATTCACAACATTTCATTTTCAGATTGTTGAATTGTGCAAACAGAAAATTAGCTTCCTTAAAAACTAAAAATTGCATTTCCTTTTAATTCATTTCATTGTAATTTCTTTCCTTTTTCATCATATAATGTTTTCTTTCAAAATATGTGGCTTTGATTTCATTAATAGTGGATTGTATAAGTACAACATTCCCCCTTATGAGTTCAATTTTCATTACCACAATGATTACTTTAAGACACATGATCAAACCATTAATACAATCCTTAATCTTACATTTCCCATTGGTGAGAATGGTAGTCTTAACAATCATAACAATCATACTTGTTCTTCTCCTAATACCTCTCATATTAGTGACGAAGGTATCTTGGTGCAAGAAGTTACAGGCCTTGAGGATCTTGATTGTCCATCTCCTTATTCCCCTTTGGATGATGTTAGACAACAAGAACATGATATCATAGACACATTCCTAAACATCACCCTACCAAGTCTCCATGGTCATGAAAATCAACCTTGTCCATCTCCTAATATCCCTCCTCGATGTAAAGAGGATAGGTTGGTGTTAAAAGATATTCCTATTAAGAATCATGACACCCTTGATCCTCCCTTCCCTAATGCTCCTCCCATTTGCAAAAATCTATTTAAAAATCATAATGGTCCTTCTCTTGATACCTCTCCCACTTGTGATGAAGCTACCTTGCAAACCTCAAACTTGTATGAACATATTACAAGCTCTCCTAGTAGGGTAGATAATATGAAACAAGAGAATGAGACATTAGAAAAAACTAATAATCAAATAGAATCTTCCCCTAGTCTCCCCATTATCCATCATCACACACATTCAACCATTAATAACTTCCTTAGTTGCAATGAAGTTAGTTTGGATTAACCAAGCCTTAATTATCAAGAACATGAGGTTTTGTTGTTCTCATCAACACTTTCCTTCTAGGGAGAATCTCATCATACAAGACAAGGATAATATTGGGACTAATGATAGTATTCCCTTCAAATACAATCCAAACTCTCACTTGTTAAGGGATGTTAACACTATTCAACCTCAATTCATCCTTTACCCATCATCAGATAAGCCTTCACCTAAACCTGAGTTTACTCTTTATCCACCTTCACACAAACAACAACCTCCACATCAACCTGAATTCACCCTCTACCCACCTCAAACTAATGTGTCATAACAACTGAGTTATAATATTGTTTCTCATACATATAACCCTCAAAATAATCTGCAACCACCACAACCAACCCCACCTTCCTTACCTTTACCCAATCCACCTAGTGCTCCTCGTTACCTCCCACACATAAAGGAGTATGATCTTGTTGAAAAATTAAAGAATACGCCTAGAAATATTTCCATTTGGGATATACTTTAGAACTCACCAAATTACCACAATATTCTTCAAACAACCTTAAAACAAATTGGAGTTCCTCATGGTACAACTTTGAATGATGTAACAACTTTAACCCATCGAACAAATCAAACTAACCTAGACATTACTTTCCATCAACATGAGCTCCCTCCTTTAGAGTTGCAAAAAAAAAAATGAAGCTTTCATCATCATTGCTCCATACAATCGAATAGGGATAAAGTAAACCCTTATTGATAATGGTTTTTCCCTTAATGTGTGTAGTGTGAATCTCCTTTATAGATTGCATGTTGACAAGTCACAAATAATACCTAATTCTCTCTCTATTCGAGGATTTGATAATATAAAAAATCAACCACTCGATGTAATCACTTTGCCTATTATAGTTGGGGTGGCTAATTTACAAACTCATATTCATGTCATGCCTTATGATATTTCATATAATCTTCTTTTAGGCAAAACATGGATTCATGAGATGAATGCAGTGCCTTCAACCCTTCATCATATAATGAAATATGTACATAACAATAACTTTATCAAGTTGAAGCAGATATCGAGCCTAAACATTGCTCACACCTTGAAAAAGGAGCTACAAGTCCTCTGAAAACATTGATTCCAACATCCAATATAGACCCTCTTGAAATTGAACAAAATAATGAGGAATCAGTGTCTAAATTATTTGGTGATAATTGGGGATCCTTAGAACTCACACCATCATTTATGGGAAAATATATAATCACACAAAAGAAGGATGAGACACAAGAAAAACCAACCATCATGTCAACACAAAATTCAGAAGACCTTTCAAAATCATCTACCTCCACTACTTTAGACAAAGAAGAAAACTACACAATCACCTTTGATATTGTTTATGATCAACCACCACCCGATCCAAAAGTAATGAAGAAGCTTTATGGAAAATTTTATGAACTCATGAAAAAATAGGGATATAGTGGAAAAGGATGTGGTGCTTGAAAACAAGGTATCTGCAACCCTATAGAGCTTAACACACAACAAATGACTCATGGTCTTGGTTATTGTCTTTTTTCTGAGATCGCCAAACCTTCACTCAACATCAACAATCTCACAAAACACACTCCTACATCATCCTTTACCAAACATGGAACACACACCTACATCTTCGCTTAATTTCAATGTCATCTCACAAAATGTTCATGATTTGAATTTGTTAGATTGTATACCTTCCTATAATAGGGAGAATAAAATCTCACAATCTAGAGAAACTTATATCCAATACTAAGCAAGATGCATCTATGAAACGAATAACTAGACCACCTTCCACCTTTGATCAAGATGGTATCTTTTCGAGACTCCTCCAATATCACTTGATCACCCTCCCTCCAAGAACTCGTAAGAAATGTTATAACAAAACTTCATTTTGTGCCTATCATAGAGTTCATGGTCACTCCAATAATGAATTTCATGTCTTTGAGTTGTATAATCCAACATCTTAAGGAGTTTGGTATGCTTCCTTCTATGGGGGGCACCTAATTCCTCTAATTGATATTGATTTTCACTCTAGCATGCATTTCATTCATCATTTCAGCTCACCTTTGTCCTACACTAAGTGGGGGCATGGGGTTAGACAACCTTGTCCTCGTATGTCATTTTTTGTTGCCTGCTTTGGCTAGTCATTAACCTTTCATGAATAAATAAGAGCAATCTTGGGACATGGATGATGTGCCTTAACTTGGCTCGCATGCAACGTACTCCTTTTCATGACACGGCTTATTGGAAACATATGACTTGGCATAGGGCTTTCCGAGTAAACTCTCATGTTCTTATTCTTCTACTTTAAAGCAATTTATCATAGTACGGGTGCTCGCAACTGCTTTAAAGTGGGGGCATATATCACCACTCACATTTCATTGTGTGATTTTCTTTTTCTTGTGATTTCCTCTCTTAGAAACATCTGGTACAATGTTCCCCAAGATGAAACCTTGCACTTGTCCTCTATTGGAAACAAGATAAGATCATTTGCACTTATGCTCTCTTAGAGACATTGAGCATGATGTTCCCTAAGATGAGACATTGCATGAACTAAGAAAAATCCCTTTGAACAATCCTTAAACTATTTTTCATTAACAATGTCTATGAGTGTCAAGCATACAAATTTTTGCTTACCTCATAGAGCTCAAAAATCATTTTCCTTTGTGGCACATTATTAAAGTTATTAGGAGGTATAACTTTGATATGGTTGAGTGAGAAGCCCATCCAACAACACAACTTTCCCCATAGCCACCTACGTGTTTGTGAGTGCATACCAACTAGTATATGTATTTCACCTTTTTGGGATTTCTCACCTCGTTGACAATCAGAAGTTTCGTGGCCCCAGAGTGAGTATGTTGTGGATTTCTCACCCGGAAGATATCCAAGAGTTCCATCACCTCAAAGTGAGTATGCATTTTCTTTTTGAAACAAACAGCCTACATCTAATCCACAACTAGTTGGGAAAGCGATTGAAGCTTGATCCACCCTTTCATTTTCATCTTCTTTCTTGTCATTGCATGATTATGTATCTTGATGGTTTGACTTAGGATCTTGGATCCTGGCAGCTTGCGCAACCTCCTTTGATCTTTGTCATTCTCTGTCAACTACATATGAACACTTGGATATCTCTTGAATGTCTACTTTAGTGTGAGTTTGAAGCAAGTTCATCCTCTCACAAAACTGGGGGCTAAATGCACCGTAGAAAAAAGTACCATTTCCTTTACATGGGATTAATTCATGATAAATTGAACTTAATGAGGCCTTGATTCAAGTGTTGTGAGGCATTTTATGCATCCACACTAGGTCTTGGGCCCTTGCAAATTGAATAACATGTTTTTATTGATGTCTTGTAAAGGTGTTGTAAAGTGTGGTAAGATACTTTCACGCTTTGCTAGACTTAATGAACCCATTTCTCCCTAATTCAACATTACAAAATATTTTTAATAACATTATTACATCAATCTAGAAGGCCTATAACTTAAACTTAATGTTAAACTAGTGTTGTAATGTGTCTTCCACATTCACATTGGTTCTTGTGCCTTCCTAGGTTATGTGGACCTCATTTAGTGTTGTAAAGTGTATTTAATTGCACTTTCACATTGAATTCTATGTCCCAAGCTCTAATTGACATTCACATCATCACTAATAGGCCCCTATTAACCCATATTGTGCATCCTGAGGCTTAAATTGATCAAATGCCTGACAAAGTTGTAATTTAAACCTTATTTCCTTAACTCCTGGCATCTTAGCTATCAAATTGGTCCCTATGGGAACCATTCACCATGCATGGAAAATTGGTCCCACCTAGGTGGGACCCATTCACCATGTGTGGCGAATCAGTCCCATTTGGCCCAATTTTGACCTTTGAGCGGGAAAAAAAGTGAAATTTAAGTTTATTATTTCTTCATGTCGGCCTGTGATGAGGTATTAACGGGAAAATAAGGTGAAATTCCTATGAATATAAGTCTTTTAACTCATTTTCACATTCATCCATCATTCTTCCATCTCAAGTCAAGCAACTTAGGGTTTTAACATTACAAGTCATTCAAGATCAATTTTCAGACATTCAAGGGAAGATCCTTCATGTTTTGTTACAGGATTTCAAGATCAAACATCATGGAAAGGTAATCATTTTCATTATTGCATGTTTCCCTACAGTCTTTCTCTATTTTGGTTTAATTACCTAAAATGGGTTTGACCAAGGCAAAACCCCATGCCCTAACATTCAACATCTCTCTCTCTTGTCTTGTGTGTTTGTAAATTTAGGACTCTTGGAATTTTGGAAATCATTGAAGAATAAGTTGCAAGGTTGATCAGGTCATCTCTTCATTAAACAAGTCAAAAATATCAACAAAATCTCACTTTTAGACCCGTAAATCAAAGTTTCGGAAGCGAACACCTATAGGAAGTGAAAGTGCAGATCGAGAGTTCTGGAATCCACCTTTGAATAATCAGAAATTCAAAAGTGAACTCATTCACCATGAGTGGAAAATGAGTCCCACTTCCAGGTCAATTTTGTGTTTTCTTCAATTTTAGATTCCCTTTTGCTAGAAACAAGTTCCAGCTTAGTTTTGCAAAACTGGGACTAATTCACCTAGAATGGAAAATGAGTCCCTCCAGGCCTGAAAAATAGTATCAATAACATTTCAGAAGCAATTTTCAGCCTTCATCAAGATTCTAGGTACACATTTTCAGGTTGGTTCATTTTTCTTAAGTTTTGCATTCATTTCTGCATAACACAATGTGTTTTCAAACAAGTCACATTTTTAAGGTTTTTCATACTTAATCAATCAATCTTATCAATTAGCTTCATCTAGAACATTACATTTATACATAATTTCATCATACATATCTTAATTTTGGGTGTGGGATCTATCTGTTTTCATTAGGTGAAAGACCGTAATTGAACAAAAGAGACCTAGCATTCCTAGCCCCAAAAATCTATGGTTCAGAGTGATTTGTGGTTTCCTATATGTTTTATAAATTGTATTATAAATTGGTTGCTTCAAAATATTGTTAGATTGCATCATATATTTCAATAAATCTCTTAGTTGCTTATGTGATTCACTAATGGGAGGTGACTTAGGAAGCTCACTAATTAAAGGAAATCCAATTTGTGTTGCCATAACCTCAACAAACTTGTGGCTATTTACATGATCTCTTAGTGAATAGAATTCTAATGTCACTTCATTATCTTAATATAAGGAAGCCCCTTTACATGTGTTAATGTTGAGGCTTTCTTGCACCATGATATCCTCCCTAGGATGAGAGTTTTTAGGAGAACTAAAAACTAAATGTTCATGACATTCAAAGGTTGGTTCTTCTAAAATGACTTCATCACAAGTACAAGAATGATCAATGGTTGAATTTTCTTGCTCAATAAAGGTTTCCTTAGGGGAAGAGGGACAACTAATATTTCCATGGGTTTCATCGATCAAAATATATTCTTGACAACTAGGAGAGATGCTAGGAGAAGGACAAGTATAATTTTTATGATCATCTATGATTTCATTCCTTTGTTCCCTAATGTCTTCCAAAATAGGATAGGTAGGGGAAGGATCATAAAGAGGGTTTTTATAGACCAACATATCCTCATCACTTGCAATCTCATCTTCCACTAAATCATTCTCACAAGAAAGAGGGGAATGGAAATTAGGTAAGGTAATGTTTAGGAATGTGTCTATGATCTCATTTTCTTGTGCTATAATATCTTCCCAAAGGGGACAAGGAGAAGGGAAAGCAAGACCTTCATGATTCTCAATGATTGTATCTTCTTTCACCAAGATACCTTTGTCACTAAAAGGAGAGGTATCAGGAGAAGAACAACTATGATTGTCAAGATTGTTTATGCTTTCAACTTCTATAACATCATTCCCACAAATGGGAGAGATAAGAGGGGATGTATGTTTAATTCCAGCATCACTATTTTCACTCTCCTGTGCTTTAAGAGAGTCTCATAACTAGGGAATGCATTGGATGAATGACTAACATGCTTATTGACTAACTTTTTCTTTGCAAACTTGGAAAAGAATGATACCAACATTTGTGAAAAGTAATCTATGCAAACTCAAAATGAGATGTAAAGGCCTAAAATGAAATGTATAGATGCAATTTTTAGGTTTCAAACAAGGTAATTTACTGATTACACTATGCAATGAAATGTTGTGAATGAAAATTTGAAATGAAGCAATGCATGAAATGAACCACTTTAAGCTAGATTTAGTAAAATTCATGAAACAAATAACCAATGGTAGCAAACAGAAGCACATAAAAGTATATTTAAACCTTGAAAACTGCAACTTCAAAATCCACAAGGACTAAGACGCCAACAAGGGCATGTTGGTCCTACTAAAAGAATTTGGAGATTCCATAAATTGGTACAGAAAGCAAGCAACCTAGACATGATTTTGAGGAAAAAAACCATAGAGGGACTAAGACTCCAATAAGGGCATTTTAGTCCTAGTAGAGGTTTTTTTTTAGAAAAATGATAAAATCTAGATTGATAACAATGTTTTCAGGTTGGCTACCCAAGGACCTAATGTTTAGAAATAGAATATTGTGTAAATGAATACAAGAAAAAGTAACCAATGACAGGCAATTGAATGCAAGGATGGATGCAATTTGTTTCAATTTTTGAATGCAATAACAATGTTCCTAAATGCAATTATGATGATTAGCAATGCACTTTTTAGTTTTTCAATGAGATAAAATGATGCAAGAAAGAAAAAATATAACCTATATGCACTTTCACTAATGCAAGTGTGAGAAACCCTAGATGCACTTTCACTAATGCAAGATGCAATGAATGCAACCTAGATCAGAAAATGAATGTCCAAAATATAAGGTTCACCAAAATGAACCATAAGAAGATGTGATAGGGGGAGATGAAATGGGAAAAAGGGACTCACAATACAAGAAAGGAATCCCTAATCCCGGATATTCCCAATAGGGGGGATGGTTCATTCAAGGAAACCTAGGATCCCAAAGTGGATTGACTTTCAACACAAAGGTGATTCAATTCTCAACAAGGGAGACCTAGGAAGATTCCTTAGGATTCGAAGGGATCACCACCAAGGAAAAGCTTGGAAAAGACAACTTAACATTAAACTCATAAAACCTAGTAATGAAAGCCAAATAATGAGTACAAATGACAAAATTAAGCAACAAAAAGTTAGGATGTATGTACCTGGGAAGTTTGGAAATGTGACAAGGATTATAGAAATGCAAAAATGTTGTCAAAATATGCTGAGGAGGACTAAGACACCCTTATTGTTGTCTTAATCTCGCTGTTTTTTTTCAGGGCCAACACAAAATATTAAAAAGTTGAAATAGAATCCAAAAGAATCTCTCCAAAATACCTCCAGGAGAGCTAAGATGCCCTTACTATTATCTTAGTCCCACTTTTAATTTCTTCAATCTCGAAATGTGATCTTGAGGTCCAAGGTCTCCACTTCCATTTTCTCAGATCTCAAGTCCTGGAACTTCCAGATTTTGTCTGTAGATGACTTTTTGTGAAGATGACAACTTTGAAATGCAACTTTGCAAATTTGCACTCTAAATGATCTTCAACCTAAATCTACAAACACAAACACACAAGAGAGGAAAAACTTTTTGATTATTAGTAAATGGGGGTTTGCCTTGGTCAAACCCCTTGTTGGTAATTAAACCTTGGAATGAAATGAAATAATGAAGGGAAATGATGAATGAACAAAGTGCTATGTTGCAACTCACCAAATCCTTGTTATGAAATCTACAAATTTGTGTGAAGTGGCTAGCTTGAATGTAGATCTTGAATGGAAGTAATTCTTGATAGATCTTGACTTGAATTGCTTGCTTGAATCAAAATCCTACATCGCAAATGTTAGCTCAAAAACACACATGATGCAAGAATATCTTTCACATGATGCTTGAATCTTGGTGATGGCTCCAAATGCTTGATGAATTGATCTTGAATTCTCTTGATCTCATAAACTTTCTATAAGGATGAATAGTTGAATGCTTGGGGTGAAGATGAGTGAAAGAACCTTGTATTTATACTTATCCATGCTTAATATCCTAAAATTACACCACAACAAGCCAACATATGAATTCATTAATTAAAGGAGGATAAATCTTGCCAAGATTTTAAATAAAATCTCGAAAATAACTTGAGGACTAAGATGCCCTAGGTGGTGTCTTAGTCCCGAGGCTTGAAACTCGGGGCACAAACTCCAAAAAGGGACCTAATTAAGGTGTCTTTAAAATAAGGGTCCCAAGACCTTTGGAGGACAAAGATTCCCTAGGTGACATTTTAGTCCCAATCCAAAAATCAATGACACAACCAAAATCAGTAAATTTTCATTATACTTTGATGTTTTTTGGGATTATCCATGAAAAGATGCAATTTATTAGGCTTCTAGATGCAAAATAGGACCAATTAAGACATAAATAAGGATAAATAAAGCAAGGTGGGCCCAAACAAGTGCAAAAATGCAAGGGTATGCATTTTCCTACACTATAGATATTTTTCCTTTGCTAGTCTCATTGTCATTCTCAAATATGTGATAAAATCTATTTCTTGGTTTATATCCAAGAGGCATCATTCATGATTTGGATTGTAGAATGAGAAAAATTATTGATGAAGGATAATTTGACATAAAGAAATAGTATTTAAGTGAGATTAAAAACTCAACCTAAGGAGAAAGTCATATTAGGTCTAACATCATAAATTTCCACTCCTAACAATTTCACACTAGGTTTAGCTACCCCTTATTTGTCTAGACCTAATTATGCTATTAAATTGCCTATTTTATAGTCACCTTTAGAAAATCAAAATTAAATTGGGAATAAATTTGTAATATTTACTTAACAACACATAAAGGCATAAAATAGGTTTGGACTATGGTGCTAGCACTCCAAACCAACCTTTTATAGCTCCAATTTAAATATTTCAATGTCAAAATTTTAACATTTAAAAATATAATTTCAAATTTGTTGGCTTTTGATAACTAATTTTGTGTGAAATAAAGAAATTTATATAAATATGTCTTTTTCATCATTTGAAATGCTATAAATTTGAAATTACAATTGATCATCCTAAAAGTAGTCAAGGAAAATACAATCTAGTAGAATTAGCTACATTATTACAAAATTTTCATCAATAAAAATCATGATTGCAAGACATAAGGAAGAAGGAAGAAATTATGAACGAGGCTCATTATTATGATCAATCATGTCATTTTTTATGAATATGTATGAGTTATTCTCTACATGCTAGCTACAATAATCTATTGTTTTTGTGGGCTAACCTCTTGCAGGTCTATCAAGTATTCTAAGCATCAATCAATATAATTTTGTGGCAACTTATGGTTTGAAAATCAATTTGACAAGGGTTTCATGCCTAAGGTAACATTATCCATTTATCGTTTGTCAGTTTACTTAATTTTTATTATTTTGGCCTCCGCTCAACCTATGGCATACTATCTTGATCATCATAATTTATTGTACGTGAAGGTGGAAACACCAAAACGAGGTTTAACTTAGGAAATTCCCTATACAAAATAACCTTTCCCCATATTTTCATGTGTGAATGACATATCTAAAAACACCATCAATAGATAGTCACAATAAAAATAGTGCAAATTGTAACACAATATATGATATTTGTAGATATAAAAAAGGTTGACTCTCTGGTCTATGGTGCCCACACCCCCATCCAACCAATTTAGCCTCAAATTTTAATCACAAGTTCCTCTCAATATCTCCTCATTTTTGTAATTGTTCCAATTTAAGTTTTTGTTTTTGTCCATGCAATAAATTATATTTTCAGATCTAAGGTTATAAGTCAAATAGGCTTGTTAAATAACACATTAAAATTCTCATCTTTATAACTCAAAACGACTGAAGCCTATGAGATTGGCTCTCCTTTGTGGAAACTAGCCAATCATCAACCCTAGTTGGTTTTGTGCCTGAATATAGAGGGAAAGTAAAAAGAATGTTGATCGTAGTTAATCTAATTGGATATAGGATCACTTTTCCTACTATACATTAGGCATGGCATATTCCCTCCTTAATAACATGAAAATAACCACCAAATTATACTAGAGATGGTGTATGAAATAAAATTCCTTTTGAGGGATAATCATTAAGCTCAAGTATGTAAATATGGATAAACATCATTTCATTCCAAAGACCTTGATCCTTAGTAAGGGTTCTCAAATATTAAAAAATGTTAAACTAGGAAGTAATCTAATTAAAATTAAGGCCTCTTTTTTATTATTGGAAAGGGTAGCCATGATAGAAAATTGTCACCCCAAGGGTTTTTAGACCTAGGGAAACAAGCTTTCTATACTCCACATTCAAGGATGCCCTAAAGATCTCAATCAAATGATGATAATGGGTGAAAATGATCTGCTAAGGGACTATCCTAGGGTATGCTTAGAGATTAATGAGGGGTTAACCACCAAGCTAGGGCTTGGAAAAATGTATGAAATGAAAGATCTAATGATTGAAATCAATGATGCAAGAAACTTCACTAAATGAACTATAAATGCAAATAAATCAAAACAATAAACTGAAAAACTATAGAGAAGCACCTGGAAACCTAAAGGATACTGAATGAAGCTCTGAAATGCTAAAAACAATAAAATTTTTGCCTACTAGGACTCATATGCCAGTTTGGGTGTATCAGTCCCATATCTGGGTTTCTATGCAGGAATTGTTTCTAGAAAAAGGGTATCCCAAACTGCAAAAATCTGGAAAATGACCTAAACTAGGACTCATACTCTAGGACTTGCATTTGAGTCTAGTTAAGGTTTTCTATAACTTTAAAGTCTGAATCTAGTCTTCAATGTCTTCTCTTTCTGCTCCACTTCATTTCCTGATCTGAAACCCTGATTTCGGGGTTGTAGGTGACTTTTTAGTGAAGATTACAACCTTGCAAATGAGGGGAAAATTCCAAAAAAAATCTCCAAGCTTGTAACCTAATCTTCAATGATCCTTCAAGCTCCAAGACACCTAGATCTACAATCACACATGCAAAGAGGAGAAAACTTGTTGATTGTTAGTGAATAGGGGTTTGCCTTGGTCAAACCCCTTTTAGGTAATTAAACCAAATGATGAAACAATGAAGCAAGTACATGAAACATGAAACAGAGGACATGAGACATGAACAATGATACCTTGAATGATGCCTTATAAATGATTTCTTGTAAATCTGTAACTCAACATGAAATGGCCATGAAGGATGTAAATCTTGATGTTGACAATAGGTGTAGAACAATGCTTGATCTTGGATCTTCAATGCTACATCACAACACTAGCTCAATAACATGCTTGATGCTTAATATCCTTGACATGATGATGTATCTTGAATTTCTACAAAAATTGATGAAGAATTATTCCCTTGAATGCTTTAGAAATGATCTTGAATGCTCTCTTGATGATCTTGTAATGTCTTGGAATGCCTAACTCTGGAGTGCTTGAATTGATTTATCATGAATTCTTATTTTTTATTAGGTGAAATAATGATTTGAAATCTTTTTTATATAGGCAATCCATCTAATATCCTATGAATTAGATCCCACAGACTGACATACATGAGGCTTGAACTTAAAACCTAGTTTTTCCTACTCAAAACCTTAAAAATAGGCCAAATGGGACTCATACGCCACCTATGGTGCATGGGTCCCACCTGGATGGGACTCATATGCCCAAGGTGGTGTATGGGTCCCACAGGGCCTATTTGAAGAGACAGAATATCGAGGAGTGAATAAATTAAGTTTATATGTGGTCTATGTCAGGATCTTGGTTAAAATACTCCTTGGGATACACAATATAGGGTCTTAGGGGCCTACTAATGATGATATAAAGGTTATAAATGTAAGAGGGCCCAAAACTCAATGTGAAAGTGTAAATAAATACACATTACAATATTAAATTAAGGAAAAATTGGGTCTATTTAGCTTAGAACAGCCCAAAATCCCATTTAAATGTGTACAACACATTACAACACTAGATTAGGTCCATTTAGTTTACAAGCCTCCTAAATTTAATGTGAAGGTGTAAATAAATAAACTTTACAACACTAAATTAAGGAAAAGGTTAGGTTTATTTATCTTAAAAAGGGCCCAAGACCTATTGTAGATGTGTAAAACACATCACAACACTAGATCAAGAAAACCTTAAGTTCATTTTAACATTAATCATTCTTAAATTAAGAGAAATTATACCATCTCCAAGGGAGTACAATTTACGTCATTACAATAGCCTTGCAATTTTTATGAAGATGAATAGGATCAATATAAAACTCTTTATGAGGAATTCCAAATCTCCCTAAGTTAAAATATAAATGTGTTAAAAATAGTTAAATTTATGGTGTAGGAGCATGTAGGTCCACAAATAGTCTTGTATCACTCAAAAATATTTCCTTTTTAGTTTAGTTTACCTTGATTTTTGGTAGTGTAGTTTTGATTAATTGTTTAAGAATAATTTTAGAAATAATGTGACTAATATGATGAATTCATCTTTTAGAGAATCCAAATGGATAGTCACTGGTCAAATTTAATGGAAATATGATAAAAATGTGCATGTTATGGCCTTGCAGGTTTTTAACTTGCTACTATATGTTTGTAGAGAAGCATATTTGAACTATTTTTTTGCAAAACTTTAGGTTTCTACTACTTGTGGGCTTCCAAGCTACAATGGAATTTTTTTTGGAAATTCCTAAGTGAGCAAGAGCATTATTCTCGTCAAATATTTGGTCAATTCTAATAGATTTTTTACATTATGGGAAAAGTGGCATCATCTAACCTTGTGGATATTTCAAGTGCATCTAAATATTTGCAGGAACTTTGGTGCATTCTATCTTTGCATAATTCTCATGTCCATTGAGATGTTTATGGCTATTTTGGGTCATTGAAATTTGTGAGTACTAATTAGTGAAGTAAACCAAATGAAGTAATGAGATGGTTCCAATGAATAGTTTGACCAATGGCATCACCATGACACCCTAATAATATCATTTTATATGGATTGTAGAAATTTATCATCCACATGAACTTGAAGCAAAATTTTGTATTTGAAATTATCGATTGTGGATTTTCCACTTGTGAAATTTTGGATTGCAACTACACTTGTGGGTTTTCGTCATCCTATTGCACCTGTCAAAACTTTAAGTTCATATGAAATTTACATATTTTTTACTTGCACCTACATTTTAGTTTCTTGTAATGAGTTGCTGGTTGCAATGATCAATTTGAATCTGATTTGACTTCTTGGATTATGAGGGATAAAGTGGAGGGCATTGTACTCACTTGGGATCTTTTGAAAAATTACAAAAGGATCTATTTTGAAGAGAATAAATCTAAATGTACTCTTGTGATAAAGGATTTTATACTAGACAATAATTTTAGTTTTTTTTGTATAAACAAATTTATATATTGAATAAGATATTTGGTTGTGCGATTGGGAAATGTAATGCCCCTCCATTTTGGTCATTCTTGAAATTTAGGAAGTTGGTTGTTTAGTGGCCATGTCATTTTTGCTTGTTACGTGTGGTTGGTGATTTGCTAAGTCATGAGGATTTTTGGATTGCATTATTTAATTTGATTTTTATGTTAGACAATATCACTAATATTATGGCTAGATGTAATTTATCAAATTAATCTAATTTTTAAGGTCACTTGATTTGGTTTGGGATCAAATAAAGAGCTAGATTTAATAATAAATGTTAATTGTATTATCATTGAAAATTTCTTATTTTAAGATGAAAGAAATTGTAAGTAAATGAATTTAATAAAAATAATTATTATCTAATGAGTGAATTTAATTAAGAAATTTAAAATTGAGAAAATATTAACATAGATAAAATATTTAAAAATTTGAACTCAAGTTTGAATAAGGATTAAAGCAAGGAAATCAGTTGAAAAATAGGAAAAGAATCGTTTATTGCTAAATAAATAAATAATAATAAAGCATCGTGTTAAGATTTTTGGGGAAGAGTAAATGAAAAGCTAGAAAAGATGGTATACGCTTTATCTTCCTCTGTCTCACCACCTCCCAGGCAGAGATTTCAATCATTGAAACTCATAAATTAGAATGGAAGAGACAACTTTGGGGGGATCAGCATCTCCACAATGGGGGGGACGAAAGATAGCAGAATCATGTGTACTCTATTTGGGGGTCAAGCTTATTGTTGGGAGGATTCAACTTTCCTAGGGTAAAAAAAAAGAAAAAAAAACATACCCCGCTAGATCGATGCCTAGATTCAACAGAAGGGCTTTGCAATAAAGAAAGTGTAGGACTTAGGCCAAGCAGCAGGATAGAAGAGGAAAGAAATCCAGAAGGCCATCGGTACCATATGGAGTAGTAGCTGCAAAAGTACCATCTTCTGGTCGAGGTATTTGTTTATGTATTTATTTTGTCACATATCTAATCTATACTGTGAATTGATGTCTCTCATTCAATCATTCTGGAGGTCCTCTTTCTTTTATGTATGCATGCAGTGTTTTCTCTTATACCAAACAACCTTCATTATTTCTTGCCCTAGTATTTTGTGTATTTCATTCAAGATTGAATCTTCAAGTTTATATCAGAGGGCATGTTTGCGTATTGTCATTCGAGATTAGGTATTACAAATGCTTTGTCTACAATTTTTAATGATCTCTCTCTGATTTCTTTATCATTCTGTCTTAGCCGCGCACTTGAAAATTTATAGGAAGTTTAAAGGTTTAGATAATTTCTCTTATTTCATTGCCATCCTATCTCAGCCGTGGCACCTGAACTTAATAGGGAGTTTAAAGGTTTAAATAACTTGCTTGATTCTGCTGGCAATCTATCATAGTTGCTGCACTTGAAAATAAATATTGTCAATTATGGTGAAGATTAATTTCCAAACTTCAAACTTGAGCGCGTCTCTGGAAACTCGCCAGCAAACAAAAATGTGTTTAAAAAGGAAAAGTTGTACATTAATTCTCCTCTTAAGTCATGTATTTGCACCTCACCTTTCTCCTTCTCTTCTGTCTTATGGATAACATGTGAGAGTTGATAATAATGCAAGTAGATGGCGATATTTCCAAATTCCAATATTCATTTTCTGATATGCTTGGCAACCTACCTTAGTTACAGCATTCGGAGTTGAGGCGTTGTACAGAATTAAGTAGCCTCCCTGAAACCATTGGCAACCCGTCACAGCCGCAGCTTTTAGACTAGCAAAGGTGTAGTAAATCAAATAATCTCTCTAGTTTCAGTGATAACCTGTCATAGTGGTGCACTTGAACATGGTAGGGTGTATTGATTTAAATGATCCCTCTAATTTCTTTGCCATCCTTTCTCAGCCGCGAGCTTGAGCATAGTAGGAAGTTTAAAGGTTTTAGTAATCTCTCTGACTTCTTTATCAACCTGTCTCTGTTGTGGCACTTGACCATATTAGGAAGTTTAAAAGTTTAAATAATCTCTCTTATTTCATTATCAATCTTTATCATGTGGAAATGTTTTCAATTACCACAAATGTGAATATAAATATCTATAGATGCTTGCTCATATTGAAGTAGAAATAGAGTATTGAATTTAAATCATAGGAAAGTGAAGATAGGACATGTGGCCAAACATATTTATTTATTTTATAAATGTTATGGAAGTTGCTTAGCTAGGGATTACTCTTTATAGCTCTTTAATTATTGTAGTAGTTTATTATTGAGGATAACTTAATTGTTAAGTCTCCTTTATACGATGTAAATAGGTGATGTTTGTGCTCCGATGTTGAGTCCTATGTTTGAACATTAATCATATCCTCTTTATCATGAGTGTTCTTGAATCCTTTTCTCTTAGTTCGAGGCACTGGGAATAATCATTATATCCTCCTTACAAGTGCAAATATTATTCATTGTATTTGAAACTAATAGAATTTTCCATCCATTAGATCGACCTTATAAGTAGTAAATCTTGTTATTCATACAATCAAGTAAGTCTTTGTGCTTCTTTAATCATTGTAGAAAATAGTGAACCTAAATTGGGATGACATCCACCAGTGTGTTGTCTACTTCAAGCTCTTTAATTATATTAAAAAAATAATAATAATAAAAATAAAAATTATAATGATGTAAAATATAAATAAAAAGTTAGGTTATGTTCCCTTTAAATATTTTATATAACTACATCATAAGTGCATAAATATAATGTAAGCTGATTGTTTTTTAGAGTACCTTGAAAAGGATACTTGAATGGTAATTAAAGGAGAAATTTTTATGTATAAATATACATTTGGATAGCTTTAGGCTCTTTTCAATTAAATGAGTTTATTTTGGATAAGATAAATAGAATTTATTTTTTTATTATTAGTGGTTAAATTTATCTGTGAATGTTTGTAGTATATTAGTCCAATACTTTATTAAGGAGTCTACACTTGGTAGTTGTCATATTAAAATAGTAGTCTTGAAAAAGTATTTGTGGTTGGGACATAAGTTGCATTTTGTTAGTTATTTAATCTTGTGGTTACGATAAATTGATTAATCAAGGGAGTAATGTTTAGAAGGGAAATAGTATATTGATCCTTTGGGATCATTAGAGAGTTTAGTTATATGGTTGCATTTGGTAATCTTACAATTGGTGGTTGTAATAACTCTTTAATTGAGGAATTGTGTATGTTAGAATTAATCGTTATCTTTAGTCATGGTTAAGTATTGTTGTAAACTCTATTTGTCTTCATTTTGGTAGTTTTATAAACTTGCATAAACGTTGAAATAAATTGTTCTTGAATTGAGACTTCCTTTTTAATTATTTCTCTTGGATTGTTGATTAGGGGATAACTTTATGACGATCCGAGTTTCTAATAAATGTTGTTCTTATATGGATACTTATTTAGAATCTTGAGATGGTAATTGTTTTAGTCATTAAGTAGGTTGGTTTCTTTTATTTGGAAATGCGAATAGATAATTGTTGTCATTGCTATGTTGCTGATTTTATGAAGGTGATTTGCGTACCACTATAAGGGGGTTCTTGTGGGGAGAAAATTGAGGTCTCCCGTGGAATACCTAGTTGGTGGCTTTTGGTTTTATTAAGTGATTTTGTTGAATTAAAGGTTGATTTTCTTTTGTGTTTCCCTATTTGAGGTGACACCATTGTTGATTTGTGGATGGGTCTTGATGAATCTTCCTTTTTATGGCTTTTCTGAGTTAATCTCATATTTGAGGGAAATTTTATCCTTGTGTTGGAGTTATTGGGAAAAACTCTTGTTGCTTCATTTCACCCTCGTTTGTGGATTGTCGTTCTTTGGCTTCCAAAGGCTTGAGATGAATTGTCAGTTGATGTTCTCTTTTTATGTGCTCTTGACATGGCAAGATATTGGTATCATTATTTTGAAAGGGTTGTACGAAACTTTGTGAGACTCTGATTTTGTACTTGTTAGCGAGATGGGTAATGCCTCGCACGCTTTTATGTTGTGATTCTTTGTTCAAATTATGATGGTACAATCCTTGGTTGTTTTTTGGCTTGATGTTGTTAGGTCTCTAGGGAGAGTGGCTCCTCATGGGGGTCGGTGCCCTGTTTAAGGGGAAGGGCACAGGATAACCCACGAGTGAGTTAGTAATTAAGTGAAAACCTAATAATTAACTTAGGAGGGGTAGTAATATCATTATAATATTTAAAAATGATGCCTCGTCTTCATTAGTGCTTCCGCAGACTAATGGAAGGCTGAGAAGGCCATGGTCGGCAAGGTCATGACCTCATCTTCATGAGAGGTTTACAGCTCCGCATGAGTCACCCTATGGACCAGCGCCTCCAGTTGGGAGGAAGGGCACAGGATAGCCATAGAGGGGACCGGCGCCTCTAGTTGGGAGGAAGAGCATGATAGCCCATGTAGGACTATGCGATGACACTCTCCCCTAGTTGCCCAGGTGTTTTTACTTTATTGTGTTCCTCTGGAAGTATGCTATGGGAGTTGGTTTAGATTGTGGTTGAATGGACTTATATTGATTTATGGAGTATTGCCTTGATAAATCTTTGGTGTACTTTGTGGTCTTGTATGATCTCATTGATATTTGACTTATGACCTTGTACTCTTATGGTGCTGTGATATGATGTTATTGTATGGTTTAATTGCAATTTGGAATTGTATTATGTTTATTATTTCAGTTTGATTTGGAAGTGTTTCATGATCATCCTTTGGTTACTTGTTTACTCGTCATTGCTTTGATTTATGTGATGAGATTTATGATTTTAAGTTATTATGTTGACTCTTGGATGTTGTTGATTATGTCATTGTAATCCTTGAGTTTTATGATACTTTTGTATGTTGTTGAGTCTTGTGGTTCCGTGTTTGGATGTTCTTGGTTGAGGACTCTTCTTGTCAGCTCCTTAGCACAGGGGGTGGGTCTTCGGACCCACGTGGTCGGGTGGAATGTGCTAAGCACCCCATTGGGTCCCCAGTCGAGGATCGAGAGGTGCAGATTGGTGCTAGTTGCGGCGACTCCAAAGTTGTATTTGTCTTGGAGCTTATGATACTGTGTATTCATCTATTCATTTGTATCATGATTCTTGTTGTATGGTTTTTGTTCATGTGTGGAAACACTTTTGTATCATTGTACCTCTTGAACATTGTACTGTAATGTAACGTTAAACCTTGTGTGAATATTGGCCATGGCAATTGTTACTCAATGTGTTAAGTTAATCATGCATATGTTGTTCACAGATGGTTTCTTATCAATGAATTTTCATGTATGTGTTATATTTGTTAATGTTTACTTTGTTATGGATTATATTTTTTGGATTTTATTCTTTATTGTCGTTGTGTGGATCTAAGTCGCGTAATGACTCCTCGTGTACCCCAAGGGATGTATGTGTTAATGAATCTACTTAAATGAAATTCATGTTATGAATTAATGTGTATTACATGTATGTTATGTTAACTTTAAAATAAAAAAATTGTGCAGTAATTATTGTTTAATTGTCCTTTGGGGTTCACACGGCGGGGCGTTACAGGAAATTTGATGGAATTCCCCAATCTCCATTGCATCCAGTGGTATTAAAGAGAGGTTGTGAGTGAGAAATTTATTGTGCTAAAGTTGGAGAATTTAAACTTTAGATAAGAGAATACCTACAATTGTAGAAGGTTCGTGGAGACATGACAAACCAAGGATGAAACGAAAGAGAAGAAGAGCCTAGGTACACATTGAAGATGTCAGCAAAGATGAAGAATAAATAGTGGTAGAAAGAGAAAAAGCACATGAAGGTAATGAAGAAGAGGTAGACCAAAAATACAAAATATTTCAAAGGGAAATGTTTAGAATGAGTATTAGACCAATAGTCGACCCTCCTAGCTACAATGGTAACCTAAATAATAAAGAACTTATAGACTAGATAATCAAGATTAAAAATTAGTTTGATTTTGAAGCAATAGAGGATGACAAGAAAGTTATGTTTGATTGTACAAGATTTGAAGTTCATGAATCTCTATGGTGGGAACACTAATAGAAAAATACAAAGAAGAGGCAAATATAAGATGAAATCATGAAATAAAATGATGACTATGTTGAAGTAAAAATTCTTGCTAGTAGACTATAACGGAAGCCTATTTTGAAAATAAAATAAATAAAACAAAAAGAATCAAGTATAAAGGAATTTACAAAAGGGTTATATCAGTTGAGCATCGAAGTATGACATGTGGATGATGATGTAGAAAAGGTATCCAGAGATATAATGGTCTATAATTATCAATTCAAGATGAGTTAAGTATGGTTAGATTGCAAACTATAGAAGAAGCCTAATAGTATGCACTTAGAACAAAGGAAAAATTGGCTAGGAAATAAAAGAATAATTCTAGAGGTATAGGAAGGTTCTCATGTGGAAGATGACAAGCTAGTGGTGGAAGACAATACCAAGGAAAACAAGAAGATGCTAGCACAGGTCCCAGGAAATTTCTTATACCCAAGAGACTAGGGGAAAAGGAGGTTATTCCAAGGGTAGAGGTGACAATTCTAGAGGAAGAGGTAGAGGTTTTAATGGTACATGTTACAATTTTGTGAAATTGGATATAGGGAATTTGAGTCTCCTCAAATACAGTAGAGCAATAATAAAGGTAAAGAAGCCATAATTAATGTGACTCAAGTAGAAGGGAAAAGTATAGTTATTGGAATAATTAGGAGTGTTTTTTTTTATTAGATTAAGATAATTATAGGTCATGTTTTCTCATAGCATAGGATTAGGAAACATGATATGCTCTAACTAATGGGTGATCCCACAATAGTGGTTTACAATTTTTGGCCAAACTAGACACTGAAATATTTTTTTTTAACTAAATCTTCACTTTTGAGCACCTATAGCAGCTAAACCATGAGGAATTTGAAGATGATGAAAACAAGAGTTTTGTGAAATTTTATTTGTAGATTCTAAATATATTTTTTTCAAAAATTTTGGAATCAGATTGCACTTCTTTTTCCATCTCCCTCAAAAACTAGTTTTTTTCAGAAAACAACATTTTTAAAAAGTGACACTCACCGTATAATGCATAGCTTTTTTTTCCATGAAGGATAAAATTCTTATTCTTTTGAATTTACATTTGTAACTCCGATATCTAGTGCTTCCACTTGGTTAGATAGTGTTTTATTGAATATTTTTTCTTTAATCAAGTTTCAAAGTCAAACCAATTACAATTCAGACATAGCGCAACCATATAATGCGTAACTTTTTTTGTATGTATCAAAATTCCTTTTTTTTTTGTTGGATCAAGGACTTCAATATCTGGTGTACTCATATTTTTCAAAAAAAATTCTTGAAAATCTTCTATTTTTCCACATGTGCAGAACAAAGAGTTTGATTTTCGGTGAAAAACCTACATTCACAAGAAATAAAAAATAAATATAATAATTAAATTAAATTTATTTAAAATTATAAATTTTGGGAATCTTATAATAAGGACTACATAATTACAAAAAATAAATTTTAAATGAATTCATTTGATCCCCCAAAAGGTAAATCAAAAGTTATTTTTTATCAGCATTTTGATAGGTGTAAAGGAGACTCCGTTATAGGTATGGTTTAAAACTAGCGGGGTTCTATCCAAGGGGGTTTGATCTAAGGTAGTTTGATCAAACCCTCTTCAATTGGAATGCTTTAAATGAAACTTTAAAAGGCTTAAATCGTTATATTTTCTAAAAATATGTGATTTAAGCAAAAATTAGAATCTTCCAAAAATTGTAAACCAACTGTGGGATAACCCTAATCCTCACCTAGGTTTTCATATAGGTTTTTATTTTTATTGTATAAGAAATCATTGTACAATTTGTAATAATTTGGATTAATTCAATAAACATATAATTTACAAGTTCTAGATCAAATCTTCTCTCATGGTTGTGTACCAAATTAGTTGCTTTGATCTCTCTCGGTGATAGCTTTTTTGGTTGTAGGTGATTTTTGGAGCTATAGGGTTCACTATCAAATCCATCATGGTATTAGAGAACCACATCTAAAACTTCTTATCCAAATTCTAATAGATTTGACTTGAGGGAAAATTTGGCTCATATTGGAACAAAACAAGAATCATCATTGGATCCAAAATGGCCTAGTGTAGTTTTCTCATTTTCTCCAATCATGAGATATTTCATTTGTTTGTATATGGGTACCTCATTAGGCCTTATAGCTGAGACCCATCAATGCATCCATCATTGTGTTCTTCATTAGGTTATTAGCTTCACTCTAAGTTTACCTTAAGGGGGGTGTTTGATTAATTAGGAAAATCCCCTAATAATTAATTAGTCATTAATCAATTGTTAGGCCCCTTTTAATTTATTACAATTAATCTAAATGTGGTAGTTCTTTATTATTATTAGATAAGACTAATTAAAGGTCATTTTGTATCATAGCATAGGATGAGGACACTTGTCATGATCTAACATAATCCTCACCTAGAGTTTCATCAAGGTTTTATTTTTCTTTTATAAGCATTCATTTTTACTTGAATCTTCTCTCATGTGGTTACATAGAAAATACGTTACTTTGATCTCTCTTGGTGAGAAGTGTTTTGGTTGTAGGTGATTTATGGGATTGTGGGGTTTGCAATCAAATCCATGAATAACTTTACTAAATCTTGGAGAAAATCCTAAAGATGGAGAGCCATTGATGTTGAGGAGAATTATATTGAAATATGAAAAGGAGAAGGAAGAACTAGCACAAATGAGAGATTTTTTTAGGAATAGATGTAATTTTTAAGGAAAATGTTGCAAAGTTATCATTGATAGTGGATGCACTAAAAATTTAGTGTCTAAATAAATGGTAGAGAAGTTTCAGTTTAAACAGGTGAAACATCCCAATCCCTAAAAGGTTTATTGGCTATAGAAGGGACATTAGTTACTAGTAATTGAAAAATGTGTAGAGAATTTTTATATAGGAAGTTATAGGGATGAAATAATGTGTGATATCATGCCAATGCATGTATGCCACATTCTATTGGGTATACCTTGTAAATATGATAGGTAGGTCATCCATGATGTAAAGAAAAAATTATTATAAAATAAAGAAGAATGGAAGGAGTATACTTTGAATCCTATGAAGGAAAAAGATGAGAAAGTAGAAAAAAATAAGTTAGAGTTTCCTTCATTCCTAGGAAAATTATTTTGAAAGACCTCAAGAAAGAGAATGAATGTTGTATTTTCATTCCTAAGCCTATAGTGGTTAGGACAATAGAGAAGAGGGAGGAAGTACACATTGAGATACAAGATATTTTGATATTTTTTCTAAAATTATGATGAAATAATTACTTGATGGATTACCACCACTGAGGAGAATAAGTTATTGTATAGATTTGATACCAAGTACTAGTTTTCCAAATGAGGTACCGTACATAATGACACTAATGGAGAATGTAGAGATTAAGTGTCAAGTTAAGAATTATTAGAAAAAGGTCTAATTAGATAAATTTTGATTTTTTGTGTTGCACCTCTATTACTCACATAAAAGAAGGATGGTGAATGAAGGATGCATACAAATTAAAGAGCCATAAATAAGATAGAAATCAATTATATATTTTATTTTCCCTAGATGGATGACATGATGGAGTACTTGAGTGGAGAAAAATACTTCACAAATATAGAATTGAAAAGTGGATACCATCACATAAGGATCAAATAATGAGATGAATGGAAGAATACATTCAGGAAAAATGATGAATTATATGAGTGGTTGGTAATGCCATTTTTCTCAACAAATGCCTCAAGTACATTCATGTGATTTATGAGTGAGGTACTAAACATTTTCTTGGTAAATATGTAATTATATATTTAGAAGATATTTTTATTTTTAGTAAAAAAAAAAAGGAGAGAATTTGGTGCATATTAGATAAGTTTTGTAAATGTTTAAGGAATATATGCGCAATTGGTAAATTTGAAGAAATGTAGTTTCATGAAGAAGGAGCTAGTATGCTTAGGATTCGTTGTGTCTAAAGAAGGGTAAAAATAGACCTAGAAAAGGTTAAGGTCATTGTAGATTGATCTTCACCTAGGAATATCTTTGAGACTATAAGTTTTCATGGCTTGGCGAGCTTCTATAGAAATTTCATAAGAAATTTTAGTGGAGTTTGTGTTGCAATCACAAACATGATGAAATGTAATAGAAAATAATTCAGATGGACAAATGAATCATAGAAATGTTTGTATTTACTAAAGAAGAAGGTGAAAAATCAACTAGTATTGGCTTTACCTAATTTTATAAAAGTGTTCTAGGTTCATTTTGATGCAAGTGGTTGTACATTTGGTGTATTTTTGAGTCAATAAGGGAGACCCGTTTCTTACTTCAATGAGAAGTTAAATGAGTCTAAAATGAAGTATTTAGTATATGATCAAGAGTTTTATGGAATAAAGGAAGCACTAAATAAATGGAGACATTAACTATTACCCAAGGAATTTGGATTACATACAAATCATCATGTACTACAATTCATAAATAACAAAGGTATGTTGAGTCAGAAAAACATAAAATGGGTTGAATTGTTGCATATTTATTCATTTTTTAAAGCATAGAAGTGGGAAATAAAATAAGGTAGTAGATACACTCAATAAAAATTATTTGTTGTTGAATAAGTGGTGGTAATTTATTTTGGATTTGATATTTTGAGAGGTTTATATTCTAAAGAAATAGATTTTAAAGAAGCATGGGAAACATGTAAGAATCTAGTGGGGAAGGATGGGACTCCATGGTTGGAGTATCTTATTGAAGAAGTTTTATTACTTATAAGAAAGAGATTGTACATACCATAGGGATTAATGAGGGAAATTTTTATTATAGAAAAGCATTATGGAGGTTTGGGTGGACATTTTGGATTAGAAAAAATAGTTACACAACTGACTAAAGGGTACTTTTGGCCAAGAATGAGTGTAAATGTATTAAATACTAGTACGAGGATGCAGAGAATGCTAGCATGCAAAAGGAGGGAGATAGGAACAATAATGTTTTATCAACCATTACCAATACAAGAGCGACCTTGAGAACATATCAACATGGTTTTTGTTTTGGGATTTTCTCAAAAACAAAGAGGTAATGACTCAATATTCTATTTTGCTAACATATTTTCTAAGATGGTGCATTTCATACAATGTCAAAGGAGCAATGTTTCTTCCCATAAAAATGTTTTTAATCAAATAACTAGAAAGGTTGTGTGGACTACCTAAGATTATTGTCTTAGATAGGGATACTAAGTTTGTTGCTAATTTTTGTTATACAATATGAAAGAAGTTGGGCATGTAGAGTTGTCTTTTAGTTCAACCTATCTTCCTTAGACTGATGGGTAGACTAAAGTTGTAAATAGTAGTTTAGGAAATTTACTAATATGTTTGGTATGAGAGAAACCAAATTAGTGGGACTTAATATTGGCTCGTGAATATATTTCCTACAATAATTTAGTAAATAGCAGTGTGGGGAGAAGTTCCTTTTTTTTATAGATGTAGCCCAAGGAGAGTAGATGGGTTAAGAGATAGTATAGATTTGAGTAGGTTGATTGTTGTGGAAATAATTTTTTGAGTACATTTATGAGTTGTGTAAGAAAGTGAAGGAAATATTGGAGAAGAGTACCATCAAATAGTACAAAGAGAGTGTTGATACACATAGAAGAGAACAATATTATCAAGAAGGGGAAATGGTTATGGAACATTTGAAGAAAGAAAGCTTCACATAGGGAACATACTATAAATTGAAGTAGACAAAGAGAGGCCCATGTAGGTTTCTAAATAATTTTTCATCCAATGCTTATGAAAAATAACTTTTAGTAGGGATAGACATATCTCCCATCTTTAATGTTGTAGATCTATATAAATGTTATAAAGGAGATACAAGTACACTAGGGAGTATAAACATAAAATTTCAAGATGAACAAGAATAGATAGACCAAATCATTGAATAGAAGTTTAGAACATAGATAAGGTGATTAGTTATATAGTGACAAATAAATCTGGAAGGAAGGAGTATTAAGAATACCTAGCTCATGTTAGGGAAAATAGTGTTTCAACCTTGCAACTATAAAAGGTTAATATATTCAGCACGGTGGGTTACAAGGGAGGGTGGAGGATGGGGTTCCCCACTTGTAGCTTTTGGGGGGATTACCCCTTGGTGGAGGGTTCAAGGGCCACATGCCTCAATGGGGTTTCGGGGGAAGTGCCCCCAAAAGCCATATTTTATGTGTATTTTATTATTGTAAATTTGGACTGTTGATCATTAGGTCTTAGGTTTGATGTTATATATTTTTTGGCTTGTCTCTCCATAGAAGGAAACCTTATTTTATTAATTCATTGTATTATAGTTGTACACAATGATATACTATGAGATTTTGATAGATATTGTGTTGCCTCCAAATCTCTAGTTGGTGATACTCTTGTGAGAAGATCTTTTCACAAGTATATTGTAATCTTCATGATTTTTGAACAATATATTTGGGATACTTCTGGAGTGTGTGTTTTTTCTCATGAAATTTTTTTCCCCATATAAATCATTGTTTTCAGGTATGCATGATATTTATATTTATTTCTATTTAGATTCTATAGCTATTATAAAGATTTGAAATTGTTTCACTATCTTCATCTCAAGATTAATGTAGGAATTTGTTCATCTACCTTTACTTCTTTATATTTCATTGGTATGGTAAGCTTAGAGATGAATCCTCTTGGATGAGTGTTGAATACCTAGCTAATAATGGAATTCTGATTTTATACTTGTAAAAAAATTCATGAGTTTCAAACTCATGAAAAAAATCATTTACCCAACATGTTTGATGCAAGAGAACCCAAGTCCATAGAAAATCTTGCATCACCAAAACTAATTTATTTTTCAATTTAGTTTCTTGGATTTTTGGTAGTGTAGTTTGGTTAATTGTTAAAGGGGGAATTTTTATAAATATCTTGGCTAATGTGATGATGTCATCTTGTAGAGAATCCAAATGGGTGGTAATAGGTAAAATTTGATGAAATTCAAATAAAAATTATGCAAGTTATGGCCTTGTAGGTTTTCAACTTGCTATTGGACATTTTTAGAGAAGTACATGTGAACTAAATATTTGTAATACTTTAGGTTTCTATTGGTTGTGATCTTTCGGGCTGCAATAGAACTTTTCTTGGAAGTTCCTAAGTGAACCAAAACTTTTTTTTAGTTAGATAGTTGGTTGGTTCTAATAGATTTTCTTGCATTATGATAAAAGTGACATCATCCAACCTTGCAGAGATTTTAGGTCATCTAAATGTTTGCAAGAACTTTGGTGCCATCTCTTTTTTTTTAAGTCTTATGTGCATTGGAATGTTTGTGGGTATTTTGTATTCATCAGTATTTGTGGGTAATTCTTAATGAGATGAACCAAATGAATCCAAATGAAGTAATGAGTTGGTTTCAATGACCAATTCTACCAATTACATTAGCATCACACCCTAATGACATCAGATTGTGGAAAATTAGCATTCAATTGAACCTAATGAAAAAATTTATATTTGAGGTTACCATTTATGGATTTTCCACTTGCTTCTATGCTTGGAGACTTTTACCTTTCAATTTCACTTGCATCTTTTCTTCTTAATATTGTACCTTGAAAAAAATTTAAGGTCCCCTAAACTTTACAAATTTGTAACCTACATCTATATTTCAATTTCTTATAGTACAAGTTGGCAATTGCAACATCCAATTTGAATTTGATTCAACTTCTTGGCTTATGAGGGATGAAATGGAGGGGATTTCACTCACTTGGGATTTTTTGGTGAATTACAATAAGATTGACTATAAAGAACATAAATCTAAATTTACTCATGTGATAGAGAATTTTCTTCTAGACAATAATTTAATATTTTTGGTTCTATAAAAAATGTAAATATTGAATATGATATTTGGTTGCAAAATTGGGTAGATTGATAGAATTATTCAATCTCAACTACATTAATATATGTTATTGAATGTTTTAGTGTGATATCATGTAGGATGGTAGGAGGATTTGGAAATGGAAACCTAAATTTATCTAGCTAGATCATTGATTTTCCCTTGTCATTTTGAACTTGTATTTTATCCTCAATAAAGGTATTTTTAGAATGAAATTCCAACATCATTTTTTGGGGACTAAAAGGATCTTATATTTTCTTAATGGAGAATAGTTATAAAACTCTATTAGTATAAAAAACATGAAATCAATAAATCTAAGTTCTGAAACAAGATTTGACATCCTAAATATTGGTTGGAGGTTAGTAGTTTGATGTGGCTAGCAACTTTATATAAACTGATCTGAAAACAAACTCTAGAAACATGGTCTTGGTTGTCTAAATATATGTATCCTATGGCTTCAAGATGAATAGGTTTGGAAAAATATCATTTTAAGCCTACCCTTTTGCCACTTTACTACATCATTTATGGTATAGTTAGTGGGAATTTCATGGAACAATTATGATTCCATCTAACTCTTTTATGAATCAAACAAGATACCTTTTGAAACTAGAAGCCCATAATATGTTGCAAGATAGTTTTCCTAGTCTAACTGTGTATTTGAAATCATAGTCGTAATACAATAAAAAATATTTAAATAGGATACTACTAGGAATATCGATCAATTTTGGGGTAGAATAATTACCAATATCAAAGAAGCCTATTCACTACATGGATCGTGATTATTAGGAAACTTTGTGGGACTTCAAATTTCTTGCAAGAATTAGTACTCCACAAGTTCCCCCTCCATTTCCTCTACCAATAATAACCATCATGAAGATCATATAATTATATGGGAATGTCCTCCTTTAATCTTGGGTAAAATTAATGTTGATGGAGCTTTGAAAGACAATCCTAGAAATGTTGGCATATGAGGTGTTTTTCATTATCATAATGATAATATTATTTGATTTTATTTTCTATAATTCTTGGTATTGTTTCTAACATCTTTCTAGAGCAATGGTCATTCATTCTGCTTTGTTAAAAACTAAGCAAAGGGATTTTATCAATATTATTTTGAAATATAGCTCTAAAATCTTGATTGACCACTTCAAAAGGAAAGATTTCTCGAACTCTTAGTAGAGGCAATTGAATGAATGCAAGAAAGACACTAATCTTCATTTATTATTTCAATGTTGTTAAGTGGAACCATACTAGAATGGAAGGAAATTAGACTGTTAATTTTTTGAAAATTAGATTCTAACTAGAAAGACATCGAGATTGAAATTCAAGATAATCAAAAATTCCCTACTTGGGACTCAAGAAAATATATTGGTGTTAATGTGAATGTTGAGTAAAAGGCTTTCCTAAATTACTAACTTTGGGTAGTGAGTTCATTTTTTATGTTTCTCTTTGTTTTGTTATGGTCAACATTGTTATTTTCATTTGGTTTTGAGTGGTTTTCCTTTTGTTCCTATTTTTGTAATAATGGAAATAGTGTACCCCACCTTTTAGGAGATGGAGCACAATGAGGGATTCATATTTCACTATTATTACATTCAAGGAAACCCTAGAGATCTCAATTTAGGGGTGGAATGAGAGAGAGAGAGAGAGATTTGCTAAAGGGTGTCCTAGGGTATGATTAGAGACTAAAATGGGGTTCACCACCAAGCTAGGGCTTGGAAAGACAATTAACATGAAAAATCTAATTATGAAACTTAATGATATGCAAGACTACAATAAATGACTTAGAAATTAATGCAAAATAGAATAGAAAGTTGGAAAAGTACAGAGGGGCACCTAGAAACCTGTAATAGCCTAAAACAATATTTGAGATGCTAAAAATGCTAAATTTAAAGCACACTGGGAAAAATACGCCAGGCTGAATGATTTAGTCCTAGATTATGGTTTTTGAGCAAGGAGAAAAATCTGACAGAGACAAGTCTGGAACACCTAAAAACTAGAAAATCCACTATACTGGGACTCACATGCCAGAAGTGGTGTATCAGTCCTACTTGGCCTTTTCTGAAAGTCAAAGTCTGAATCTTCTCTTCAACCTCTACTTTATCTTCTCAACCTAATTTTTGGATCTAAATTGTTGATTTTTTCTTTGTAGGTGTCTTTTAATAATCTTCTAAACAAGGTGACAACTTGGAAAACTTTGTAACTTTGGCAACTTCTTTCCAATATTTCTCTTCAATATGTCTTCAACCTAGATCTACAAATCAAACAAAATTGAGAGGGAAAAATGTTGTTTTGTTAGTGGAATGGGGTTTTCCTTAGTCAAACCCCATTTTGGTAATCAAACCTTGAAATTAAATGAAATGGAAAGGAGGAATGGTGAATGAACAAAATGATATGTTGCAACTCACCAAAATCTAGAAACAAAGTGCTACAAACATGTATGAAGTGGCTCCAATGGATGTGGATCTTGATTCTTGCTTGAATGTTGTAGATCTTGAATTGAATGCTTGCTTGAATCATAAAACCCTACATCACAAATGTAACCTAAAAATTAAACATGATGCATGATGACTTTGGCATAAGGTTTGATACTTGAATAATGCTCCAAAACACTTGATAATCAGCTCTTGAAGTCTCTTCAATGCTCTTGTAAACTCTTGAATGCTCTTTTGAACTCAAATTTTCTATATTGAATGAATACTCAAGTTGCTAGGTGAAAAATGAATGATATAACATTGTATTTATACTTGTTTATGCCAAATTTCTTAAAATTACAACACTACAAGCTGACACTAGATCTAGGAGAATAAAATGTTGCCAAGAATTTGAATTTAATTTAATTTTAGGCCACATGGGACTCATAAGCCAGAAGTGGTGTATGAGTTCCATTAGGCTAGGCTATGGGACACATTTTTCAAGAAAATCTTAGATTCATGTGAAATCCAAATTGAGGCCTTGAAACTTAGGAGGGACTCATACGCTCAAGGTGGCATTTAGGATCATTAAATTTGGGCCATACAATCTAGAAACACCTGAATCATGATTGGATGTTGGTTTATGTCAGGATTATCCTCAAAAAGATGCATTAATTAAGACTCGTGGATGCAAAATTAGGCCAATTAAGGCATAAAGAAGCCCCAGAAATTTATAAATGAAACCCTAGATTAGTGTGAAAGTGTAATACCACACTTTACAACACCTTCAATAAGGTATAATTAAGTCCATTTAGTTTACAAGGTCCCAAGACCTAATTTGAATGTGTTAAACACATTACAACATTAAATCAAGGCAACATTATGCTTAATTTAATAGGGAGGGCCTAAACAAGTGCGAAAAATGTAGAGGGATACATTTTTCGTCATTACAATTTTTAACATTAAAAAACATTACCTATTGGTCTAATACTCAAGTCTTGTACAATCGTCAATGGAATGAGTGCATATGTCTTATGGTGTTTGGAGAGTTCCATGTATGTTGATTTTCTTTTATCTATCCACCTAGATTTTTTCATACTTTTTAGAATTAATATGCTACATGAGTCTTTTAAGACTAACAAACTCACTCTATAATCTACTTCTATTCTTATCATTTTTGTGGCCTTTATGTTAAGTGAGATCCATTATTGATGTCTCTACTTTTGGATAACCCCTATACATTATTAATTGTATATGAATAAAGCATGGTATATATTGAAAACTTGCTAAATAACGAAATGCCACTAAAGAAATGTCTTAAGTAATATTACAATGGTTTGTAAATGATCAAGCTAACATTCAAATGCACTTACTAGTCAAGATATCTCTTGATTGAACAATACCTTAAGAGTGTCCTTATTGATAAAATTATTTTATTTCCTTTCAATGCTCATTCTTGAATATTTTATCTTGAATATCAAGAAAGCCTCGATGATATGCTTTGCCACAATCCCAAGCGGCCACATTTTCCATCTTTAATATTGAATGTTCATTTCAATATATATAGAAGACTTATCTAAAATATATTAATTATATAATGAAAAAAGCATCCATCAAAACTCTATAATCTGTATTTCATAAAAAATGACAAGCTATAAAATTGAATAAAACAATTCCTTGTAACATCGACATTTGTGAGCTTTATCTCATATTTTTAATGATTTTCCACCAAAAAAAAGTTTCCAATGGTAGGTCCCATGATTTTATAAAGTTGTTCATGCATTCCTCACATCATTTGAAAAAGAAAACACTATGCATTCATTCATAAGGTAAATTCCAAAGCCTTATTGTTTGAAAAATGCTTGGCATACTCAAGTATATCGATTAACGTTGAAGTTCAAACTTGCATGTCTTCTTATTTAGTTTGACTACTATTTGAAACATAGAGAACAAGAGAAGGCTATGAAGTCTAACCCCCTTTTTTAGTTAGGGTTTCATTCAAAATATGAGATCCAATAATCTTGAATAACTATCAATCCAAGGGGTGAATTAAGTCAAGATTGAGGGATCTTGCAATCTTTCCTTTCTACAAGGACGAGGAGGTGAGCTAAATCACAACTTGAGGAGAATGAATTAAACCAATATGCAAACCCTAATTCTAGGTCTAACACATGTAATGCATAAATATTCACAAAATAGAATCAAATTGTAATTTTTCTAGAAAAAAAAGGAGATAATACTGTGCACTTGACCAAATTTAACTTTTCTAAATTGCTAACAAGGACTCATTCACCACCAAAGCCGAATGGGTCTTGGTAGGCTTGTTTGGGGAGCTTTGAACCTAAAACAAAAGCTTGTACACTATAAAATCCGCTACCCTTCAATCCCTAATAGGGACACATTCGCCACTAAAGGAAATTGGTCTTGCTAAGTCCTTCTAAAAATCTCTAAAATTGATCTGCAACTTCCAGGTCTACTCTTCTCCTTTGCACTTTGAAATTCCTATTTTTGGATCTCAGACTGCCTATAATCTACAAGAAAAAATTTATAGCTTGTTGGTGAATAGGGGTTTGCCTTAGTCAAACCCTTTGTTGGTAATTAAACCTTTGATGATGAATGAAAATCTGAAACATGTAATTGTGCGCGCAATCCTAATCTTAAGTGTGTGTAAGACTAAGATCTATGAAAATGTAAAGGAAATTCTATCCAATTGTGTTAGAATATAACCCTAAATGTAACATGAACAATGCAAATGACTCACTAAAGAAGATGTCTAATCACCTTAATGAGCCACAAATCTGAAAATACCTCGTGTAGGCTGCAAATAGGATGATCATAGAAGATGTAATCAATTAGGAAACAAGTCCTTGGGCTTGGTTGTATGTCTTGTGCATCTCCCAACACCTAGAATCCCTCATGATTCTACATAGGCATCTATCATCAACCTTCACTAATGCTTGATCTTGGTCACAAAATGAGCTTGAAGACCTCGTAATGCTGCTCCAAACTTGATCTCATGAAATTTCTTTGTCTCTTAGGTTGCTTGAAATCTTCTTCTAGTTGAAATCATGTAAAATAGCCTTGTATTTATACATAATTTAAAAATTAACCCAAAAATTCAAACAATTCAAGCTAAAACTAGATCTGGAAACAACCATTATTAAAATCCTGCTAGAATGAAATCCAAAAAGGGGGTCCTCATTAAGAGAGGACCCATTCACAACCTAGGTCGAATAGGTCTTGGCACTATTTTCCAGGACCTTACCTTTGGGGAATGAAATTACATCAAAAACCCATGTGGGATCTAAAGGGGGTCCTATAGAGGGAGGATCCATTCGCGACCTAGGGCGAATGGGTCCTAGCACCAATTTCTAGGACCTCAAATTTTTCCAATTAAATGTTATGTAATTTGAATTATGGGTTTCGGCATAGATCTTTGGAAGGTGTCACAAATAAGGCTTAAATTTGAATTAAAGGTCCAATTAACAAGAATTAATTAATGAGACCCTAAGATAAGTGTGAAAGTGAGTTACCACACTTTGCAACATCATAAATAGGGTATATTTAAGTACATTTTTTTTAAAAGGGGTCCATTAGGCTCCATTGATTAAAGAAACCCTAGAAAAGTGTGAAAGTGTATTAAAACACTTTAACAAGATACAATTTAAGTAGATTTAGTTTTGAAAGGGGCCCTAGATTAATGTGAATATGTGTGAAACATTACAAAACTAAACCAAGGCAATGTTAAGTTATTTTTGTATAAATTATTTTTAAATTAAGTGTGAAAAAGGACTACTTTTTTCAACACTACATTTAGCCCCCACTTTAAGTGCCATATGATACTACATTAATATGCAAGCTAAAGGAAATAACTAGTATGAAAAGGATATTCATATGGATTTATTAGGGATATGAATCCCTCACTTTAGCTACTTGCAAAACCACAATGTCAAGAATCGAATCCTGTAACGTAAATTCATTAGATGCTAAAAAATCCTCTTATCAAACTTCTATAGAGAATTGAATTCGAGGGTAGATGTATGCCCCCTGATTCTGCTTGCTCTATGGAGGTGGAATAAGGGTGAACATGAAACCACATTGAATCACCTAGGTCATATCATAGGGTATTTCCAAGTACCATACCACATAGTGATAGACATTTTATGGGACCGAGAGTGAAATTATGAATCCAATGCAACAAACGGTGTCAAAAATGGAGTCCTCTAGCTCCCTATATACTGATTTGAATGGAATTTCCTTTTAAATGAATAAGCTTTATTTACTAGGGTTTTACTATATACTAATGAAAAATGACTCTTTTCAATATTCACTTGAAATTTACCTTGTTGCAATTTTACCCTGGTGTAGAGTGAGTGAGAATGCCAAGCTAGAGAGTCTACAACCCCCGAGGTTGGAGGAGATCCACAGTGATGCAACTCAAGGTGTCCTTCAACACACAGTGAGTGCATTTTTGTTCTGCTTTTTCATCAATTTTCTGCTTTTGTAATATACTTTTTTATGTAATTAGAGTAGTTTTAGGAACTTATAATAGATTTGTGCAAAGCATCCCACTTTGTTGCAAAGTGTCCCACTTTGGCGCAAAGTGTCCCACTTTGGCGCAAAGTGTCCCACTTTGGCGCAAAGTGTCCCACTTTGGCACAAAGTATTGAACTTTGGTGCAAAGTGTCCCAAAATAGCCAAAAGTGTCTAAGATCCCCATCCAAAGATGGCCTAGGTGTGCCTACTGTCTGAAAAGTTTCTTAGAACAACTTTAGTGATATTGATTATTTGACTTAGAACTCATTCCATGTAATTTTTCTTTTAGGTTCCCCCTCAAGCCCAAGAACACCTAGGAGGGAGGCAGTTCTACTTCCTATGTGAGTCAGTGACATGGATTTCAGGAGAGGATATTCAGTTGTTGCAGGAGGTTGGTTTGTTTTGGGCGTACCTCATGCCACCTATGAGGTACCACAATGGTATGCTACTGGCCCTAGCTAAGAGATGGGATGTAGGTACTTGTACCTTCCATCTTTTGACTAGGAAGATGACAGTTACCTTGGAGGACATACACCGCATTCTACAGATTCCTATCTGAGGTGAGCACGTTCATCTATCTAGTGACAAATCATTTGTTCAAATGAGAGATGGCATCTAGTATTTTCTAGAGTGGCCCATTTGACATTCGAGCATCAAACTACGTGTGGAGATTAAATGGATCCTAAATGTGTGGTCACCACTTCTATGGTGGATTATGATTATTATAGTAGTGCTCACGTTAGTGCTAGATGGTCAAGGTGCACACCTAGATAGTGGTTTGGTTCATACTATCAGGGGCATGGAGGAGCAACAGACTATTTACGTATGGGGTCGCAGCATGCTCACCCACTTGTACTATAATTTGATTCAATTTATATTCAAAGAGCTCCATAGTATTGTGCATTGTACACTGCTATAGATATGGCATTTTGAGCATATTACATGTATGAGGCCTATAGGATTTCCTATAACAGCAGCTCTGGGTGAACAAAGGTTCTTCAGTTATCCCCTCAAATGGTCATGGCAGAATGGAGACCTATTACATTAGAATTGAATGGTTGGATGAGGATGACATCTACCAGAGACCATATCAGTGGATAACCTAATGGGAAGATCATAGATATGAGCTTTGCAAGCTTCAGATTGACCGGTTTCTTTTGGGAAAACACGGTTATGTAATTATACCTTTCTATTATGACTATGTGATGAGATAGTTTGAGCACATCTAGGTACCTCCATGTTCCAGATTGACATACTGACAATCAGCATAGAGTTCCTCCAGTTCTAGGGACAATCACTGTCTTACTAGGGTTGATGTATATTTTAGTGATTCAAATGATGAGGACCATGATCTACCCTATCTCTAAGACCGATGACATAGGTACCACTCTGGCCTACGAGGAGTGGTGGATTACAGCTAGGCTAGTGCCAATGTTCCCTCTACACCACCTTATTGGTTTTTCCCAACGTCTTTATAGGTTCAGATGGGGAGGATGAGGAGGAGGATGAGGAGGAGACATAGTCCATGAGCAAGGATATTGCTAAGACTGAGGAGGATCCAGTTGCCTCCGATAGGGTAGAGATACCACCTATCAGATTGACCAGATCACGTGCCACAGCTAGACCAAAGATCCACACATACGAGTACAAGGAGGCCAGTGGTATTAGGCCACCCACACCACCAACATAGAGAGGGGCCACCATTATATATTCAAACCCTGACCATTGGACTAGAGATCCAGTAATGATTTGATATTTACATTATTTCTTTATGCATGCACACTTTATATATGGTTATTATGGTTACTGATATTCTTATGATTCATATTTTGTAGGGTCCACACGACATTGGTGTGAGCTATACTAGCTAGCAATCATAGCATTGATGCCCCAGCTACATGCGGAGGATGACATACTCATAGTGTACATGCCCCCACCATCTGTGGGACTACATGCAAACCTCTTCGAGTCAATGGCGAGATTGGGTGCAATGTACAAGAGGGACAAGATCCATGCCAACTAGATTAGGTAGAGCTCACAGTAGTCTTATCCTCTAGAGTTACTACCAACATCAGAGTAGAAAGTCATCTACAAGTAGAGGTCTTAAGGTTGCAAGAGGAGCTTATGAGGGTACAAGCAGACAAGGATCGCATAGATCGAGAGCAGTTCAAGGCACTAATGCTAGAGGAAAGAGCATCTGGGTTGGTGGAGGGGATGCAACTAAACTCAATTTGATTGCATACTACTATATCATGATGTCCACAGAGATCACCAACCCCTGAGGGATCTGACAGTCACAAACCCTATTAGCTTTTGTATTTAGCAATGCATGTGTACCTAAACTTTGGATGATATATATATATATGAACATTTATGCTTGTGTTTACATGATATTGTGTTTAATTAAATTCCAATGTGATTTATCAAATATCCTATTTAATAATATCTAATAAATGTCTCCATGCTTTAATACTTTATGTGATCAAATTAAACCATTTATAGTTTATGTTAGATACTACATTATGATTTAATATGCTATGTTAACTTAAATACTCCTATGATCTAATAGTATTAAATTCAAATAAGGATTTAAATTAACATAACACAACAAATTTTGAATAGTATGGAAACTAAAGTTACAATTAAACAAATAATTTGAGTAATTACCCTAGAATCTAAGATACACACATTTTTTCATGTATCAAAGAAGAAAGCAATATGAGATAAAATAGAAAATATCTACTTAACCTAACAACATCACTCTAACATACTATTCAAAAGAGGAAATACTAGATGTAATATCGATGCAAATGTGTGGCATTTATAGGTACTTTTAGAGCTATACCATCCATTTATGTCAATGTGTGTAGGCTCCAAACCCATAGTTTTCTTTGATAATGTAAGGTCCTAACTAGTTAGGGCTGAATTTTCCTTTTTCATTCAGGAGGGCATTGACATTTCATTGATTTTCACATAACACTAGGTCACCATAATTAAATTCACGAGGGATGACATTATTATTGTAACCACATTGCATTCTTTTAGAGTAAGCTTGTAGATGCTCGAGAGCATTGATACGCTATTCGTCAATCATTTTGAGCTAATGTAATTGTTTTTCTTTGTAAGTAGTGTCATCAATGAGCCCTTTAAGAGAAATTATCAAGGAAGGAATTTTTAACTCTAAGGGAATTATTGCTTTAGCACTGTAGACCAGGTTATACAAAGTATTTCTAGTGGATGTTCTAATGCTCGTACAATAAGCCCATAATGTGTAGGCTAATTGTGTGTGCCAATATTTATTGTGTTTACTTACTATTTTTCACAAGATTTGTTCGATAGTCTTGATAGTTTATTTTGCTTATCCATTTGATTGTGGATAGTATGGTGTTGAAAAATGATGTTGAATATTGAATGTTTCCAAGAATTTATTCACTTCAATGTTTTTGAACATAGTTCCATTATCTGAAACTAATGTGGAAGGGAAACCAAAATGAGTAATAATATGTTCCAATATGAAACGAAATATTGCATCAGCTATTGTGGAACAAAGAGGGATAACTTCTACCCATTTCATGAATTAATCAGTTGCAGTAATGATAAATGTATGTCCAATGGAAGAAGGTGGCGATACCAAACTACAAATCAAAAAATGGCCAAATAGGAACTTGAGCATGAAGTTCAAAGGAAGGGGCATGAATCAAATTGTTGTGTTCTTGACATTTATGACATTTCTTCACGTACTCAAAACAATCTTGTTCCATGTGTCTCCAATAATATCCTATGCGGCTTACTTTTTGAACCAAGGATCTTCCTCCAAAATGTCTACCACGAGCACCTACATGAGCTTCTTCGAGTGCTATAGGGATTTTGGATTGTTTAAGACATTTTAGTAAGAGGCCATTAAATGATCTATATAGAACATCTACTAGGATTATTTATTTGGATGCAAGCTTTTGCATATGAGCTTGAGTGTTCTTAGTTGTAGGCACATCAAAGGTATCATCTTTTAGATAGTTGAATATTGTGATATTTCTATCAGGATTCAATTGTGTAGTTTTATGAGTCAAACTCATTGACCCGTGTTTCATGAGTAGTGGTTCACAATAACCCATCTCTCATGATAATGAATGGTCCACTTAGCACTCATTTCATCTAGGTGATGCTCTCAGAGGTGAAGCACTGGGCCTTCCTGGGAGGTCACCCATCCGAGTACTACTCTAGCTCAAGCACGCTTAACCACAGAGTTTTCCTGAAGGTTAAGCCCACTTAGCCTGCAACCCCATTTGCAAAACTCATAAAACATGGGTCAATGAGTTTGAATCATAAAACTACATGGTTGAATCCTGATATCAATATCACAATTTGACACATTGTGGAAAATACCTCCTACTTATCAATATAGTTGAATATCATTACATACCATTCATTAGAATTATAAGTATTGGTCAATAACACCTCTTTTCTCTCGTCATCTATCGATGGTTTAGAGATCATTTGAACTTTAAATGTGAAGTCAATGAGAGGGTCATTAGGAGATACAAGGGAAGCAATGCTTTCCATTGCATCTACGTGTCGATTGTCTTTTTATGGGATGTTTTCTACCATATATGATTCAAAATTGTCTAATAATATCATTGTGAGATCTCTATATTGGACAAGATTATCATGCCTTGCTTGATATGTGTCATTTATTTGTTTAATAATTAAGAGTGAATCCCCAAATATAGAGATGTGTTTGACTTTTAATGCTAACGCAACACGTATACCAGCTATTAAAGCCTCATACTCCACAATATTATTTGTACATAGGAAGTTTAGATGGAAAGATAAGGCAATAGGCTTACCTGAAGGAGGGATTAATATAACTTCTGCTCTAGAGCTCGTTCTACACTTAGAACCATCGAAGTACAATTCCCATGTTTCTTTATCTTTTTGAATAGCCAACACATTCTCATTTGGGAATGAGTCTATGTTAGGTAATGCTAGGGGAGAAGGAGCATCAACTAATTGGTCGGTAAAGGCTTGTCCTTTAATTTCTTTTTGTGAAACAAACTTAAGGTCAAACTTAGTTAACAACATAAGCCACTTAGCCAAGCATCTTAATAAATTCATTTTAGTAAAAAGATGTTTAAAGGGATAAAAATTTGCCATGACATGGATTTTGGCATTCAATAAATAATGTATCAGTTTACTAGTAGCGAACACAAGAGCCAAACATTGTTTCTCTATCATCATGTAATGTGTCTAATAATCAATCAAAGTTTGGTTGATGTAATAGACATGATGTTCCTTACCGTTATCATCTTGTTGAGCCAACAATGTTGCAAGAGCATGGGCCAATGCTGCAGTGTAAAGGATGAACAGATTGTGTTGTCTCATTTCCAACACTTATAGGCAGAAATTAGTGAACAAAAACAATTAAATAAAATACCAATTGACTAAATATACTACCAACTGACAAAAATCAGTGTTAATAAATATGACTAAATATAATGATTATGCAATTAATAAACAATGTATCAATATACCTATCAGTTGATAGAAATCACTGAGCAAAAACAATTAAATAAACTACCAAATTGATCAAAATGATGATTAAAATTAATGACTAAATACACTACCAATGGACGAAAATCAGTGAATAAAAATGACTAAATAAGTGACCAGTTAACATCAATCAATGACTAAATTAACGACAAAATATACCAGTGAATAAAAAAATGATTGAATAAGTGACCAATTTAAAAAATTCAATGACTAAATTAATGACTAAATTACACAATGCCAAATCAATCAAATTAACAACTACATCAACGACTAAATCAATCAATCAAATGACTAAATTAACAAGCAAGTCGATCACTTAGACGACTAAACCAACGACCAAATTGATCAATCAGGCAACTAAATTAATGACAAAATTGATCAATTGAATGACTAAAAAAAATATAGTCATTAACTCGGTCACATTATAAATGACTGGCAATAAACTACTACTAGTCACATGACCATGTTCAGTCATTTATAAGTACTTTTTAGTAGTTTTTTAGTCACATATTGTTGTTTTTGTACTAGTGTGCATAGCAAGTTGTAGAACAGGTGGAGTAACAAGATAATATTTCAAAATCTCAAAGGCCTATTTACAATCCTCATTCTAGTTAAACTAAACATCTTTCTTAAGGATTTGCATGAATGGTAATGGTCGATCCACTAAGGAAGCTACAAAATGATGGGTAGCCTAAATCCTACCTTGTAACGTATGTAATTGAGAGATGTTTCTAGGAGGTGGCATGCTAATAATAGTATCAATTTTATTCGTGTCCACCTCAATGCCCCTATGAGATACGATAAAACCTAGAATTTTTCCACTATCTACACCAAAGACACACCTTTTCAGATTCAATCCCATATTGTACTTTTTCATTTGCTCAAATATTTTATGAAGAACAATTACATGGTCTTGTCGAGTTAAAGATTTGGCGAGAATTTCATCAACATAATCTTCCAAGATCTTATGTATGTAATCATGAAATATCAATGGCATTGCTCATTGATATGTTGCGCCTGTACTTTTCAATCCAAAAGGAATGACTACCCAACAGAATGTTCCCCAAGCGATCGTAAAAGTGGTTTTGTGTTGATCTTGAGGATTGATAAATATTTGGTTATATCTAAAAAATCCATCCATGAATGACAACAAGGCATGTCCTGCAGTTGATTCCACTATCATGTTGATATTAGGAAGCTGAAAGTCATCTTTTAAAGATGATTTATTCAAATCTCTAAAGTCTGTACACATCCTAATATGATTATCAGGTTTTGCAATTGCGACGATATTTGAGATCCATGGAGAATAATCAATAGGTTAGATAAATATAGTGTCAAGAAGTTTCTTAGTTTCAATCTTAACCAGTAATGCTATCTTAGGATTCATCTTTCGTATTTTTTGTCGCACTAGTTTAGCATATTTTACAAGGACTATGTTATGTGTTACAATTTTAGCATCAATTCTTGGCATGTCTATGTAAGTGGGTTAGTGAAAGATCATGGAGGTCCAAACTAGGCATCTAAGTGGCAATGAAAATTCAAAAAATCAGAGTTAGGAAACTTGACATAAAAATTTGAATAGATTATTAGCATAATTTGAAAAATATGTAAGAACAAAAGCTATAAAAAATTGAATGTAGTTTCTAGGCTATTAGTACTTTTTTGGAAAAAAGTAAATCTATTTTGTGAAATTTTGAAATTTCAATGCAGTGGTACTAAATTTTGTAGGAAAATATAAGAAGCAGGTGTATGTCTGACCACCCTAAGTACAAGAAAAAAATAATAACTTTTTGAATCTTTCAGTATAAGTAGAGGAAACATGCCTGGATGTGCCAGTTTTCTTTTTGTAATTTTTTTCCATGTAAATAATTAGTTATAATTGTTTTATTAGAACTTTTCAGAATTATTAAAATGTCTATGTCTAACCACCATAGCTTGGTCAAAAATTTATGAAACTCTATTTTTTTTTTCCTATAGTATGCGAAGCATAGAATGTGGCGCATCTTGTAAGTTCAAAAAATGTTTAGTAGTTTGAAAGTTATAGAAGTTTTTCAATCAGCCTATCAATCAGGATTTTAGTCGTAATGTATGTAGAAAATCAATAATAATTATTTATTAAATTCAAAATAAGGCATAACTTATATTGGTGGAAAGCTGAATTTTTTTTTCTATAAACCCTTTTCATTTCATTAAATTCAGATTAAAAAAAAATTGTCAGCTACAAGGGCGAACTTCAGAAAACTAAGAAAATTTTCTAAACATGTTTTTTGGGTTGACTATTCAGGCTAGGAAATCCCGAACCAAATCATGTGCCTATTGATTTTGTCAAAAAATGGATATCCATTGAGAACAGATATCTACTTATAAACGAATATCCATTTTAAAACAGATATTTGTTACTTACATATTATTTATAATACATAATATTCAATATTATGTATTATATATAATTGTGGAAAATGGAAAAAGTATGCCTTTTCCTTGTTTAATTAAGGAATAATTAATGATAAATTGGAATTGATGTCACCTTGATCTAGTGTTGTAATGAGTTTTACACATCCACATTAGGTTTTGGGTCCTTCTAAGATAAATAAACTTAACTTTTCCCTAATTTAATGTTGAAATGTGTATTTATTGACACCTTCACATCAAATTTAGGAGGCTTGTAAATTAAGTGGACCTAATCTAGTGTTGTAAAAAAATTTCACATTCACATTGGATTTGTGGCCCTTTTTAGCTAAATAGACCTATTTTTTCCTTAATTTAATGATGTAAAGTATATTTATTTACACTTTCACATTGAATTTTGGGCCCTCTTGCATTTATGACCTTAATATCATCATTAATAGCCCCCTAAGACCCTATATTTTGCATCCCAAGGCATATTTCAATTGAAAACCCGACAAGATCAACAAATAAGCTTAATTTACACACTCCCTGACACTTTAGTAATCAAAATAGGCCCTGTGGGACCCATTCACCACTTTGGGTGAATGAGTCCCATCCAGGTGGGACCCATTCACCTAACTTGGAGAATGAGTCCTATTTGGCCTATTTTCAAGGTTTTGAGCGAGAAAAATTGGGATTTAAGTTTAAATTTTATGTATGTCAATCTCTGGGATCTAATACATGAGATATTAGATGGATTGCCTACATAAATGAGCTTTCAAATCATTATTTAATTAAGTCTACATGTTATCAAGTCAAGCATTCAAGAGTTAAACATTCTAAGACTTCACGAGATCATCCAGAGAGCATTCAAGATCATTTTTAAGGCATTCAAGGATATAATCCTTCATCAATTGTTGTAGGAATTCAAGATCCATCATCATGTCAAGCATATCAAGCATCAAGCATGTTATTGAGCTAGTGTTGTGATGTAGCATTGAAGATCTAAGATCAAGCATTATTCTACTTCTATTGTCAAGATCAAGATCTACATCCTTCATGGTCATTTCATGTTGAGTTATAGATTTACAAGACATCATTTACAAGGCATCATTCAAGGTATCATTATTCATGTTCCATGTCCTTGTTTCATTATTTCATCATTTGGTTTAATTACCTAAAAGGTGTTTGACCAAGGCAAACCCCTATTCACTAACAATCAACAAGTTATTCTTCTCTGTACATGTGTGATTGTAGGTTTGTAGATTGAAAAAGTGGATTGGAAGCCTTCAAAAGTACCAAAATGACAAAGTTGCAAATGTCATCAAAGTTATCATGAAAAGTTGTCAAGACTCACAGAAACTCAAATCTAGGGAAAAATATCCATCCAATTTGCATGAAATCAATGTGAAAGTGCTTATTTTATCCATCTTCAGAGGCTTGCAAAGTTTCAATTCAAGATTCTTCTCCAGGGACACTTTGTGACAAAATGGGACTGATCCCCAAAAGTGGCGAATGAGTCCCACTATACGCATTTTTCCAAGATTTTTGCAAATTCATATACCCTTTTTCTAGAAACCGGTTCTTGTGTAGAAACCCAGATCTAGGACTAATTCGCCTAGATTGGTGAATGAGTCCCAATAGACCAAAATTTCAAGACTTCTAGCATTTCATACCTCCTTCCAGTCATCTCTAGATTTCTAGGTCACATAGTCTTTCCTGTAGCTTTCTATGTTGTTTCATTTACTTTTCTAGGTCGTTTAGTGAAGGTTTGCATTGAATTCAGTTTTAGGATTACATCTTACTGTATACACCTAAAAATGGTCACATTATAATAAGTCTGGTAATTAACTAAATACAAGTTATTTAGTTAAATCTCTAATTCAGTCTACATATAAATAAATTTAATTATTTATTTATATTGTTCATTTTCTAATTCTTCTATCTTAATTAAATAAGTTTAATTACTTATTTAATTTAATCACTTTTCTAATTCTTCTTAATTAAATTAAATAAGCTTTACAATTTATTTAATTTAATTATCACATTGCTTTATTTTGAATAAAGTAAATATTCTTCCTTTTTTCCGAAATCATGAAATCATCTTTAAATCTTCTAAAAAATCACATTGCTTTATTTTAAATAAAGTAAATATTCTTCTTTTTTCCAAAATCATAAAATCATCCTTAAATCTTCTAAATTTTCTTCTTTTCCAAAATCATGAAATCATCTTTAAAATATTCTAAAAAGCCATCTCACACATAATTAAATATTTTTCAATATTTAATTAGAAACTTCTTATCCACATTTCATTACACATAATTAAATATTTTTCAATATTAAATTAGATACTTCCAAAACCACATGTCACATGAAATTAAATAATTTTATTATTTAATTAATGAATTATCTTCAACCAACTCATAACTAAACTTAACAAAGGGCAAGTTATCTTCATTTTTTAGTGAAAGGTTTTGTGGGAAGGAAACATCTTCCTTCTTTTTCTCTAGCTTCCATCTTTCTCTCCAACTTCTCCATTTCTTACTACTCATCTTACCAGACTGAATCTCAACCATTGATCTTTGCCAACTAAGCTTTTGTCTTCAAAAACTCTGTAAATCTAACCTTTCATAGGCCATTTGCATCGAATCTTCATCTAGTATCTTCACTCTATCAAAATCAGTCTTCAATCTTCCATCCATCTTCATCTATCACTTTCGTCGCATCGTTATGCTGCAGAATTGAGCAACCAACATTCTTTCAACAATCAACCTTTGAAATCTTGCATTCTTATGCAGGTGGAGAAGAGCCATGGAGATCAATCAAATCTAAGTTTGAAAATTGGTTTGCATGTTCTTTCATTTATTTTTATTTTCATTCTAGTTTTTGCTTCATGGTGCTTGATAGGATTTAATTATTTTATTGTTTTCAACACATTTAAACCTACTAATTTTTCCCTATCTACATTTTGGCGCCCACCGTGGGGCCTTGCCCTATTTTTAACATTTATCTGTAGGTTTTCTGACAAGATTTCACGATTCTAGAATTCGGATTTTTGGAAAAATTTTCTATTTTAGTGCATCTGAGAGTTTCTGTAGCCCATCTGAGGGTTTCTGTAGCGCATCCAGGGCTTTTAACGGCACTTTTGCAAGTCTTTTGGTGCATTCAGAACTGTTTCGGTGCATTTAGGGAACATAACTGTGCTTATAAGGAACAAAATGGCGCATATACTCAGTCCATTTCATTAAAAAAATTGTAAGAAATTTAAAAAAAAAAAAAAATTAGCGCATTTAAGGTTTTCTTTAGCGCATACAGGGACTGTTTTAGCGCATATGGCACTGTTTTAACACTTTCGACACTTCTTTTAGCGCATTCGACGATTCTTTTAGTGCATATGGCTCTGTTTTAATAGTTTTGACACTTCTTTTAGCGCATATGGCTCTGTTTTAACAGTTTTGGCACTTCTTTTAGCGCATTCGATGATTCTTTTAGCGCAGATACCTCTATTTTAGCATTTTTATAGTCAATCTTAAAATGGCCATATCTTAGTCATTTTTTGGTCTTTTTCAGAGCTTTTTTTTTTTAAATGGGATATAATTTAATAAGCTATCCAATGGTATAGGTTTTTATCAACTTTGAAAGAGTTAAAGTTCTCAAATTTTCATATATTCTTCAGCGCATATGACTTTTGTTCTAGCAGATTTGTAATTTGTTTCTTTTTGTCTTGGTGACTTGTTGGTGAATCATACAGAGTTGGAAAAGTGTTGGGATCAATCACAAAAACAATTTGGAAAGCGAATAATCAGGTGCACACATTCCATTTTTAATCTCTTAACCTTGTTTGTCACACATTTCAATTTGGGGCATAAAATCAAATCTTGTTCGATCACATATTTGAAATTGGACTTAAAATTTTTTTTGTCTTCAATCACACATCTTGATTTGGGGTTAAAAAGAACAAGTGCTTGAACTATTTTGCAAACATTTCAATTTTCTAAAGGGTTAATTAACAATTGTGAGTGTGAATCAAGTGTGTGTGTGATCACAAACACCTCACTTGGTTTGTTTTTGTCAAACCCTTCATAGGAGGCCTACTAGGGGATTTCATCACCCCTAGGGACGACCTCAATCGAAGTGTGAATTGAAAGAAATGCTTGTTTGGGAGTTAAAATCTTGTCACTCTTAGCTAAGCCCCAAAGAACTTTATACCTTTGGGAAGTGAAGGTGAAGGGTGGGTTACCCCTTTCTCCTGGCTGTGTGGCAGGATTTTTCTTTCAAATCATTCCTTAGTCAACCTTGTGTAGACTAGCTTGAAACCTAATTGGCCATACCCCACTTGACTAGTCATAGGGCTTGTTGTGTATTCAAGTGTTTGCTTAATCATAACATCTAATCTTCAAATACAAATTTATCATTGTGTTTGGTGTGTGTGTTCATGCATTTACATGTGAAATATTGTGTTTGATAGTGCCCAAGTCAAACTTCCAATAAACACTTGCCACATCATCCAAATCATACAATCTTGTCATTCCATATCATATCCTAATCATCATCATCTCTTTAATCCAATCAGCATCATTTTACACAATGAAAAAATTGGAAGACATAGCACAAGAGGTTGTTCACATGCTTCACACGGTTAAAACAAGTCTAACACCTTTACCCCAACAACTCATTCATGAATTCCATGACATAATACAAAAACTTCAAGCACACAAGTCACCTCAAATTCAACACCTCCTAGCTCAAGCCCAATACCTCATGGCCACTTGTCAAATCCAACAACCACCACATCATCCCCTATCCATTCATTATCACCCTTCCACCTCATACCAATCTAATCCATCCACTTCTTCGTATGTCAATGCCACATCAACCTATCAAGCCACATCATGACAAACACATGTGAATTTGAGTCCACCTAGGCAACAAAATAAATAGCCTTTAAGTTCTAATGCAACCATTCATAAGGGGAACACTAATATAGGTTTATTACTCTCGAAGTATATCATACCACTATACAATAAAAATAAAAATCATAAGCCAACACCTTCCACCCCTACACCTCCAAAGGATGTCACCCAAGGGCTACAAGCAAGGAATCAACTGTCACCATGTCATTCAACACATATACTTGAACATACAAAAGAGTCCTCAAACATCATGCCAAGTTATTCAAGTCAACCATGTCATCCACAACCCCTTGAGCCAATTCAAAAGTCTCCCGTCATAAGTTCAAGTCACCCTCTTTCATGCTCCTATGTTGTTGACCATCAAGAACATGTCAAGTCTCTCCATGAGAAACCCCCTTCCACTTCCATTCAAGCAACCCAAGAGTTATATCAAGAGTCTACTCCCAAGCATGTGGAAACATCAAGCCTTAGTCCTAATCAAGATCAAATCATTTTCATCCAACCTATCCATAATCTATATCATTTTTATGATCAAGATGATATCATAATGATGAAGAGCCTATCCATGGGCAACTTGATCCTATACGCATCCATGAGAAAGATATTCCAAATTCACCTCCACCTATTCCTATCCATGATCTATCAACATCCACTTCCCTTGATGAGAGACATGCCTCCCAAGCCAACATAGAAGATTAAACAAATACCTTGGATCTAAGTAAACACAATGCTAATCAAGATCCTAATGATCCTCCATCACCCGCTATTAACCCCATTGAAAGTCCTCCATCATATCCTATTGGTCTTTCCACCCTCATTCATGAGTGTTCCTCCTTAGAACAACAACAACCATTATCTTCCCTTGCTTCATTTTCTCTGTCTAATAAGGAACTTGTGTCTAGTGTTCCACCTAAACCTATTCCCATTGTCCATTGCACACTCCAAAACATGAACTACCAAGGTAAAGGTCTAGACCTTCATGAACAAGGTATTTTGGAGCCCATCCATGTCAAAGTCCCTCCACGCTCTTATGGCCTTGGACATACACCCCAAGGACAACAACCTAAAGATGTTGGTATTTCCTCCATGCATCCTAAGTCCACTTTCCATCATGAAGCCTATCATACACTTAAAACATATATTTCCATCCCTCCTCCATCATCCTATAAATGTCAAAAGCATGTGACCGTACACCTTCCACCATCCACTCTACCACCATTGCTTCCAACTCCTAATATCCCTCGATCCAATCTACCACCATTGCTTCCAACTCCTAATATCCCTCGATCCACTTTACCACCATTACTCCCAACACCTAATATCCCTACCATTCAATCCTCTTATCCATCTACCCATAAATCCTCTAAACATCTTAATCATGACCAATCAATGCACACATTGTCTAAAGATAAAGCTTCCACTCATTCCACAAAACCCAAGGGATTCCAAAATAAAAATGTGGATGCCTCTCCACATAAATTCAAAAATTCTAAAGGTCCTAATGCCTTAGCATACAATTGCAAAATATCAAACCCAAGTACATCTAAAAAGTTATATAAGCCCATACCTCCAAAAGTAAAGGCCAAAGCTAAAATGGTTTGGGTACCTAAACAAAAAGAAAGAAAGTCAAATGAGGCATCTACATCACAAAAATCCCAACCATCCCCTTCCATCCAAAACACACATTCCATTCAAAAATATCAAATTCCTAAAACCCACAAGCCAAAAAAAAATCATAAAAATACTAAGTCTATGTGGGTACTTAAAGCACTTCATCCACCATCTCCTAAGAAAACATCTTCATTACTTCCTACACCCCATCCACATCAAAAGCTTCAACATTTATCACAGTGTGTGCAACCATTGGTCATGTTTCCCTTCCATTTCACAATAATTCCACATACCTCCATCTCCTCACCCTTCACTCATTATCCTACATATCTTCCCCACCACATTCCTATGGTCCATTCTTTTGGCTAAGCCTCCCCATTCATCTTTTTCATAAGTCCCATATAATCCCTATCATCTTCCCTACATAATCCACATCATAATCAACTATTTTCCTCCATAATCCACCTCATAATCTACCATCTACCTATTGCATCACTTTCATGTCATCCCTTACCAACATCTATGAGCATAATGACATTTGACATGGTCCATGCAATGACATCCATCTCTAGCGGGACTATCACCTTTCATACAACTAGACACTTGAGTCCCTCCTATCAAAAAGTCAAAAAAAAAAAGAGTAAAAAAAAACCATAGAAAAAAAAATAGAGAGAAATCCCTTCATCCAACGGTGAAAACCTGGTAAACAGGCACCCTGGATAAGTACCATGATGAAAACCTAGCAAATAAGTGTCATGTGTAGGTTGATCTTCTATTTCACTTATACTTGGGGCACAATGTCTTATCTATCCAACCTATCATTTTCATATCATATCATTTCCATCCTACCTACCATCTTTAGCCATCATACATACCTATCATATTGAGTCCATTCATCCACCCTTCTCCTTTTGATCTTGATGAAGATATAGGGGAAAAATGTTGAAACATTTTTTGGGTATCTCTTGACATACCTCATCCTTCCAAACAAGCCTATCATTATCCTATTGTCATAAGCTTTGTCATGACAAATGGGTGCTGCTAGAATAGTGGTTTATACTTTCTAGGAGATCCTGATTTTTGTTGAAATCACATATTTTTAGAAAATATAATGATTTAAGCCTCAAAAAGTTCCATTTAAAGGATTCTAATTGAAGAGGGTTCGATCGAACCACCTTAGACCAAGGCCCCTTGGATAGAACCCCGCTAGTTTTAAACCATACCTATAACAGAGTCTCCTTTACACCTATCAAAATGCTGATAAAAAACCACTTTTGATTTACCTTTTGGGGGATCAAATCAATTCATTTAAAATTTATTTTTTGTAAGTATGTAGTCCTTATTATAAGCTTCCAAAAAATTATAATTTTAATTAAATTAAATTTCATTATTAAATTTATTTTTTATTTCTTCTGAATGTAGGTTTTTCACAAAAAATCAAGCTCTTTATACTGCACATGTGGAAAAATAGAAGATTATCAGAAAAAAAATTTAAAACATATGGGTGCACCAGATATTGAAGTCCTTGATTCAACAAAAAAAAAAAATGAATTTTAATACATTAAAAAATGTTGTGTTATATGGTCGCGCTATGTCTAAATTGTAATTGGTTTGACTTTGAAACTTGATTAAAGAAAAAATATTCAATAAAAAACTATCTAACCAAGTGGAAACACTAGATATCAGAGTTAAAAATTTGAATTTTATCCTTAATGGAAAAAAAGTTATGTGTTATACAGTGAGCGTCACTTTTTTAAAATGTTGTTTTATGAAAAAAAACTAGTTTTTGAGGGAGATGGAAAAAGAAGTGCAATCTGATTCTAAAAATATTGAAAAAAATATATTTAGAATCTATAGAAAAAATGACACGAAACTCTAGTTTGCATCATCTTCAAATTCCTCATGGTTTAGCCGCTATAGGTGCCCGAAAGTGAAAATTTAGTTAAAAAAAATTATTTCAGTGTCCAGTTTGGCCAAAAATTGTAAACCACTATTGTAGGATCACCCAAATCCTAAGTATTGTACCTATAATGGGGCATGTTATTCCTATGTGACATAGTCTTTGGAAATCACATCATTTCCATTCACTATGACCTATCATTCCATTCACTATGACCTATCATTTCCATCCATCCATATATCATGAGCCTTTTATCCCTTATCCCATCACCCACCCTTTCATCCATCAATCCCATCTGTCTCCTTGCATCTAGACTTGGTTTTCCCCTTGTCATTGGTATCCAGCACAAAGGCTACTCAAATTTTCATCCTTTGACACATCAAAAAATTTCAAAAATCAAAAAAAAAAAATTCAAAATATTTCAAAAATCCAAACAAAATTCAAAATATTTCAAAAAATCCAAAAAAAAAACATTTCAAAAATCCAAAAAAAAAAACATTTAAAAATTCCAAAAAAATTAAAATATCCCCAAAAATACAAAAATCCAAGCAATAAAATCAAACCACATCACTTCTTCTAATCAATCTAATCATTATCATCAAATCAATTCATTTCTTCATCAATTCAATCCCTCACCTCATTCCAATCAAATCAATTTCTCAATTCAATCAATCAATCATCTAACCAAATCACTTCAACCTAAATCATTCCAATCACATCAATTCTTATATTCAATTCATCACATCCTATCATCCAATCAATCATCATATCATTACAAACAATTTCTTCAAATCAATCAAATCAATCCAATCAATCCAAGCAATAATCCAAATGCAAGTCAATCCTTAATCCATACCAATCAAGTCAATCAATCTTGTCAAATTATCTAATCACATCTTTCGGTCTTGACCCTAATCTTGTCGTAAACCAAATCAACCAATCAACCAATCAATTATCATCATCCTTGTGTTGCTCTAGGGATATGTCGCTCCCCACAATGACAACACTATCATCATCATCAATCAATCAATGGTTTACAGCTTGACAGGGGCAATACCTTGTTTTTTTTTTGTATCATTTGTGCATGCTTGCTTGCTTGCTTGTGTGTGTTATCATTTTATCTTGCATTTGTATCAAATTTATATCATTCTAGCTAATATTCATATCTTGTGTATGTTGGAGTAGCTTTTTGCACTATCCTTTGCATCTAAGGTCACATTATACCTTTTGTGCATTAGGACTTTAATGCTCTAAGTTTACTTCCTCATATGTCTAGACAAGGTTGTATTATGTTGGGGCACAAGACACATCGTCACCTTGGTCCTTATATCTTGGTGCATAACGTCCAATGCTATATCAAACATCATGGTTGCTCACCTTCATTGCAACATAGTTCATACTTTCACCTCCTTCATCCACTTTCTATCTTGCATCATTCGTCTTATCCCTCCCTTTATCATTTCATTTCGAGAGCCTACCCGTGTTTGTTCAACCTGCCTATCCTCTCGAGGGGGCATCATCATTCCATCATCCTATCTTTCTATCATTATCCATTCTCCTCTATCCATACCTTAACTTCTTTGAAATTATGTTACTCGACACAAATCTTATCATCTCGAACATCATCTCAAAGAGGGGAAAAATATATACACCTAAAAATGGTCACATTATAATAAGTCTGGTAATTAACTAAATACAAGTTATTTAGTTAAATCTCTAATTCAGTTTACATATAAATAAATGTAATTATTTATTTATATTGTTCATTTTCTAATTCTTCTATCTTAATTAAATAAGTTTAATTACTTATTTAATTTAATCACTTTTCTAATTCTTCCTAATTAAATTAAATAAGCTTTACAATTTATTTAATTTAATTATCACATTGCTTTATTTTGAATAAAGTAAATATTCTTCCTTTTTCCCAAAATCATGAAATCATCTTTAAATCTTCTAAAAAATGACATTGCTTTATTTTAAATAAAGTAAATATTCTTCTTTTTTCCGAAATCATAAAATCATCCTTAAATCTTCTAAATATTCTTCTTTTTTCCGAAATCATAAAATCATCCTTAAATCTTCTAAATATTCTTCTTTTCAAAAATCATGAAATCATCTTTAAAATATTCTAAAAAGCCATCTCACACATAATTAAATATTTTTCAATATTTAATTAGAAACTTCTTATCCACATTTCACACATAATTAAATATTTTTCAATACTTAATTAGAAACTTCCAAAACCACATGTCACACGAAATTAAATAATTTTATTATTTAATTAATGAATTATCTTCAACCAACTCAACTAAACTTGACAAAGGGCAAGTTGCCTTCATTTTTGAGTGAAAGGTTTTGTGGGAAGGAAACATCTTCCTTTTTTTTCTCTAGCTTCCATCTTTCTCTCCAACTTCTCCATCTCTTACTGTTCATCTTACTAGACTGAATCTCAACTATTGATCTTTGCCAACTAAGCTTTTGTCTTCAAAAACTCTATAAATCTAACCTTTCATAGGCCATTTGCATCGAATCTTCATCTAGTATCTTCACTCTGTCAAAATCAGTCTTCAATCTTCCATCCATCTTCATCTATCACTTCCGTCGCATCGTTATGCTGCAGAATTGAGCAACCAACATTCCTTCAACAATCAACCTTCGAAATCTTGCATTCTTATGCAGGTGGAGAAGAGCCATGGAGATCAATCAAATCTAAGTTTGAAAATTGGTTTGCATGTTCTTTCATTTATTTTTATTTTCGTTCTAGTTTGTGCTTCATGGTGCTTGATAGGATTTAATTAGTTTATTGTTTTGAACACATTTAAACCTACTGATTTTTCCCTATCTACAATTACATTTCAACTTGCATTGCATTTGTCTTTCCAAGTCCTTACTTGGTGGTGAACCCCTCATTAGTTTACAATCAGCCCTTAGGACAACCCTATTGCAAGATCTCTTTCTCATGTGCATGAGATCTCTAGGGTTACCCTTTAATGAAGTAATTGAAAAGTGGGTGTGCTCTATGTCCTGAACCATATGATAGCATTCAAACCCCATTTTTTAATTACCACTATAATATATTATATATTATGTATTATATTATATTATATATTATATATTATATTATACATTATTATATTATGGGTATGTGCATGATCATGATGGGCCAAAAAGTGGTGATATGAAAAAAGTTGCATTTTGCATCGACCAAAAAAGCGAAAATCCTGAGTTGACTTTTTTTTGGCTTGGGTGTCAGTACATTGCTCCAAAGAAATGCCCAAGGCAAGAATCAAATATCAGATATCTGATCCAAATTGGATATTTGATTTGAATTGGATATCCGATCCAAATTAGATATCCAATTTGAATTGGGTATAAATAGATATTGAAGCGGGCTTTTAAAATCATTTTGAGTCATTTTAAAGCTGAGTGCGAGCAGTGAGAGCGACGTTTGCAGATCAGATATCCGATTTCAAGTAGATATCTGATTTCTAGAGTAAGATTTTTTTTATTTTTTTTTTTAATCGATTTTTCTATTAGTTTTATATAATTTTACATAGTTTTTTATGGATTTTTATTAAAAAGTAGGGTTTTTATTGATTTTTATTAAAAACCACAATTTACAATGGATTTTTATTAAAAACTAATTTTTTTTTATGGATTTTTATTAAAAACTAGTGTTGCTTATGGATTTTTGTTAAAAACTAGAGTCTGTTATGAATTTTTGTTAAAAAGTAGGGTTTTTTTTGGATTTTTATTAAAAACTAGGGTTCTTTTACAACAATTTCATTTATATTGTGTAATTTCAATTAGATTAATTAGTTTTTAACTTTAATCAGATATTATGGCTGAGAATGAAAATGCACAAATTCCAAACGCTCCGCCACCTCCGTGGCCATCAATTGAAGACTTAATTGGTGAAAAATTGGAGCAATTGAGGGGAATTTGTGATGTTTATAAGACAATCCCTTGATTATCCCAATGAAAAACACATTGCAAGAAATAATTAAAAATATAGAAACCCTGTCCACCCAACATAATGCCTTTCTTTCGTGGTGAGAAACCATGAGGGAATATTACTCCTATGGGTTGTCTTATGATGATGTGAAAGATCTCCAAACACAAAAAGCCCAAATAACCTCTTTATTCTTTAACCCCTGCATTGGTTTACTAATTAATGTTAATAAACCAAAAATTTCTATAAAATGGTGCATGAATAAGGATATTGTAGATAACTTTTGGGATCGTTGGTGTATGGTTTTTGATAAACCACCCAACAACAATAGTGATATACCATTTTACTTTATTAAAAAAATATACGTTGAGTTTGTGTTAGGGCATCATGGACCAATTACTTTGACATTAAACCCTTCTAGGGCATCGGTGGAGGTATGCCCCAAGATAGACCAGGGGCAGTTAGAGTAGTCCAACGCCCATATGTTCCCCCTCCTCCCCTTCCTTCGCCACCTCCAGTATATCATCCAAATATTATCAAGGATGCAACAACACAAACTATTTAGGCTATTCACTCTTTGAGTGGTCTTTTGGTTTCACATACTTCTACAATAGCTCAACCACATTCTGGTGATTTTGGTGATGGATTGAGTGCTACTACATCATCCTCCTCAAGTCCACATATTTGTGTGCCACATACTTGCACTATGTGCCACCAGATATGCTTGGGTCCTCTTGTATATCCCGTTGAGCATCCCTTGGACACTTCTGATTATGACCTCTATGATGTGGACATTATAGAAGATCAAACGTAGGGGAGTGGAGCGCACCCTATAGAGTCCTCTCCTGCTAGAGAGGGGGACATTGGAATAGTGACACGGGTAAGATTTAAGTTGTAAATTCATAACTTGCATTTGTTTTTAAGAGAATATTAATAAGAGATAATATCAAGTACTAATATTTATTTACATGGTCTATTTAACAGTTGATGTATGAGGAGGAACTCACATAGGTGACTGATAGCACCCTTAGGGCCATTTCATTTGGCCTCAACATGCACACAGTATATATTTTCGCACTCGCTCGTTTACATTTTTTATTATATACTTGCTAGGAATTTGAATTGTCATTAATTAAATTATATAATAACTCATATGTTTATCTTATTTTCCTCTTGTAGGAAATACCTAGTGCGAGTGAGGTGCAGCTTTGTCCAGACTATGGAGGCGCAATGTTAGATAAGGGGAAGGTAATTGAACTCAAATTTGATTGAATTAATATTTTTAAGATCTTATATCAAGATTATACATACATCGACATAGATTGGCAGTTTCATATGTACTTGTCATTTTTTTATGTACAAGCAGTTATGAGCTATACATCATTGTTAACAAGTGTCACAATGCTTGAAGGAGTACGTATTGGAACACCTCAAGGAGTAGGTGTTGAAACACCTCAAGGAGGAGGTGTTGAAACACCTGAAGGAGATAAAGAAAAAGATCAGCCTAAAGAGGTATGTGTTTATTTTATTTTGTGTTTGGTAAATATGTTCCTATTACTGACAATAGTATGCTAACTTGGATCAATTTTATGCTTTTGTTCACATATATAGATTAACATTTCAAAAGTTGGTTTGGTTGGTTCTTTGAGAGGGGCATATTCTAGGACTCCTGACCCTTTGAAGAGACATATATTTTAGGTAATCAAGATTTCAATTTTAGAGTTCAATTAAAATTCAATGTATATTGATTTTGATGTTAATTATTCAATGTTAAATTATATAGTATAACTAATCTCAATTGTGGTTTGATTTTTCCTTATACAACTACCTTCAAAGCCAAAGAATGCTTCATAGAGGCTCCATTTTGATGATCCACCAGTAGTTTAGGATGAGAAAGACATTTTTCCATGTGAATTTTGAATAGATATCGAGATGGAATATGCCACATTTTGTAAAACTTTGTTTGAGTTGGTGTCGATGCCATTTTTGTATATGGACATACACTTGATTATTGGATAATTTAATATATAGAAGCTGACAATCAAAATTTAATTTGTTCCTCATGTGCATGATTAAACTCTTTGAAAATTTAATCTTGAGCAATGGGAAAATATCAATGTACAATAGCATAAAAACAATGGTTATATTTTGTAGTTTATATTCATATCGTCAATTACATTGCATTGTACATCTTTCAAACTCAAAGCATTACTTCACATTGCATAACTAACAACTAGATGTTGATATATGAAAAAAATTCAATTAAAATATAGTTTTTACAAAGTCAACCTAAGCAGTTATGCAATTACTTCACATTGCATAACTAATAACTAGGAGTAGCTGGCAATTGCATTTTCTTGTCAGGGAATTCTATGAGACCACATTTCTTTGAGGCTTTTTTTCAAACAGTCCACTACCTTGTCTATGCTACCACATTTTTCATACATGTCTACCAAAGATTTTTATGAAGCAGTTCACTGGCTTGTTGCTATGGAAAAAATCCTAAAACAAGTGCTTTCAAACAAGCTATGGATGCTTGGAAAAATTCTATCAAAGCATAATAGTAAGCAATAGCATAGACAAGGCAATGAACTGTTTGAAAAAATTCTTCAAAGAAATGAGGGACCTCATGGTGATGGAATGCCATGACAATCAAAAGAAATTTTGATTCTCATGGAATTCCATCACCATGAGACCTCATTTATTTGAGGTATTTTTTCAAACAATTGACTGCCTTATTGATTGTCATGGCATTCCATCACCATGAGACCTCATTTCATTGAGGCATTTTTTCAAACAATTCACTACCTTATCTATGCTACCACATTTTTCATACATGTCTATCAAAGCATTCTATCAAAAATTTAATTGCCTTGCGACTATGGCTAAAATCCTAAAACAAGTGCTTTCGAACAAGCTATGGATGCTTGGAAAGAATCTAACAAAGCATAATGGTAAGCAATAATATAGACAAGGTAATGAATTTTTTAAAGAAAATGCCTCAAAGAAATGTGGTCTCATGGTGATGGAATGACATGACAAGAAAATTGCTATAGATTTTCATGGCATTCCATCACCATGAGACCACCTTTTTTTGAGGCATTTTTTCAAATAGTTCACTGCCTTGTATATGATACCACATTTTTTCCATATGTCTACCAAAGCATTTTATCAAATAGTTCATTGCCTTGCTGTTATGGCTAAAACCCTAAAACAAGTGATTTCAAACAAGCTATATGGATGCTTGGAAAATGGTGCGTGAGCACCTTGGAAATAGAGGACTAGTTGATGGTTAGTTGATGCAACCAAGGATGGAAAACCACTCACTTTCACAATACAAGGGATTCCTAAACACCTTTCTCAACTTAACTCTTAGATTTCTTTAATAAATCTTGCAACTAATCATCATTCTAGACACCCATTTTAGTCCCCTTCAACATAATTCCAACTCACATAGGACTCCTTTAGAACAACTTTCACAAATCATGCAAACTATGTTGTTCAACCTAGCCAAATAGGCCAAATTTCCAAAGCAACGACCCTTGGAACACTTCACAGACCCTAAAACTTGTTGGGGAAACACTCAACAAATGAAAAAACCTCAAATTTTCCCATTTATCCTTTGGAACTTTCCCTCTAAGACCCTATTCCACAAAACCCTCAAATTGCTTAAATTTGGCAAGGGTTTATTGAAAAACCTACTTGTAGAATTCTCCAGACTTTACCACAAACTCCAACACCCTTGAGTAACCCTACACAAGCCTAAAAGAACAAGAAAAGTGACTTCCCTCAAACAATTCCCACTTTTATCCTCTCTAACCTCACTTTTTCATGCAAAAACACCCCAAATGCCATCTAGGGCATCACCAAAAATCATAATGCTGACCTCCCCTATATAGGAAACAATTCAAAAATGTTTATCTATCCTAACTAATCCTATCCACTAAGTTATAGCATCATACAGTGGGTGGAAGGCTTAAAAGTCCATTTTAAATGCACTCAAACCCTTGGAACAAGGCTCACAGATTGACCTCCAATAAAATGCCTCTTAAATGCACAAAAATGAATGAAATTACTTCAAACCAAGTTTATGAAGAAGTTAAATTTGCTTCCCACCAGTATCCATTTAAAAGAAAGCAACAAGTTATGGTCTCATGGCTTTTTTTCACATGAAAATCAGCGTTGGAGTTCAGTTGGAGGCTAAAAACTACTTGTAAGGGCATAAATAAATCTTGTTCTACAACTCGTATGACCAAACAGACTATTCCATCACATCTGAATGGGTACGCTTAGGTTAGGTATGGTCCCCTTTCGCACCCAAGCAGGCCGAAGAAATCTGAGCTACGTTCAATCGGTGAAATCCATTAAGAGTCCAAAGTGCAGAAGGGCAGCAATCTTTGACGGACTATTACTCAGAAACTATGATGCCTAATTTTTTTTTTTCTAAGGCTACAAGATTATGTTGGGCCCCTCTACAATAACCTCTCTCAGTTTTTGCTATCTCAGAGGCATTTTCCCGTGGTGATGAGTTTTCAGTTGAGGGAAAAGTTGTTAGATGCAAGCAGTGTAAAGTTGAAAAGTGGTGCAACGTTCATTTTGCAGCTCGTACGACCAAACGTATTGTTCCAACATGTTTGAATGGGTACGTTTATGCTAGGTATGGTCCTCTTTTGTGCCCAAATATGCCGAATCACTCTGAGCTACATTGGACCGACGATTTCCCTTAAGAGTCCAAAGTGCTAAAAGACAGCAATCTTTGAAGGGCTATTTCTAAGAAACCATGATGCTTACAGACTCTTCATCTAAGGCTACGAGATCATGTTGAGACCATATAAAATAACCTCTCTCAGTTTTTTCTATCTTGGAGGCGTTTTCCCGTGGTGATGAGTTTTCAATTGAGGGAAAAGTTGTTAGATGCAAGCAATGTAAAGTTGCAAAGTGATGCAACTTTCATTTTGCAACTCGTACGACCAAACAGACTATTCCAACACATCCAGATGGGTACGTTTACGCCAAGGATGGTCCTCTTTTTCACCTAAATACGACAAATCGCTCTTAGCTACATTGGACCGACGATTTCCCTTAAGAGTCCAAAGTGCTAAAAGGAAGCAATCTTTGAAGGGCTATTTCTCATAAACCATGACGCTTATAGACTCTTTGTCTAAGGCTATGGGATCATGTTGAGACCATCTACAATAACCTGAGCTCTTGGTTTTTTCTATCTCAAAGGCATTTTCCCGTGGTGATGAGTTTTCAGTTGAGGGAAAAGCTGTCAAATGCAAGCAATGTAAAGTCACAAAGTGGTGCAACTTTCATTCTACAACTCGTATGACAAACAAACTGTTCCAACACATCCAAATGGGTACATTTACACTAGGGATGGTCCTCTTTTGCACCCAAATACACTGAATCACTCTGAGCTACATTGGACCGACGATTTCCCTTAAAAGTCCAAAGTGCTAAAAGGAAACAATCTTTGAAGGGTTATTTCTCAGAAACCGTGATCCTTATAGAATATCTGTCTGAGGCTATGGGATTGTGTTGGGACCATCTAAAGTAACCTCTCTCGGTTTTTTCTATCTTGGAGGCATTTTCCCATGGTCATGAGTTTTCAATTGAGGGAAAAGTTGCCAAATGCAAGCAATGTAAAGTTGCAAAGTGGTGCAACTTTCATTCTATAACTTGTACGACCAAACGGACTATTCCAACACGTTTGAATGGGTACTTTTACGCTAGGGATGGTCCTCTTTTGCACCCAAATACGTTGAATTACTCCGAGCTACATTGGACTGGTAATTTCCCTTAAGAGTCCAAAGTGCTAAAAGGAAACAATCTTTGAAGGGCTATTTCTCAGAAACCGTGACACTTACACACTCTTTTCTTGAGGCTATGGGATTTTTTTGGTACCATCTACAATAACCTCTCTCAGTTTTTTCTATCTCGAAGGTGTTTTCTCGTGGTGATGAGTTTTTAGTTGAGGGAAAAGTTGTCAGATGCAAGCAGTGTAAAGTTGCAAAGTGGTGCAACTTTCATTCTGCAACTCGTACGACCAAATGGACTATTCCAACACATTTGTATGAGTACATTTACACTAGGGATGGTCCTCTTTTGTACCCAAATACACTGAATCACTCTAAGCTACATTAGACCAGCGATTTCCCTTAAGAGTCCAAAGTGCTTAAAGGCCATACCATCTATTGTACGGTCTATAGCTCAATGTTATGGTCATGGTAGATGTTATTAGGACTATATAAGGTGACTATGTGGGTTTAAAGAGATCAAAAGATATGTATTTAAGTTGGTGAGTTTCCATGCATGGCAAAAATGAGTGAAATTAGGTGAAAAATGGTGGTTACAACATGACAATAGATCCCTTCTTGGTCTTAATCCTTCCTCAAGTAACCTAGTTTTTTCTCATCAACAATTTGTTAATGATACAATGCTTTCGAGTAAATCCTCGGTCTCAGAAGGAAAAAATTTGAAATCTTTGCTCGATAAATATGGGAGAGCGTCTGGACAGCTGATTAATAATAAAAAAAGTTATCTTTTCTTCTTCAACACCCTGGCTCACAAGCATACCAAAATTGCCAGAATTCTTGGTTATAGGGTGGAATCCTTGCCTGCCACCTATCTTGGCTTACCCTTAAGCCTTAAACCCCCTGAATCCTTTTGGATTTCATTGGTTGAGAGGTTTACCAAGAAGCTTGCTGGTTGGAAAGGATCTCTGTTAAGTCAAGCGAGTAAACTTCAACTCCTCAAAGCGTCTCTTCAGAACTTGTCGATCTATGCTCTGAGCCTCTTTAAGATTCTTGCTAAGTTTGCGGATGCTATAGAAAAGATTCAAAAAAGATTTCTTTGGTCGAGGGTTGAAGAAAAGAAAAGACTACCTTTAATAGGATGGGAACTTGTGTGCAGACCGAAAAAGTTCAGAGGATTAGGTCTTAGAAGAATCAAAACGGTTAACAAGATTCTTCTAGCAAAACAAATCTAGAGAATTTTTTCATCTTCAGGCGAATGGACTAATATCCTAGCTAGAAAATATTTAGAGATCAATAGGTCTCTTATAATGTTGAAGGAATCCCATCTTCTTCCCAGAGGTTCAACCTACTAGAATAATTTGATCACTGGGAAAAAAATTGTTGACTCTGGAATAGGTTGGCAAGTAAGAAGTGGAAACCAAACTAGATTCTGGGAGGATAGATGGTTGTTTAAGGAGCCCCTTATAAAAATTAATTCCTTTAGTGGATGGGCAGAGAATTTCAAAGCTCGTTTTGGTTCTTATGTGAAAGACTATAGAGTGAATGGAAAATGGGTGGATATGTGTCTTATCAGTCAGGCTCTTGCTCCTATTCAGTCTTCTTTGTTGGCTGTTAGACTTTCCTCTGATCAGTTGGATGATCGTCTTGTCTGGACTGATGAACCCTCAGGTAACTATTCTATTTCATCAGCCTTTGTTAGGGTTACTTCTTCCCAGGGCTCTCCTCCCTTTTGGTCGAAGGCTTGGCTCAAACATTTGATCCCTAAAATCAACATTTTTTTCTAGATCCTTCTCCAAAATAAGGTGCTCACGGTTGATAACCTTTGCAAACGTGGCTTTCAAATACCTAATAAATGTTTTTTTTGTAAGATGGAGGCAGAGTCAGTGCATCATTTGTTCCTTCATTGTCCTTTTGTTGCCTCAGTTTGGGAAAAAATAATCAGTTATTGGAAACTTTCATGGGTTTTTCCCTCGTCTATTAAAGACTTCTTCCTTCAATGGAAAGCCCCAACTCACAATCATGTTCTCTGGTTTTTATGGGATTTCTCTTTCCCTCATTTTGCTTCGGGTCTTTGGAAAGAATGCAACAACAAAATTTATAGAGATAAAGAAGCTCCGGTGGACATTGTTTTTGATAAAATAATCAGTTTCTTGAAAGAAAATGTCAATGCTATCTCCCAAAAGGTTAGCAATTCCGAGAAAGTGGCTCATTTGTCCTATGATCTTATTGTTGCCAAGGAATGGAATATAAGTCTTGATTTGCCTTGCGCCCCTAAAAAAGTTAAGAAGGATAGAGAGGGTGTCCGTTGGTCTTTTTCGCCTAATGGATGGGTCAGAGCTAACTTCGATGGTGCGGCTAAAGGAAATCTGGGGGCGGCGGGTTGTGGTGGAGTCATAAGGGACTCCTTTGGAAACTTTCTAGGTGCGACGGCCACTCCTCTAGGTTCCCAAACCAATCACCTAGCCGAGGTTTTCGGTGCTTTTCATATTATAAATTTGGCCCAAAGTCTTAATTTTAAAAACCTTTGGCTTGAAGGTGACTCCAAAAATATTATTGATTGTCTTCTAGGAAAGTCCCCCCCCTCGTGGACAATAAGGTCATGGATTGATGATGCCATCTCGACTTTAGCTATGTTTGACAACATAAAGATTTCACATGCCTATAGAGAAGCCAATGCTGTAGTGGATTTTTTTGCTAATGAAGGGGTTAGGAGTAATGAATAGAGCACTTGGCTAAATTTTAGTGATCTAAGTGTTAATGTCCGAGCTTTATTGAGTTATTATGAATCAAATGGACAAGAGGCATGTCATCTCTTTAATGAGGACAGGATGGAATTATCACATCACAATCATTAGATTGTATGGGATCGAGCTTAGTTGCTTAGTCTGCATGGTGGCCTGGCACACTTTGTGGGTTCTTAGATTTGGCGGGACCAGTTCTAGTAAAGTTCTCATCTCTGTCTGCTCCACTGTGCTTGCCAAGATGGGTGGAGATAGGAAAAGAATTGAGCCAGACAACTTTGAGATGCACACAAGAAATGCTAAGGCTTGGGAAAAAGTTAAAAGTGGGGGTTTACCTCCTTTCCTAAAGAAACTTCATGGTTCCAATTAGGAGGCTACGAATCTTTTTGAGAAAAATTGGGATAATAGGGATCTTACCCTTTTTGGTAGGAAACTTGAGCTCAATGAAAAATCTTATAGCTGAAGTGATGGGAATCTCTACTGATGGGAAAAAAAATTCAGGGATAGGGTTTTCTCAGATGAAGCCGTCATCAGATTTCCAAAAAAAGAGAAGGAAAGACTGAAATTGGTGAAAATTGCTAATAGCTACTTTGAAGCCAACACCATAAAAGCTTTATGGAGAAAGGTTCTTCATGTTATCATGGAGTACATAACTGTGGATGGTCGCTTCACCAGGGTCTATGGTTATCACTTTTCCCTGCTCAACAATTTCCGCTACAAGGTCAAGGTTTCTTTCCCCTACTATCTTCTATGTTCTTTGAGAAAAAGCTTGGATGACCACAAGAAAAACCCTAGAAGATTCCCTATTTTGCATACTAGCTTGATTAGATTAATTGTTGAACATTACCAAAAAATGTTTGTCCCTGCTAATTTGGAAGCCTCCCCTGATTTTGAGGATGATGATACTGAACCTAGCTGCTCGGAGTTTTTTCCCAATTTAAGCCTAGCTAGAACGGGCCTTAGCCCGCCCGTTGTCCAAACTAGTAAGATTAACCCTAACCCCCTTACTATGAAAGCTCGTGTTGTGCCTAAACCGGGAAGCCCTTCCCTTAAAACTAGAAGTATTGATAAGAATCCTCCAACTAAAAACCTTGTCTCATACTCTGAAGATTCTCCTGAATCTAAGGAGTCTGGTGCTACCAATTATGAGCCTTTTGTTGTCCCGTCATTGGATAGGAATGCTAAAACTGGTTCCCATGCTACTCTTGACCCTGCTAATACTTGTTTCAACACTGATAGAGATCTCTCTATGGATTTTTTGGATTTAGCTAGAAATAATGTTGATAACCATTTCAAACTTTTAGAATGGACTTTTCATGAAATTAATCAGTTAAAGATAAAAAAATTGGGCCCTTCAAAGTAAATTGGAAGATTTGGGAGCTAAGGTTGCGGCGCTTGATAAGAAAGAGGTGGAATGAAGAGATTACGGTGTCAGCAAAGATACCCAGTACCAAGCTGGTAAGGACATAAATGTTGAAATTGAGTTGGAGAAAATGAAAATACTATCAAAATTATTGTCGAGCAAAACAATCGTATGGCCAAACACAACGCCATCATCATCAATGCCATGACTGAGAAATTGGACAAAGCTCAACAAGGGTCTCTGGTGGTTGATCTAGAGGAAATTAACGAAAGAAACCAGGAGGAGGATGCTAGCATTTCCAAGAGAACCAGGGCCAATTTGAAGAGGAAGGCTCCTCCCACTCCGCAAATGATTCAAATCTTTAAGAAGGGCATTCATGATATGTAGAACCTGGAGGTGGAGACAGAGTTTGTCCTGAAGACTAGGTTGATTGCGGTTGGTCTTTTGTTGGCTCTTCTGCTGGCCCTTTTTTTTTTTACCTTCCTGGTCTTTTGAGGGTGGCTACAGCTTGTTCTGGTTTTTTCCTTTTGTGCAGCCAGTTTTGTCTGTCGGACTTTTCTATCCTTTCTTTTATGTTGTAAACTTTGTGGTTTCGGGTCCCTGTAAAACCCGTTTTACCCTTTATCAAAAAAAACATGCTAATGTCAATGAAACGTGGGGGCAGCAATATTTAAGGTTGGATCAAGCTTTTACAGGTCCTAATAGACGTGTTTGATGAGTTTATAGGGTGTGGCAAGGTTGGAAACATTGATTTCCTTAAAAACATCATGAAAGTTGTTAAAAATGAGGGTTTGTTGAAATAGAGCTTTAGAAAGCTTATCTCACCAAAACAAATTGTGGTTTTGGTAGTTTGGTAGGATTTTTAATGCTTCCCCAACAAAATTTTAGGTTTGGGAAGTGTTTAAATATGAGTCTCTTTGTAAAATGGGCCTATTTTAGTGAAGTTGAACCCAAGTTTGGGTTTGAGGATCAAATTGGACTTTGAATCATCTTTAATTGTAATTGTGTTGTTTAAAGCCACCTAGCTCTTGCATCAGAAAACTCTTACCCAATCAACTTGAACATCATGCACACCCAAATACCTTGTTTCGACTTTGTTAGATCAAAAACTCAATTACATTGGAAATGACCTTCACATGACCTTTTTACATTTATTTTTTGGCAAAAGTGGCAAGCCACTATAATTTATTATATATAAATAGGAGATATTACAAAACCTGGTTCAAATGAGCATACTGACAGGAAAGAACCAGGAAGAAAACCTCTAGTTGTAGCTCGATTAAGTACAAAAATCTCTTACATAATTGTCCCAATAACAGTAACAAAGCATACACCTGTATGACTATTTCAACCTATGAGTTTCCAAAATACAAACCCCTTTACATTTTAAACATACCCTTTATACAATGCTAGAAATTTGACCCATATTTCAAAAAACATCACTAGATATAGATTATGCCCATACATAGTTATGACCTTTTTACATTGTTTCACATTTGAAAATTCAAATTTTACAAAATTTTCCTATTGGAGGCATTCAGGGCACAATCTTCCACAAGAGTAGTTTGTTGACATTCTGGAGTGACAAGCACCTATACAAACCATCGAGGTAGCAGTTAAACTACATATAATAGAAAAGATGCTTAGAATAACCAATCTATATTATTGTAATCTATCGCATACCTGTTTGAAAGGATTAGAGCTGCCTATTGTTGCATCAAGTCCATGATCAATCATGCCAAGAATATCGCAAAAGTTGTCAAATGATAAATCTATATTGTCACAATAGAAAAGATGCTTAGACTAACAAATCTATAAATTAATCTAAACAACCTGAATGATGATGAGTTGGTAATGCAAACTATAAAAGATGCTTAGAATAACCAATCTATATTATTCTAAATGATCTAATTGATGATGAGATGGTAATGTAAACTATAAAAGATGCTTAGAATAACCAATCTATATTATTGTAATTTGTGGCACACCTCTCTGAAAGGATCATAGCTAGCTATTGTTGTAGCAAGTCCATGATCAATCATGCCAAAAATATCACAAAATTTGTCAAATGATAAATCTATATTGTCACAATAGAAAAGAAGCTTAGACTAACAAATCTATATTAATCTAAACAACCTGAATGATGATGAATTAGTAATGCAAACTATAAAAGATGCTTAGAATAACCAATCTATATTATTCTAAATGACCTAATTGATGATGAGATGGTAATGCAAACTATAAAAGATGCTTAGAATAACCAATCTATATTATTGTAATATGTTGCATACCTCTCTGAAAGGATTAGAGTTGGCTATTGTTGTTGCAGGTCCATGATCAATCGTGCCAAAAATATTGCAAAATTTGTCAAATGATAAATCTATATTGTCACAATAGAAAAGATGCTTAGACTAACAAATATATATTAATCTAAACAACCTGAATGATGATGAATTGGTAATGCAAACTATTAAAGATGCTTAGAATAACCAATCTATATTATTCTAAATGACCTAATTGATGATGAGATGGTAATACATACTATAAAAGACACTTAGAATAACCAATCTATATTATTGTAATCTGTCGCATACCTCTCTAAAAGGATCAGAGCTGGATATTGTTACAGCAGGTCCATGATCAATCGTGCCAAAAATATCGTAAAAGTTGTCAAATGAAAAATTATCTATATTGTCACAATAGAAAAGATGCTTAAAATAACAAATATATATTAATCTAAACAACCTGAATGATGATGAATTGGTAATGAAAACTATAAAAGACACTTAGAATAACCAATCTATATTATTGTAGTATGTCGCATACCTCTCTGAAAGGATCAGAGCTGGCTATTGCTGCAGCAGGTCCATGATCAATTATGCCAAAAATATTTTAAAAGTACATACAAAATATCACTATTAAAGAAACCTGCATTGCAATAGTATACAAAATATCTGTACTAAATAAAGAACACTAATGAACTTAGGCATAATGAACCTAAGCATTGTACCTTCCATTCCTGAATATGCTATTCAAGTGTTCCTAAAGGGTCATTTCTTTACTTAAGAGTATCCAATATTGCTTCATGATCAACATTACTAAGTGTCCATAGTTCTTTTATCTTTTTTTTGGAATGATGCTTCAACAACTTAGCATTTGTTGCTATAACAAGGTGTGAATACATGAGAATGGTTTTGTGTTTCTCATAGTCTTCAAATGTAGGTATGCCATTCTTTCTAATCATGTATGTTCGCAACCAAGTTCCCGCAACCACAACTAAACCTATAGGATACATGAACCCATCATCATCTTCCATCAGTTGTGTTAGCTTATGCTTTACTTTCACACATCGAGCCAACCAATAGTCTGATCTCTCTTCATTCCTCACACACTAAAATAATTTTTTTAAACTAAATCTTCACTTTCGGGCACCTATAGCTGCTAAACTGTGAGGAATTTGGAGATGATGCAAACTAGAGTTTCGTGACATTCTATCTGTAGATTCTAAATATATTTTTTTCAAAAAATTTAGAATTAGATTGCACTTTATTTTCCATCTCCCTCGAAAACTAGTTTTTTTTAGAAAACAACATTTTAAAAAAGTGACACTCACCGTATAACGTATAACTTTTTTTCCATGAAGGATACAATTCTAATTCTTTTGAATTTAGATTTTTAACTTCGATATCTAGTGCTTCCACTTGGTTAGATAGTTTTTTATTGAATATTTTTTCTTTAATCAAGTTTCGAAGTCAAACCAATTACAATTCAGCCATAGCGCAATCATATAACGCGTAACTTTTTTTGTATGTATCGAAATTCAATTTTTTATTTTATTGGATCAAGGAATTCAATATCTGGTGCACTCATATTTTTCAAAAAAAAATTGATAATCTTCTATTTTTCCACATGTGCAGAACAGAGAGCTTGATTTTCAGTGAAAAACCTACATTCACAAGAAATAAAAAATATATATAATAATTAAATTAAATTTATTTAAAATTATATTTTTTTGGAAGCTTATAATAAGGACTACATAGTTACAAAAATAAATTTTAAATGAATTCATTTGATCCCTCCAAAGGTAAATCAAAAGTGGTTTTTATTAGCATTTTGATAGGTGTAAAGGACACTCTATTATAGGTATGGTTTAAAACTAGCAGGGTTCTATCCAAGGGGGTTTGATCTAAGATAGTCTAATCAAACCCTCTTCAATTGGAATGCTTTAAATATAAATTTTTAACGCTTAAATCATTATATTTTCTAAAAATATGTGATTTTAACAAAAAATAGAATCTCCCAAAAATTGTAAACCAGCTTTATGGGATCAACCTACAACAACTGCAAAAACATGCCCTAGCTATGGGAGATCTGAAAGCCGGTCGTAATTAACTGAACTTTCCATTGTGTCATTTGTCATGGATATAGTTTTAGATAAAGGAGTTAGATACTATGGAACCCATGTATCCACCCACTCACTTGACTCGCATTGATCCCACTCGCACTGAATACAACTCTAACAAAAACAAGCCAATTATCGTGTCCAAATGGTCCATGTGCTTGCATATGAGCTTCAAAATGAATGCATCTTTGAAGAATCTTTGATTGTATGACAATCCAATCTGCCTCCCACTATACCCTCCTCAACCAACCAAAAGAATCTACGCACTATTGAATCAAGTGTCCCTCCCTGTGACAATGTTGAACTACACCAATCAACAATAGATTGTGCATCACTGAATTTTGCTCCTGAAATCTTCAATTGCTCCTTAGCTAGAGATCTCTTTACACATGTACCTGCTCCATCATGCTCCCCTTTCTCATGCCCAGCTTAAAAAAAACTCCAAATATGAGGTACACCCCTCTCTACATGCATTCTACTCAACCAATAAAATATACAAGCATTCTTGAATTGGCCTATGTAGTTATCTGATGAAATGAGATGTCAGCCCAATGCTATATCATGCTCCTACAAGAACTCAAAAAAAAAAATTGAAACAATGTTGGAAATACTTGGACGAGTGAGATCTATCATCAATCATATAAAAATGATACTCTCTGATTATCTTTTGATACTCCTCTGTACTATCAAGTGCATGTATAAACGTTATGTGGACAAAAATAGCAATCTGAATGGAATTGTAATACTGAGATTGTACCTCATTTTATGGTTGCAATGTGTAGTTTTCTGCAAAATCAACCACTGATATAATAATTCCAATCAAAAAAGAGTCCTTACACATCCTGAATTGTTGATCCAACCATTGAGACATATGACTATGCCTTGCATACTTGTAGAAAAGAGTGTCCTTAAAATCTGAAATAAAATCAGCAACACTACATTCTTTTGTAACCAACTCGCATCTAAAACCTTCACCTCCACTCTGAAAACTATATTTGACTATCTCATATCTCTTTTTCTCAACAATTTTCTTTCCAAATTCATGTTTGGAACCCTCATGAAAACATTGAACAAACTTTGACAAGCCATCATTGTGAGCACTTCGCATTTAAACAATCATTTCTATAGAAAAAAGAAACCATCATCTCTAGAACATAAAAATAGATCTAGAAAGTCCCTTGATGATTTCAGAAGATGCATTGCACCACACTCCTGCAACATTTCATTAGTATGCAAAGTAGAATGGATATAGCATAATAGTTCGTGGTACATTGAAAACTCCACATGGTATTTGCAACAAGTATTACAAATCTTAAGAGGTACACAATAAAATGGCTTCAAACCTTCAAAATCCCTTTGCGAGATTTCCATATTTGGATGTGTTTCAATAAATTTTTTGAACAACATTGTTTGGCTTGATTCCAAGAAATGTTTAGGATGCAGTGTATGGTCTCAATTTCCAATTCTTAACTTTAAAACATCCTTTGCATTGGGTGATACTCTAGAGTTATCATGCCAAAATTGTTGAATTACCTACTTTACATTATTGCTTAGCTTCTTATCAACGCGTGGAAGCCCTCAGAAAAAGCCCATGTATCATTTTGAAGAGGATCATCTATTCTTTCTCTTCTTGCAAGTCTTTTATCCAAAGTTTTACAATTTATGTCAAAATCAATACAAGTTTGTCTCATAAAGCCAGCCTTATTCAATTGATGGCTTACTAGGGAGGTTGTAATGACTCTCCAAGCAGCTCTCTTATCTTTCTCCTTGTTATTTTTTCAAATAGACTTGAGATCATTAAAAATATTTTGACAATAATAGAACTTTTTTCGGTCTTCTTGTTCACATGAATCTTCAATTTGACTAGAAAAGGTCTCATCTTTTGCTTCTTTAGCAATTGTACAAAAAGTTGGCATTGCTCGGTCAATGCCTTATTGCTAAAATATTGGTTGAAAATTCTTATAGCCCACAACCGAACAGTTCATGTTGACCTCTTGCCTTCAAAATTTTTTATAATGTTCTCATAAATTTCAAGTAACCATTTAGGGGTTCTTGAAGGTATTGAATTTGGAATGTCTTTCTTCCACACAAGGTTCTTCATTTCTCATGTAATCTGGTGAAACATAATTTACACTTGGTTCAATATTATGTTCAACATCTTCAATTCAACATTTTCACCTTCAACATTTTCACATCAATTTGAATAATTTCATTCCCAATTTCAATATCATGTTCAACATCTTCAATTCCAACATTTTCACCTTGAACATTTTCATTATCAATTTCAATATTTTCATTCCCAATTTGAATATCATGTTCAACATCTTCAATTCCAACATTTTCACCTTGAACATTTTCATTATCAATTTGAACATTTTCATTCCCAAATTTCAATATCATGTTCAACATTTTCACCTTGAACATATTCAATTTCATCTTCACTTGAAAGACCATAGGGCTCAAGTTCACCAATATTTAACATACCTTGTCTTCTCTTCCTATGACCTTCTCTATCGCTTTGTCTATATGCTTCAATTTTTTCTTTTGTAAGATTTCTCTTACGTTTTTTCTTTCGACAACTACTGCTCCCCATTATACCTCATAAAAGATGCTAAAAAATCATTGTTTATGACAAATTTGAGTAGAAGATGATCCAAAAAGTTGATCTTTGTCTTTTCCTATCTTAAACCGCACGTTTGTCACCTACAAAGCCTGCAAACAGAATGTAGGGTCTATTGGGATGCACAAAATGGCCCACATGGGGTTTTTCTATGGCCCACAAATCCGATATCAGATAAAATCTGATATCTGATTTGAAAAACATTTTAAATTTTTTTGTAAGAGTGGTATTTTAGTGTTACAAATTGGATATCCGATTTTTGCACACATAGACCTAAGAGTAATTAGGAGGTGGAGGGTGGGCGAGAGAGAGAGAGATTAGAGGGTAGAGGGAAAGGGAGAGACAAAGAGGGGGAGAGAGAGAGAGAGACAGAGAGATATAGAGGGGGAAAGGGAGAGAGACAGAGACAAAGACAAAGACAAAGACAAAGAGGGGGAGAGAATTAGGAGGGGGAAGGGAGAGACAGACAAAGATAACTTGAGAAAGGGGGACAAAGACAAAGATAGAGAGGGGGAGAGAATTAGGAGGGGGAATGTAGGGAGAGGGAAGGGGAGAGACAAAGAGAGAAAGAGGGAAAGGAGAGACAGAGAGAGAGAGAGGGGAAATGGGGGGAGAGAGATAGAAAGAGGGGAGAGAATTAGGAGGTGGAGGAGGTGGGAAAGAGAGAGAGAGAGAGAGAGAGAGAGGAGGAAGGAAAGGAGGGACAAAGAGGGGGAGAGGAAAAGGGTGAGAAAGAGAGAGAGAGGGAGGGGAGGGAGGGAGAGAGAGAGAGAGAGGGAGGGAGAGAGAGAGAGAGAATCATGAGGGGAGAGGGAGAGAGATGGAAAGGGAGAGAGAGAGGGAAAGGGAGAGATAGAGAGAGGGAGATAGAAAGAGGGGGAGAGAGAGAATCAGGAGGTGGAGGGTGGGAAAGAGAGAGAGTAGAGAGAGTGACTGAGAGGGAGAGACCTGAGAGAGGAAGATATATATATAGGGAGTGAGTGAGCGAGAGAGAGACCTAAGAGAGGGAGAGGGGGTAGGAGGGAGAGACTTAAGAGAGAGAAAGAGAAGAGGGTAGAGGGTTTAAGGGTTTAGGGTTTAGGGTATAGGGTTAAGGGTAGAGGGGAGAGAGATAAAGGGAGTTGGTGAAAGAGAGGGAGGGAGGGAGTGGGAGAGAGATAAGGAAGTGAGGGTTAATGGTAGAGGGTAGAGGGTTTAAGGGTTAAGGTTTTACGATTAAGGGTATAGGGTTATAAGGGTTTAGGGTTTAAGGGTTAAGGGTTAAGGGTTAAGGGTATAGGGGAGAGAGATAGATGCATTGAGTGAGTGAGAGAGAGACCTGAGAGAGGGAGAGGGGGTATGAGAGAGAGACTTGAGAGAGACAGAGAGAGTAGAGGGTAGAGTGTTTAAGGTTTTAGGGTAGAGGGGAGAGAGATAGAGGGAGGGAGGTAGTGGGAGAGAGATAGAGGGTAGAGGGTTAAGGGTAGAAGGGAGAGTAATAGAGGGGA
>VDFB02047230.1:493124763-493155083 GCA_007258455.2 Sequoia sempervirens | reverse complement strand
AGAGATAATATTTAAATATTTAATATATTAGCAATATATATATATATAAATATTTATATATTAACTAAAATATTGAAATAATATTTAAATATTATACATATAATAATATAATATATTATATATTAAATACATAATTTGATAAGAGATTATCATAAATTGTATATTATATATTACATTATAAACTATATTATATATTATATATTAAATTATAAACTTTATTGCATTTTTTAAATCATATATTATAAATTGTATAACATTTTTTAAACTCATATCTAAAACATATCGGATATCGGATTTGAATGAGATATCTGATATGTCTGACATAAAATTTAATGCCTATGGATTAGCCTTGGGCTTACTTTGGAATTTGGTTTTTGAACTTGCCAATCCTAAGAAGTCAACACAAAAAACATGTTTAACAACTTACCTTGCTTTTCCAAACTTCGCCCATGTGGTTGATGATTTTTTTTTACCCAAAATTGATTAAACAAAAAGGGTTTGTAAAGGAGCTTCTCAGCTTTCCACCAATATAAAGTATACTTTACTTTGAATCTAATAAATAATTATTATTCATTTTCTATTAGAATTACGACTAAAGTCCTTATTGATAGGATGATTGAAAAACATCTATAGCTTTCAAATAGTATCACATTTTTTGAATCCACAACATATGTCACATTCTATACTTTGCATACTATAGGATTAAAAAAAAAATGAATTTCATGAAGTTTTGACCAAGTTAAGGTGGTCAGGCATACGAGTTTTTATATTTTTTAAAAGTTGTAATAAAAATTTCATAATTAATTATTTACTTGGAAAAAAATTACAAAAAAATATGCATCACATCTGGACATGAGTCCTCTACTTATAGCTAAAATATTATAAAAAAATATTATCATTTTATTATGGTTAGGGTGGTCAAACAAGCACCTACTTCTTATTTTTTCCCTGAAATTTAAGTACTACTGCATTGAAATTTCAAATTTTCACCAAATAGATTTTAAAAAATAAAAATAAACCTAGTAGTTTAGAAACTACATTCAATTTTCCACAGATTCTATTCTTACATATTTTTGAAATAATATAGATAACTTATTCAAATTTTTTACGTCAGGTTGCCTAACTCTGATTTTTCTAAATTTTCATTGCCACTTAAGGGCCTATTTTTTCCATGATGATCCTGCACATACCCTTATATATTATTATATTATATATTATGTATTATTATATTAATATATTATACACTATATACTACATATATTTTGTATAACTATACAAAATATATGTAGTTATATTATATAATATACTAATATTATGTAATATATATTATATAATATATTTAATACATAGTATATATTATATACTACATGTAGTATATATTATATATTTATTGATGTGCAACCAATTCACAAGAGAGAGGAAGAGGGAGTGGGAGGGGCTTGAGAGAGAGAGAGGGAGAGGGAGAGAAAGACCTGAGAGGGATGGGGAGAGAGAGTTGAGAGGAGAGAGAGAGAGATGGTTGAGAGGGAGAGAGGGAGGGAGAGGGGAGAGAGAGAGAGAGAGAGGAGAGGGAGAGAGGGAGAGGAGAGAGGAGAGAGAGAGTCGAGATTTGAGAGAGAGAGAGAGAGAGAGAGAGAGAGAGAGAGAGAGAGAGAGAGAGAGAGAGAGAGAGAGAGAGAGAGAGGGAGGGAGAGAGAGAGAGACTTGAGAGGGAGGGAGAGAGGAAGCTCTAAGAGACTTGAGAGAGAGAGAGAGTGGTAGGGACTTGAGAGTGAGACGGATAGAGAGAGAGAGAGTTGAGATAAAGAGAGAGAGGGAGAGAGGGAGAGACCTGAGAGAGAGGGAGAGGGAGAAAGAGAGTTGAGAGGATGAGAGTTTTCCCTTGTTGAGACCCTCTAGAATAAGAAGTGATGCAACCATCAAACAAAACCATTACAACTCAATTCAACATTCATGCCATTAAAACCTTCAAGATTAATAACATGTCATTAGATATTCATGAAAAAGGTATAAAATCATCATGAATAAGAATCATTATCTTTCAACCATGATACATAAACAAGAACATTATGTACACCATGTAGGGGTTTGATGCAACCTTCAAACAAAATCCTTACAAGAAAACAAGATACATGTTCATTAGATTGTTCATGTCAAATCTATACAATAATCATGATCAATAAATAAGACATCACTCAACCATCATGCATGAATAAACACTATTTATGCACACTATATATGAACAAACACTAAATTAATAGATTATTTAATATTTATTACTAAATTTTTATCTCATCATTATACTATTATATGGGTATGTGCAGGATCATCATGGAAAAAACAGGCTCTTAAGTGGCAAAATAATCAAAAAAATCAGAGTTAGGAAACTTGACGTAAAAATTTGAATAAGTTATCTATATTATTTCAAAAATATGTAAGAATAGAATCTGTAGCAAATTGAATGTAGTTTCTACACTACTAGGTTTGTTTAAAAAAAAAGAAATATATTTGGTTAAAATTTGAAATTTCAATGCACGAGTACTTAAATTTCAAGGAAAAAATAAGAAGTAGCTGTCTGTCTGACCACCCTAATCATAATAAAATGATAATATTTTTTTATAAGATCTTATATATAAGTAAAGGACTCATGTCCAGATGTGATGCATATTTTTTTGCAATTTTTTTGCAAGTAAATAATTAATTAATATTTTTTTATTACAACTTTTAAAAAATATAAAAAAATCATATGTCTAACCACCTTAACTTGGTCAAAGCTTCATAAAATTCAATTTTTAATTTTTTAATCCTATAGTATGCAAATCATAGAATGTGATGCATGTTTTGGATTCAAAAAATGTGATACCATTTGAAAGATATAGATGTTTTTCAATCAGTCTATCAATCAAGACTTTAGTCGTAATTTGAATAGAAAATGAATAATAATTACTTATTAAATTCAAATTAAAGCATAATTTATATTGGTGAAAGCTGAGAATCTCCTTTAAAAACCTTTTCGTTTCATCAATTTTGGGTAAAATAATAGTCGTCAACCACATACCCATCATATTGCCACTTTTTGGCCCATCATGATCCTGCACATACCCATATTCATAGATTCAACACTAAAAATATCCATCCAACAAAATTATTTTAGGATATTGTGCTTATTTGATGAAAATCTTAACATGTTAAATATAATCAAATATCCACAATTAACAAGGAATTTGACTAGTCATTTTAATAGATTAGACGATTAGTTTTCATAATTCATAAAAACAAAATATCATGAGATCTCCATAAGCCAGTTCATTCCATTATGGTTCCAAGTATCAATAAATTTTAATAATTATCAATATACATATTTAAAACTATGCATGTAAAATAACAAAATCCATTAAAGATAATCTAGGAATTAGTTCTATGTCATTTTCATTATCAAATATTATCATCAAAGTAGTCTATCAATTGACTAGTACAAGTAAATAATTGTTTTTAATAATACATCAAATTCATACTCATACTATATTTATACTCAAAACATATGATTGGATATTGATCCCATTAACAAATTCCAATTGATTTATTGTCTTCAAGTTGAATTGCAAATATGGTCTTTACATGAACTAATATCGAGTTTAAGAGAACTCAATTCAATTTATATTGTGATAAAAAATAGCTTCATTAGTATGAGAAAATTTAATTGACCTAAATTAAATTAATATGTGATAATAAATTCGTCTTATTTATTATTAATTTGAACTAAACTAAATTCAATTTATATGGCTTGATAAGAAATTAGTCTTATGATTAGATTTAATTCTATAAATTCAAATAGAAGAAACAAATACGCATTTCACTTTAAGGATTTACAAGTTCTATAGGTGTGGATCCTCATGGAGAGAGAGTGTGATTATGAAATAAATCATACATATCCCTTACATAATATTAGTTGAAACAAATAGATTTACTATATTTAACTACTTACATTTTATCCATTTCCAACAAATTTATTATTGAAATATGAAATTTTAAATGTAAGTTTCATTTATCTCAAGATATCTCAACTAAAGTAGTTATATGCTAGATTCTATCCATACCAAAAACATTCCATACAATTGTATTATGTCATAAAAACATATGGGTAAGACAAAAATCAATTATAATTTGTATATAACACAATATTAGTAGTAATTCCACTAATCAAATACAATCATTTCTATATTGTACCATATTAAAAATTAATGAAGGCACAACATAAAGCATGATGCATATCACATCTGAAGTTAAGTGTTTCAATGTTATGATAGCTTACTATTTTTTGAAATAAGTATTGTTAAATAATTTTCAATAAATGAAAAGATTTATTTTTAAAAAATAAATAAATTGAATCTAAATATAAATTTTAAAATTAATGGTTTTATAAATTTTGAAATATTAAAATCATATTTGTTAAGCATTTTTTAAAAAGATTTGAAAATTAAAATTCAACAATTAGAAATTATTTAAAAGAAATAAAATTGAAACTACATCACAACATAAATGTCTCTCAACTATATTATAAAAAAACTATTATTAATCTTTTAGATTAACATATTTCTGAATAAAATGTTTATTTAACACATATAAACTGTTGTTACATCACAACATAAATATCTTTGAATTATATTGTAGAAAGTCTTTACTACCCTTTTATATTAACATATATTGTAATAAAACATATATCTAACATACACAAAACCAATTTATTTATATGATCATATAATCGTTTCTCTAATATTTTTTTGTTGTAAAATAAATATCTACTTTTCAAATATTATGTTTCTTTGTCTTTGAGTTTTTCTCCTTGCTCGACCTTGTAAATCTCGTTTCTACAAATAAACCACATTTGTTAAATATTTCTAATTATCATAAAAAAATATTTTTGAAAATTAGACTGCATTTTATATAATTTTCTATTATATTAAATTTTTGAATATTATTATTTTAAGGGGTAAACATTTTTGATCTGGAGTTATGAAGAGGCGAGGTCACAAACAAGAGACCTCATCCCCAATTTAAACATTCAACAATTACACCCTAGTAGGGTTTGAACCTTGATGGCAAGAACACCACCACAACAACTTAACCATCATACTATACCACTATTGACTAAATATTAATATTATATAACATTAATATTTTATTTATTATTTAAATTATTTAAAAATATTAATTAGGTAATAATTCAAGATAAATTTTAATAAAATATTGAATAAATATTTTTTTTTTTAATGGAGATAAAGTATAAAATTATTACCGACTATTGTAATGAAGTAGTCTTTACCTGATTCTTTGCAGAAGCGTGATTTTTTTTGGTCAAAGGTGGGTTGATTATATAGGAAATAACTGTTTGCACAATTTTCATTCTTTAAACAATCCAGAACCATGTTGGCGATATTAATTCGTGTACATTAATAAATGTTAAAGGCTTTATTACAAGATCCAACTCCTACAGAGAAAATTGAAAATTAAAAATTAAAAGTTAAAATTAACTTCAAGATAAGTGTCGTGCACATATCCATTATGTTCCCGACTAGTATGTTCTCCTGTGAAATATACATGCCCAACTGGCGCCTGCAAAAGAACAAGAAGAGGATCTCAATGCTATGGGGAGCTTGTTTAACGAAGCAGTTACATGAAGAAGTATAGCAATTTTGAAATGAACCACCTTTAATTCATAGCATGTTTTTTTTGATTAACTACGTTAGTTTATTTAGCATCAATGTTTTGGATCACACATCGTGATCCATCTTCAAGATGAGAAATTTGTATGAGAATAAAAATGATGGATCACAGAGTGTGATCTGAAATGTTGATGCTAAAAAAACTAATGCAATTTAATCTATAAAAGCATACTATGATCGATATGGACTGTGAAAATCTAATGTCTTTCACCTTTAACTCGTAAAATACCAATTGGCTTGTTGGAATAGGTTCCTTTTTAAAATCGATCTTTCCCCCATCTAGGAATCATAATATCTTCCATCTCTGGAATGTGATCATCGAACATTTTTCTTAAAACTACCATTATTTTAGCTTTGGTCTTGTCGTTAGACTACTATTCTATTATCCGGGATTCGTCGTCTGTGATAGTCACCATCAGAAGATTTCCCCCGGGTTGCTCATTTTCCAAGTGTTGTCACACCAACACTCAATTTACATCACTAAGAAGATCTGCAAATTTTACCTACTAGAAGTTGAAGTAACCTCTTCTTTCATGAGCGTACATGAAAAACTCAGTACCTGGTCCAGTTGGCCAAAATTTGTAGGGGAACTTCATGAAAATATTGCAGTAAATTACCATATCCCACTTGTATATTGATAGCAATTTCCACATCTAAGAAACACAAAACCCTATAAAATATATCATTCAAACACCAAAACTGTTGTGCATACTTTTTATCAAATAGAATCAAAACTTAGATGGATATATGCCTACAAGTAGATCCAGTTTAAACTTGATGATCTTTGTTTGCAGAACTCCCACACTGATAGAAACAATGACGTTATCTGATGTATAAACAGAACCATCCTCTATGGAGACCTTGACGCCTGTGTCGTTGTACTCGACTTTCTGCACCACCTGCATTACAAAATCACAACAACTTCTTGTCAATCAAAATTTCAAAGTCGCAGAAAGGGGCTTCTAAATCTTAGAAATGAAAGGGAAAAAACCTTGTTGAGCTTAAGGCGTTCATCTGTTATGGTTTTGTTACTGCTGGATAAAAACTCTTGGGCTAATTTATGGACAATATGCTTGTATCCTCAACTGGCTACCATGAAGTATTCGTCGTTGCCATATATAAAAAAAAAGTGATATATATATATATATATATATATATATATATATATATATATATATATATATATATATATATTTTGAATCTAGTTGATTATAAAGAATAAGAGCTACCAAAAGGTAGCTGAAAGGAACAAAAAATTACAACCCATAAGTACCACACATCCATAAACTCTTTCATACATTTCATAAACTACATAATTTTTCATAGCTATACATTCATTTCATAAACTATATAATTTGACTCTTGTTGAGCTTGTTATCAGATTGAATTTGTAAAATATGATCTTTAATTTGCTAAAGCTAAACCAAGTTCTTTGAGTTTTTCTTGCATAATACTTGAAGTTGTGAAAACAAAAAAGCCCCATGTATAAAAATTTCAGAGTAAAGCCTTAAATTTGCACCTACTTGATGAAAGTAATTAGAAAATACAGCTGAACATCTATCTTTCAATATGTGTTTTACTATTACTTGCCTAATGAAGTCAGTAATAACATTGTTGTGCATACCAAAACCAAGGATAGCTTCTTTCCAATTTAACTCATGATAGAAAATAGCTAGAATTTTTTTTAAAATATCTATTCATTGTCTCTTAACATAAGTGTAGTCACAAAATATATGTTTCATATTTTCAATGCATAAAAAATAGGCGCACTTGGCTGGTTGAACCATCAAACATTTCAATCCATCTCCAACAGGTAGCTTGCAATGTAATATTTTCCAAGCCAACACTTGCATGTCAAAATCTGCTTTCGAATTCCATATTTGAGTACTCATTCTGATCCCAAATGTGGAACTAAATATGCATTTCCACTTCTAATTAAGACAGGGAATAAGAGGCCATCTAGGAAGGATATGAATATAGACCTTCTTCAAAGGAAAAATAGAGAACGAACTAAATGACAACCATTTCTAGTCTTTGAAAAAGTTGCATTCTCTGGGAGTGCAAAGTTTCATAAAAAGGTCAAGAGGGACTAAGGACTGCAAAAAAAACAAAAAAAAATGTATTGATTACTCAGCCCATAATGCTCCTAGAGGTACTGCCAAGAGGCCCAGTCAAAAGTGTCAAAGTCCCAAATATCTTTGAATATATAAATTCCCTTTTTAAACAAAAAATAAGCATGTCTTGGAAAGATAGTAGCAAGTGTCATATCGTGATAATTAATAAGTCTACTCCACCATATTGAAGCTGATGAAAAACTAAATCCATGTTGTAATGAAGAGTTATTCCATTTTAAGAAATGACAAACTTGTTGCCATGCTTTCCAAATTGACTGAAGAGGGAAACAAGCTTTGATTTTAAAGAAGGGAGACATTAATATCTTATCCAACCAGTTAAGAGCTTTCCACTTATTATTGGTTGTAGCTTCCATGATTCGATGGCGAACTAAAATCTTTCATGGTTCATCTCCATTAGTAGCTCTAACAATCCATTTTGCAACAAGGAAAATCCCTTGAGTTTTGGGGTCTATGATTCCAAGGCCTCCATTAGATCTTGGTTGAATGTAGTGAGACCAAGAAGAAGCAATGAAACTAGCACTATCGTCCCATTTAGATCGGAGAATTTTTTGAATTATTTTGTTTAATTCCTCATATCCTTGCTTGGAAGGAATCCAACAAGATGAGTAGTATACATGAGTTGCAATAAAAATTTGTTAGTGACATGTATCTTGCCTGCCAAGGATAGGAATTTATTGCCCCAAGTAAACAACTTATTTTTTAATTTGTTTAAAAACCATCCAGACATTTGTGAGAGAGAGACCCCTATACCAAAAGGAATGCTCATATACCTTGTTATCTCCTCGTGTTTAATATACTTCCATTCTTTAGGAATCCAATGTAGAATAGGACCATCTTGGGACATCAAAAATTCAGTCTTATTATGAGATAATTGAGAACCAGAAACAACACAGTATAAATTTAAGATATCCAATGTGTTGTTAAGTTCCTCTTCAAAATTTTGCAGAAAAAAAATGCTATCATTAGCAAACTGAGAGTTGATAACTACCTTGTCCTGGGGAATGGAAATACCTCTAATAAGCTTCATCTAATTAGCCTTTTGAAGAAAATATCCCAGAGTATCAACACTAAGAACATATAAGAAAGGAGAAAGAGGACACCCCTATCTTATAGAATGTTGAAGCTCAAAAAAGGTTGAAATAGATTTATTGATTACAAGGTGAGAATTTGCATCTTTAAATAACATTTGAACATGATTTTGGATCCTTGGACCAAATCCCAGCCACTGTAACATTTTTAGAATGAAGCTCCAACGAATTCTATCATACGCTTTATCAAAATCAAGTTTGACCATTAAAACATTTTGGCATGATTGTTGAGCCCATTCTACAGTCTCCCAAACTAGCATAAGACTATCAAGTATAAATCTGCCTTTTAAATCCATGTTTGCTCAGCTCTCACTATATGTTGCACAACAGGTTTGATTCTAATTGCTAGAGCTTTAACTATAATTTTGTATGAAGTGTTCAGCACTGTAATTGGATGCCAACCAGCAATGGTTTCCTCATTTTCCCCTTTTAAGGATAAGTTTAATTAAGCCTTTGTTGATTCTAGGACCCAAGGAACCCTTTTGAAGGACTTCCAGATAAAGCATATATATTTCGTTAACATTCTAAGACCCAAGGAACTAGCAAAGGTTTTATCCAACAACATATATTTGTCGTTGGATAAAACCTACTATTTTGAAATCTTAGAAGAATAAATCAATGGCCATCTCCAACGGTGTCTCTAGTACGCTGCATTTGGTTTTTGACCCAAGAAAAAATATTTCATTAACATTCAGATTTCTACCTAGTTTTTACTACTCTGAAAAAAACAAAAAACCTCTAGATATACTTTTGTCTGCGTTACCTAAGATAGAGATGTCCTCCACTCCATTTGCGGTAAAAGTTGTAGACAGATTTGCACCAACTTTGACGACGCAGTCGCTTTCTCATATGGCCCCGCCACAACTGACTGCCGCATTATGCCTCCCCTGCATTTCACACATCACATCACATTCAACTGTAGCTATCCATCTATCCACATGCAAAAATAATAGATGACAGGATTTAAGATAATCTTACTCCTGATCATAAATATTATAGCTGAGGTTGCTCCTATCGGAGTAAAATGTTCGAAGATCATATTTGTTAGCAAGAGTCCAAATTGGATTGACGTGCTCTCCTCCCACGCCTTCCACCCAGTTGGCCCCCATCTCGATGGTGTACCCTCCCACACTCTTCTTGTGCATTCTTCCCCTGATTCTGTTCGTCGCCTCCAATATTACAAAGTCTGTCACACCCTTCTTAGACAAAGTCTATGCTGCCATTATTCCTGCCTCAAAAAATTGTCACCCAGTAAAAAAATCAAACCAACAGCAAATGACAATTATTACTGTAAAAAGAAAAAAACACAAAACATGCAGAGTACGTAGTTATGCACTATCCTGGACACTGATTCCTACCCGACATGTCGGCCCCAACAATACTGGTTGTACTAGTGGAGGCATCGCCATCCACGGAGAATAAAAAGCAGAGCAACTACACTGCCGAAATCTAGCAAACCGCTATCTTAGGCAAACCCATTGTAGGATGCGCGACTCTTTTTTGTGCAATTAGCTTGTTCTTGTCTGCCATTTATGGATGAATTCGGAGGGTGATAGTGAGATAAAATGAGGGGGAATGGATATTTGCACGTTTTGGATAAAATACCTTATCTTATTTGAGGACCACACAAACTAGTAGAAGTTCCGACCCACAGGACCTCGCCTCTCAACGAGATCAGTGAACAGTAGTTATGGCGTTGTGATCGGTGTGACAGTATGTGTGAAACAGCTATTAAGACTTAAATTTAATTTGAAACATTACTATGCACCAAAAAATTCTTCATTTTGATGATGGATGAGCTGCTTTTCTGGTTTGGTTTAATTATATTTAGTATTTGGGTTGTTTGATGGATGATTTTGTTCGTTTGTTTGTTTGTTTGTTTTAATTGAATATGTAGAATGAATAATTATGTACAATTTTCTCTCAATGATAAATCAATAAATGTAATGTAAAATGTTCATTCAAAATGTATATGGTTGATTTCAAAAATATTTTTTTGAAGATTTTATATATATATAATCAGTCAAGATAAAATTAATCACTGATAAAATAAGTAGCTCAACATTTGTAGGATAAACAATATAAGTAAGAAAAAAATCCAATCAAATTAACATGTTTAGTATCATTAAGTCATAATGACACATTCCATGTTATAAAGGATTCTTTGGATTGTGTATGGCATAATGTATTATTGTCTTGAAGTTGTAAGATTTTTCTTTTGATTTGTTGTAGTTAATAGATGACCTTGATATTTCTCTTTGATAATCTTTGAAGTTGTAAGAAAAGAGATGCATTTCAAATAATATTTGATTTTTCATATTATTCTTTGACTTTTTATTGTTTTGTTTCTTCATCTATATGATGTCTAACTTTTTTAAAATATTTTGATTTCTTTATTTTTTATTATTGTCTCTTCATTTTGATGATGGTGAATGCCATCTTTAAATGAATAATAATTTTAAAAGTATAAAATTTTATCTAGACACAAATTTCTTACTTATAAAATACATTATCAAACTTCATTAAGCATAAAATACTAAATCATATTTTTCTTAAATAATTTATTAAATTAATATGAAATTAAAATAGACAATTGAACAACAAATAGAATTTGAATTTAAAATTAACTATACCACATGTTAATCTCGCAAGGTTGTCCTCTACTAAGTCAACAATTAGAAATTCAATTCATAGCTTTGATAGTGTGATGATTAAATTGTCACATTGTGGTTCTTGCCACCATGATTCAAACCCCTACTAGGGTGTTATTCCTAAATTTTTATGTTGGGGGAGAGATCCACCATATGTAGTCTCATTGATCTTCTAAAAAATGTTTACCCCACTTAAAAGAAAACCATACATATCAAATAAGCATGAATAAAAATAATAAACTTATCATTTTAAATTTCACTTATATCAATAGATGCCAATATTTTAATAATTATTAAATATATTTTATCATTAAAAAATCTAAATATTGTATTTTTAAAAATAAATTTAATATAAATATTTTCATTTGTCAAAATTAAATACTATGATTCTCAACTTTTTTTTTTGTTTTCTACTTTATAATTTTTTTTCAATTTAAACTATAAAGTAAATTCAAAATTGACCTAAAAAAGTTCCAAAATAATTAAAACCCAAATGAAGGGTGGTTAAAGAAACTCTAGAAGGTGGTAGGTATCTCGAGTCTATCTTGATTGTCAAGTTTAGGTCATAATTCTTGTCTTTCCTATCAATGTTATGTCATCAATTGTGTCAAAAAATCATTATCTCATTCTACAAACTAAATTCGATTATAAATGCATTTATTACATTATGCACTTGTATTTACTCTTAAGAAACCCTAATCACACAATGATTGTGTACTATTTTTTTATTAATATTTTTAACTTTCCAATTTAGTTTTGTAGTGTGTTAAGTTATATAATTTTTTATTAATATTTAACTATAATTTCTAATTAAGGTGTGATGTAAATTTTAATTGATATGGTGTTATGGTAAAGGTTTATAAAATATAATTGAAATTGAAAAATAGATTAAAGTGTACAAATAATTTATCCATGAGTAATAGTTAAGAATCTAGAAAAATGATAGCAATGATTTTGTTTCATAATAAGATAATGTTTCTTAATTTTGACTATATTGAAAAGTACCACAAATTGAAATTTAAACTTTTCTCACACATTGATTAAAATATAATAAACTAGCACTTGCCTCTAAAGGAGGTTCAAGGATTACGCCGATAGAAAATTATATGTATGTTAATATGTTAGAGAATACATGTTTATGCATGCAAATTCTTGTTTCATGTGGTTGGATTAAATAGTTAATAATAAATGCTAAATACTGGAATGAAATAAACTTTAAAAACTCTATATTTTTTCTTAAAGAAATTAAGTATTATCTTATTATAAAATATTTGCATGCATATTTAAAACATAAAGCAATGCAAATGAAAAAAGAAAGTTGTCATCAAATTACAAAAAACACTGCAAATGGAAATAGAATGTTCTCATCCAATTGTCAAATCAATATTTATCTCACTTTTATGTGATAAGTGATATTTTGGAGGCTTTTACCACTAAACAGAAGCTAACTTACCAACATCCAAAAGATAACAATACAAACTAGTAGAAAAGTACAACGAGTCAACAAATGGCCATGACCAAACTAAACAAGAGGCTAAAACTTGAACTAAAACACTTTACATAAATTCACATTGCTATTGTTTTGAAGCTCCTTAACCTGTTCTTGATTTTGCTAAAGTTGGGCCATGACCATTACATTCTTTTTTGGAAAGCGTTAGAGCTATGAACACAAAAGAGCAATCAAAAAACCTATGTTAGAGTAAAACATTAGAATACCAGTTTCCTAAAAATAGTTGTTTGAAAAAACAACAGTACATATGGCCTTCCAAATATGTCTTAAAATAACTTGTCTGATAGAATTAACAATCACATCATCATGCAATTCAAATCCCAATAGAGCTTCTTTCGAGCTCAGCTTATGATGAAAAATAATAGAAAAAATATTAAAGATAGCATTCCATTATTTCTTAGTAAACAGACAGTCCCAGAAAATATGTTTTATATTCTCAATACAATGATGAAAGGGGTAGTTAAGAGGTTGAATCTCAATGCATCTTAGTCTGTCTCCAACCAGAAACTTATGATAAAAAAAATTCAGGCGAGTAATGGAGTATTAGCATCAATTTTAGATTTCAATATTTCTGCACTCAGTTTGGTCCACATCTTGGCACTAAATCTACATTTCCATTTATGATTAAGACTAGGAATGATCTTCCAATGAGGCAAGGAATGAAAATAAATTTTCTTAAGTGGAAGTTAATTGAAATGAGAAGAAGATAGCCATCTCCAATCTTTAAAAAGATTACATACCCTTGGAGTACAAATTTTCATAGATAACTCAAGAGGAACTAATGCTTGCGCAAATATAAGAAATTCTTTATATTTTATGTTCAACTCAAACTGTTGTTTGATTCTTAACCATGAAGCCCATTCAAAAGTATTAAAATCCCAAATATCTTTAAATTGATGAATACCTTTGTTATACAAATAATAAGAATGTTTAGAAAATGTAATTAACATGTTTGTTCCACCAAATGAACAAGCAAAGCTAAAACAATGAAAATTACAATGTTATCTATTTCCTTCTTAAAAAAATTGAGCCAACCAAGGTCAAGGTTGCACAAAAGTCTAACAAAATAAGGAGACGTCTCGACAACTTTAATCTATAAACATCAGTACAACAAGTTGTTTACAATCAATAATGATATGAACATTAACTTCTGCATGAATGGAAACCTAATTTTTAAAGCATGTGTGTGCAATTCTTGGAAGAGTTGAACAACTTTATAAAATGAATGGACCTATCTACTCATCAGATAAACCTCCCAAAAGTTGCATTGTGCCAAGAATGGGTAAACACCTTTATAAAATGAATGGACCTACCTGTATTAACAGAAAAAGTATCCATTTTTCATGTGTTTGGGAATAATTAATTAACCTAATAATGCCTTGATTTAATGTTGTAATGTGTTGTACACATTCACATTGAATCTACGGCCTTTTTTAATAAAATGTACTTAAAATGTAACTTATTTAGGGTGTTGTAAAGTTTTGTATTACACTTTCACAGTTATCTAGGGTTTCATTAATTAATTGTGGTTAATTGGAGCTTAATTGGCCCTTTAATTCAAATTCAAGCTCTCTTAATTGCATGTTTTAAGGATCTATCCCAACACCAAATAATGATATTGCATTACATTTAATTTGGTAAAATTGAGGTCCTAGAAAATGGTGCTAGCACCCATTCGCTTTTAGTGGCAAATGGATCCTCTCAACATAGGACACCCCTTTCTTGGAATTTTTGAAATGCATTTTTTATGTTATTTCATCCCACTGAAGCATGGTCCTAGAAAGTTGTGCTGGGACCCATTCACCTTTAGTGGCGAATGGGTCCTGCTCACATAGGACACAACTTTCTAAATTTAATTGTGGTAGGATTATAATGATTTTCAATCCTAGATTTGGTGTCAGCCTAAGTTAATTGAATTTTGGGGTTAATCTCTAGATTTTATATAAATATGAGGTTAATTCACATTGTTTTCCCTAGAAAGTTCAAGTGATCATAAAAATACATTCACAAGAGCATCATAGAGCACTTCAAATGCATTCAAAGGAATATTAGTGAAGTTTTATTGCAACAATTCAAGGTCATTTCATCATGTCAAAGGCATAGTGCATTCAAGCATGTTGTTGAGCTAAGATTGTTGATGTAGCATTGAGGATCTATTTGCAAGAATTGTTTCACATCTAATTTGAGATCAAGATCTACATTCTTCATGGCCACTTCATGTTATTTTGTAGATTTACATTCCAATACAACTTCCAAGGTATCATCATTTCATATTTCATGTTTCATGTCCTTATTTCATTATTTCATCATTTGGTTTAATTACCTAAAAGGAGTTTGACTGAGAAAAACCTCTATTCACTAAAAATCAACAAGTTTTTATCCTCTTGATTGTGTTTTTATAGATTTATAGGTTGAAGATCAAGTGGAGAACAAGTTTGAAGAAAAATTGTCAAAGTTGTCAAATTGTAAAGTTGTCATTCACATTGCAAGAACACAAAAATAAGGGTACAAAATTTGTTTCTAGTTTTCAAGAGCTAATCATTGAGGATCTGAGAGTGCAAAAATCAAGGAAAAAAACCAAGATCTCAGTTTTAGAAACCCTAATAGGGACCCATTCACTAGTAAAGGCGAGTGAGTCTTTTGTGACCTAAAAATAGCCTTCTTGCAGCAAGGTACACATCATTCTAGCCTCTCAAAACTTCACTCATTATTGCTATAATAGTTAGGATTGGTTTATGATTGTTATTTTCATCACATAATTGCATGTTTTATAGGAAATATTGGTGGTTTATCATTTTGATCAATTCATTTTGATGCTAAACCCCCTATTTTTCATATAAACATTTTGGTGAACCCGACCTATTGAATATTGTAATTTTCTGATCTTAAAGTCTCTCTTCTCATCCTAGGTTAGATCTTTCATTCATTTTCATTGAAATAGATCTCATTTATGGTTTCTTACTTTGCATTCAAACTTGCATCTCATTTAGGGTTTAGAATTGTATTTTTTTGCTTTCTCTATATCTGAAAAATACAAAAACAAATTAGTCATTTTGCATACCATTTAGATCTCATAATTTTTCATTTGAAAATCAAAACAAAATTTCATTTCAAATTTTAGGTCTTTACAAATTCATCATTTTATAATTTTTTCATATTACATTTCTAAAAAATCTAAAACTGAAAGTTATTGTCTTATCTACCTGAAACTTAAAGACATTATAGAAAACTTAAAAATCACTCAAAATAGTTAAAAAACCATAATCAAGGACCCATTCGCCTTTACTGGTGAATGAGTCCCTAATCAGGCTTGACCTGAACTTTCTAGCATTTGAAAAGCATTGAAAAACACTCAAAAATTAGTCAAAACATTTCAAAAATTCTTATCCAGGACCCATTCGCCACTAAAGTTGAATGAGTCCTTGATTAGGAACTGGTCTAAATTTTTTGGAAATTGAAATCTCAGTTTTAGGCTTTTGTTTTCTACTGTTGCATTTTTGTTTCAATTTTCTGATTTGTTGTTTCATCAAATTCATTGCATATAGCTTAATTTGCTTCATCTAGTGCATTGTCAAAATTCAAAATTACATTTACAACATTTGATTTTCACTTTATTGCATTTTGTAAATAGAAAATTAATTTGTTTAGATATGAAAATCTAAAAATGGATAAGTGTTTAAGCAATGTGTGTGAAAGTCCTTGTTTTCTTTGGTTGATGTTTCAAGTTGTGTTTTTGGCAATGACCCTAATGCAATTGAAACTACTCATGCTCACACAACTCCTAATGCATGTGCTCCTCATGATGTTGACATAATTGGATAAGATGATGTTAGCATCAATGAATTCATTAATGATTGCCTTAACAACCTTGAGAATAATGCATCATTCTATCCTTCCATGAAACAACAAGCACAACTTGAGATGTTTGGTCTTTTACATCCTGAGATTGAGTCATAAGCTAAGCCTAAATTCCCTACAATAGGTGAACCTAGTTCCTCTAGTCAAGAAAAGATTCAACCATTACATGCTAACAAGGTAATAAATGCTCCTATTAATCTACAAGAGGCATATGGAAAAGGATTCACGATTTTAAGAAAACAAGGATGTGATACAACAAGTGAACATGAAATTCATCAACTCTTAGAACAAATACCAACTAAAGATACCAAAGGGATAGGATATCAAGATCCTCCTCCCAACATAAGTATCCTCCTTCCTAAAGAACAACAAATGTCTCATAATGATGATAAAGAAGACAAGGTCATTTCGAGGGTCCTCCTTCTCTATATCCACCTAGAGAAGTTGGTGAATCTAGCAAGCAACAAAGGCCTTACAAACTAAAGAAATTACAATTCCCTTGTTCACCATTTGAAACTGAAATAACTTTACATGCACTTCTAAATCAAGGACTTATTACATTACCACCTATAAGAGAAAATTGAAAACCAAATCCTAAGAATACAAATACATCACATTGTCGATATCATAGAGTCCTTGGACATAGTACTAATAATTTTCATGCTTTAAAACAAATATTTCAAAAGTTTAATATCATAAAGATAATCCATTAAAGCATGCATTTTTCTCCTTTCCATGTAATAGTTGTAGGGTCTTAAACATTCCCACTATTACATATTATGTGTGCATTGCAAATCATTTTCTTTGATGCAAGGAGCTCATTCTCACCACCTGTCTCGACTTATTCTTTTCCTACACTTAGTGGGGGCATGGGTTAGTTAGCCTTGTCCCAATTTTGGTACACGTTGTTGTCTCTTTGGCTAGTTATCTACCTTTTGTTTATGCAGATCGAGATTGGGATGCGGATGACCTACTCTAAGTTGACTCGCATGTGCCTTACTAGTCTTTTTGTTTTTCATGTTTCTTTATGTGATTGCATGTGCATAATGTGATCCCCCGTGATGTTTCATTTGATTTATCTCTCTCTTTTTGTGCCTTCCTCTATATGTACCCATGCCATCAAAAATGGACCCTTGTCATTTTCATGGTCTTTTAGGTCTTGTTTCATAGTGTTGGAACTATGTTGCTTTAATTTTATGATGTATCTTGGCTTGAACATGCTTATTTTGATGCTAAAATTCAAAAACATCTTTTGAAAGTGGTGTGAAGTGTTGTAAGACATTTCTACATTCTTCTATACTCTATTTAATGCAATTCACCTAAAAACCACCTTTTCATTCATTAACAAGTCCTATTTTGAAGTGTTGTAAAGTATTGTAACAAGATTTCATTCTTTTCTAGGCATATTTTCACTATTTCCACCCTTCTCATGCTTTATTTTGTCTCTCTATGCCCTCATATGCTTATATTAAGTGTATTTTTGGGTCCTATCCCGATAAAAAAACATTAAACATGACTTAATTCTCGACACTTGGTTGTGGGTCCCAGGTGGGACTCATTCACCAACGGTGGAAAATGAGTCCCCCTTGGCCCCAAATTCAAAATATTTCAAAATTTCTTTTAGGATTTTACTCAAATTCACTTCATGTCGGCCTGTGATGAGGTATGAACGAATAGTAAGGCACAAGATTTGTATAAATAAGTGATTTTCACCTCATTTCAACCCATCCATTCATGCATTCACCTATTCATCCATTCATTCAAGAATTCATAGTTCAAGCAATTTTCAAGCACTCAAGCACTTTCAAGCACTTTGGAGCAGCCATTGACATCACTTCAGATTTGCATATTCAAGGATGTGGTAAGTTTGTAATACTTCATGTTATTTATTTATTATTTCCCTTGCATGTCATCCATTTCTATTGGGTTTGATTACCAAAGTGGGGTTTGACCAAGGAAAACCCCTATTCACTAACCCCCCAACATTTTTCCCCTTTGTGCATGTGTGTTTGTAGCTTTGTTTTGCAGATTTAATAGGTTTAAATGTGTTGAAAAGTGGAATTCAAGTCAATTAGGCTCTTCAAATCAATTCATCATCTATTCAAGCATTTTTAGCCCTTTTCTTGAAAAGTTGACCCCACTACTGAATTTGGCACCATTTTATGATGGAAGTTCATCGGTGGTTTGACAAATCTTTGTCAGAAAAGCAACGAAATGATGAAAAAAATTTCGTCCTTGTTTTTTTGTCACATGTATGATGATAAATTAAATGTCGAACTAATGGCACAAATTTTTCAGTCGTTCGCATCATAAAATGACTCGGATGTTTGTCAGAATATCGACGAAATGGGCATTGAAAGAACACCTGAAGTTCATCTCCATTTCGACAAAATGGGCAATTATTTCCGACGAAGCCTTCGTCATAGCTAAGCAACTTCGTCGGGCCTTTATGTGATTCATCGGTGATGTTCGTTGAAATTGCGATGAGATAGCCAAGGAGTTATGACAAAGCCTTCGTCGTAGCCAAGCAACTTCATCGGACCTTTTATGTGGTTCGTCGGTCAACTGCGTTGAAAGTGCGATGAAATGGCCAAGGAGTTATGACGAACCCTTTGTCACACCCAAGCAACTTCGTCAGACCTTTTCTGTGGTTCATTGGTGGACTTCGTCAAAATTGTGACGAAATGGCCAAGGAGTCACGATGAAGCCTTCGTCGCAGCCAAGCATCTTCGTTGGACCTTTTCTGTGGTTCGTTGGTGGACTTCATCGAAATTGCAAAAAAACATACAAGGAGTTACGACAAAGCCTTCGTCGCAGCTATAGCAACTTTGTCAGACCTTTTCGGTGATTTGTCAGTTGTGTTCGTCAAAATTTTGATGAAACAATGCAATTTTTTTTTTTTTTTAAAATTCATTGAAATGTACCATTGGTGAGAGATCAATCAAGTTGCATCCCTTTGTATTCAAATCTCGGGAAATTATTTTATTTGGTCATTTTCCATGTTTATTAGACACCCACTAAGACGTCATGTAGTTTCACCGATGCCTTGAGTCTCTTCGACAGTCAATATTACATATCGCTTTGGTGTCACACAGTCTCATCGATGTTCTAAGTCTCACTGATAGCCAATAGATCATATGTCGCTATGGTGTCATGCAGTAATACTGACGTTCTAAGTCTCCCCGAGAATTATTCCTTCACTCTTAAGTGTATCGCTATGATTCTCACCAATGATAACTTATCGTTGTGACTTTGGGGGTTGCCGAGACTTTCCTTCGACTACTTAATAGCTTACAATCAAACTTGAGCTTGAAATTACAAATCAGAATATCATGCCAATTAATTTTACCATTACTATTCTAGACCTTCAACTTATGGCAGAATAAGTATCAAATTTCCTGAGCATAAAAACATTCAAAAAGAATATGTTTGATAGTTTCCCGAGTCCTGCAGATACTGTAGATTTCAACACTTTCATGGTTAGATTTATAGCGATCTATCTTTTTCATTAATGTAGAGGTACGTAAAGGATAAATAATTATAATTGTAACACTATTCATAGTCCAGTAAATTATGTTCATAATTTTTGTTCAATGAACCTCAATTTTATCATTATACTGCCCATCTAATACCATATTTTAATCCAGGGTTCAACTATCTCAGATCTAAAGAAGCACCTTCAATTAACCATTTAAAGTACTATAAAATAAGGTAAGACTTTTACTTGAGAAAGATTGGGTACACTTGTAGGATTAAAGTTCTCACAATCATCAGGATTTATTGGCACACAAACACAACTTGCAACATATGAAGTAATGGATGACTACAAGTTAGTGAAATGGTCCTTAATATGTGAGTGGTTTGCAAATTGATTGGTAGAAAATAAGGTTACAAATAGATCTACATGAAAAATTATGAGGAAAATCTACTGTAATCATCAAAATAGATGAAAAGTGCAAAGGAAAGAGCCAAGCTACATCTCTAGAGCCTAAAAAGAACACATGCAAGAAACATAAAAAAAATAGAACAAACCAATTTTTGGATGAATACAAAATGGTGCCTTTAGCAAGTGATTCATATGCTTTCACACCTGACATAGGACATTAAGAATATTTTAGTCTTCCTCTGTGAAATTAACTACTTACAGAATAAACCCAGAAACCAATATTATAGACCTCCATGTCTAGCCGAGGGTAGGTATAAGAGAAAAAAATTTCTTCAATGCAATGCCGAAAAATATCAATGTGTGTGTAGGTTTGTATTACTCAAAATATCATTTCACTGCCTAAGGAAAAATACCAAAGTGATGTTTTAAATTTCAATCTTCACATAGGCTTCCTTATTGCTACACATGCATATACAAGCATTATTCGAGCTCTAAACTATTCAAATATTAAGGATTTAATTAGCCATAAGATGGAAAGTTGTTGTTTAGACATAATCCATCATCTTTTACATATCATTATTCACTCCTAGTGCTTCAGATAAATTTGTGTAAATGAGATAGAAATCTGAATCTCTTATGACAAAGAAAATTCTTAAAAGGAGGGGGGGAGAGCAAAGGGTAGGGAGCAAGAGAATTCTTGAATGTATAGCAAAGTATAACATTTTGATCATTATAACAATGAAATGAATCTTAAGTTTGAAGCTTTAATATCATTTACAACATTTATGATCAAGAATGAATGTAAGTAGAGAAACTTTTGCATACCTGCAGATGGTACAAAATTTCATGGTTAAGTTGAAGCCTCCCATCAACAACAAGATCCAAATATTCGTGTATCTATCTCAATCGAGCCTCTAAACCCTTCAGAGCTGTCAATTTTTCCACTAACCTGTTATGCACAAAAGTCAAATTTTAGAGCTATGTCACCACTAAAAACAGAAGAAACGGAGCTTTGAAACCAAATCCAAACACAACACAATGTGGTATTCATACAAAGCCATACAAACAAACTAAACTCAGAACATTTGAATGGAAACAACTTCAAATTATGATGCAGAGCATGGATTCAAGGTATAAAGAATCATTTTTCTGCCACCATAGTGAAAAGTTAGCACTTTCTTTCATCTTTGCATATTGGTTTGATGCTTCAAACGATGCATTTCTTATATTGAAAAGTGCATTACCTTATTGAGTTTCTCTTTGTTTTGAGAATAGTTTAATATTCTCTACTTAACAGGGCCAACCACATGACAATGGAAGCTCATTTGGGCCCTCCCCTCCCCCTCACATCACTCTCAATTCCCCATACCCAATCATATAACATTAATCATTCATTCATTAATAACATATAACATTCATTCATTCATCCATTAATAACATATAACATTCATTCATTCATTCATTAATAACATATAACATTCATTCATCCATTAATAACATATAACATTCATTCATTAACATATAAAATTCATTAATTAACATATTCACATTCATTCATTAACATATAATATTCATTCTTTCATTTTTTACATATTATCAAAAATATGGTTGTCATGATATGATTACAATCACTTTTTTTTTGTTTCTTTTTTAAAGCTACATAAAGCTGCAGTGGAGACTCATTTTCTAAATCAATATTTATCCCCCCTTTAGTTGTCCCCTCTGCTCGTGATCTTAATGTATGCCTAGTCGTCTGCTCATGACGTGGATGTCGTTGAAAGGGGGGTCTGCTGCAATAAGAAAGAAATGTTAAAATGATATGTTTTATTATTATTGTTACAAGTATTTCATTAATTAAAAGAACATTAGAGTGGTTCTCTTTACCTGATGGGTCCACATCATGTTCCTAAAAAAAATTTATAGACTCATGCTCAACATGTTGAACACCCTATAAATCTTGATCTACAGTTGAAACATGAAAGGTTACATTAATTAATATACCAATTGAAATTAAATATGTTTAAGAGAACATGAGGGTGGTCCTCTTTACCTGATGGGGCCACATCATGTTCCTGATCTTCTCTAGCCTGATCATGCTCAACACATTGATCACGCTCTACATGCCCTAAAGTTGAAACACGAAAGGTTACATTAATTAATACACCAATTGCAATTAAACATGTTTAAAAGAACTTTAGAGTGGTCCTCTTTACCTAATGGGGCCACATCATATTCTTGATCTTCTCTAGCTTGGTCATGCTCAACATGTTGATCATGCTCTACATTCTCTAAAGTACCGAGATGCACACCATGACCTTCATCTGCACGTTGTGCTCCACCGTCACCAGGATGAATTCCAATGTCATGTGTAGTATTATCATTCCTTGAATGTTTAAAACAAATAGCCATGTAATTACTTTATGGTGGAAATTAATATTGAATAGATTGCACAAGTATTCAATTTTAAATAAACTTTATTGAGTTTATTTACCTGTGTGTCGGATGCAATGGAAGATTGTGTTTTCCTAGTCAAGACTCTTAGGCATTTAGCCACAACTCCATAGCCTTGTTGGAAGGAAATCTTCAAGTTCTCTTTTGTGGGAACTCTGTTGAATTTAGAGCCCTACATTTTTGCATAATATCATGAATTTTTCTTCTATGGTGTGATAAAACCAAAATTATTTTCAATTTATTATAATTTGGATGCAATATTTCATTTATTGATACTTACAATTCGTGCGGCTAATTTCATATAACCACCAGAGCCAAGTTTGTGTTGCCCGTGCTTTTCTAGTCTTGCCTTTGTTGCCTTTGATGTGTCGGGCAGCCTATGAAAAGTTTGAAATATGTTAGATTATGTAAAAAGAAAGAGTAATCAGTATATAATTACATTGTTGATAGTATCACATACCTTCCTTGGCCCGGTGGTGTCTTTCCTTTTTTCTTTTCAGCCTTCTTCTTTCCATCCGACACCAGGTCCTTCCACTCCCTCTCTGGAATCATGGGGGGACACTTGTACTTTTTGTTCTTCTCTAAATGTGACCTATATCTGTCCCTCGCATACTTTAGATAGGTACCATATTTCTTAAGGACCTTGGTTCGGTTGAATGTTTTATCACTGAACAACACAACTAAATGGTTAATGAGCTCATCTTTTAAATCTTGATTTTGGGCATTCCATCATGTATGTATGGTGGGCCCGAAGAGCTCCAATGTAATATCACTTAGATGTTTATAAAAAACATCATTTCCTACAAAATGATCATGGGATCAATAGTCTAAAAAGAGCGATCAATAAGTAAATTTCAATTGGATTATATATAATAATAATTAAAACATTTTAAAGTACCTGGGACCTTCTCTAGATCTTTATGGGAGCGAAATCCTCAGTCACCACAAGTGTGACCGGCAATGTTCTTGTACTAGTACTACAGGAAGATCCAGGAAATGCTGCTAAAACATCACCAGTACTAGCGGCCTCTGCATCCCCAGGTACATGTCCTAACGCATGTTCTGGTATGTGTTCGCTACTAGAGGGTGCATTAACTGATGCCTGCATGGTATGTGTTGCCGACATTTTAGACGAAAATATAGGCATGGATGATGGGGTCAGATGATGTGATGTATGCGTAGGAAGATCAGGATGGACACTTGTACCAACCCTTACTCCTCGGGAAGCACTTGCAGTACCCTAATCATGGCCAAGAGCATCATGAGGGGGAAAATAACCCTGTAAAAACAACACATATTTTAGTTCATGACATAAAAGAGTACAAAATATAAAACCATGAATGAACTTATGTTATAATTAAAGACCTCATGACAGCTTACTTGCAAGTTTTGTAATCTCTCATTCAATATTTTAACCCTCTCCCTTATCTCATCTATTTGAGGCACTATGAACATCAACTTAACCATTTCTTCATTGTATTTTTTTGGATCTTCTTTATCGTATCGAGAGGGTTTACTTAATAAGCGATGTCATCATCACAAAATATTGACCGCACCTCACTATGGATGCTCTCCTCTACTGCTAGTGCCTTTCCCCGATCAATCGACTGCAACAAGATTATTAAAAACATTATCGAAATTAACCCAAAAAACTTATGAAAAAAACATAATAATAAAACATTTTGCTCGTATCTAATTTGTACAATTACAATGAGGTAAACCTGTTGGGTAGAAGCCCCTGAAGATACATCGTGATCTGTGCTCTGGGCTAGAGCCTTCTCCGTACAATCAATGTTCCCCTTGTGACAAAAATTAAATATAAAAAAACATTACTGAAATGAAACCAATAGACTTACGAAAAAAAACATAAGAATAAAATGGTATATTGGTGTCATTAATTGGAGGTTGGGTAAAATGGTACATAGTACATACCACCCCCATAGTAACTGTGTTTGTAACTAAGTGATTCAAATTGTAATCGATTAGAAACTCTTCCACTGTAGTTATTGATTTTATCGCACATACGAATACACAGTTTCCCTCGTGCACCTCGAATATGCAATTGGGTTGCTTATTTGTTGACCCAGGTCGTTACTTTTTATAAATCCTGCAATATTCCCTAATGCTTTTGGCCTTCCATCAATGTACATAGCCATTCCTTTATTTTGATCCTTATCTTTTAGTTGTATATAATTTGCTGACAGTGCATACCTACGCATACTTCATGTATATCAAACCAATTGCATCTAATCTTTGTAACTGTAATAGGGTCCAACATACTCCATCAATTCAGTAACTTTTTCGTAACAGACCTTTATAACGTCCATGCAAAATAGGCCCAAACCATGTAATGATGATGGTGTTATGTGATATATCCTCTCGTTGACACAAAAATCAGTGTTTATTGGAGGAAGTTCCTTGGGTACCCATTATTTCCGTAGATGTTTGTAGCTCAAGGGAACCTCGACGTTGCCTATGCTCTCATCATCATAAGAACATGACCTCCCTTTAGCAAGAAAAAATTCCATGCGTTTATGAAATTTCCTTCTAATATTTTGACCTCTAGTTGATCTCCCTCTTTTAGACATACTACATGTCTCGCTTTTCTCTTCTCTTCCTGAATTTCCCTCTCTCGAGGAAGATAGATCTGAAAAATACCTATTTGGTGGTACCTGCACTCATAAGGATGTTGGATGAAGTTCTTTCATGGTGATATGATCCCAAGGTGACATTATGATTAATCTATCATTTCATCACTAGAACTTCACAGGTTATAAGGTAATCAAGTCTTGATAGATTGCAAGCTATTGTTACTACTGTCCAAATGTGTCCATCACAAATCAAATCTACTTAACGTTTTAACTCCCAAACTTTGTAACAAGTGTTAAATGTGACTATGGTCCACCAGTTACACAACCAAGGCCTCAAATGTATTCTCTAATTGTAATCAAAGGACTTTTTCTCTTCATTCAATTAAATAGACTTGAAGGGAAACACCACTAAGTGGTTTATTGGACACCTACATGACTAAAAATAGGAGCAAATTTACATTTAACTTCCATATGTCTAAGTGGTTAACGGGGAGGGAATGTGTACTAGGCCTAGTTAAGTCATCATAAGTTTGCGCTTTGGCAATAAAGTTTTTTTAACTCATATTAAATCTTCCTATGTCTAATTGCTAGGAGACTTTTGGTATGTTTTAAGGTAGGATGATTGATGAAAGAGTCCAAAGACTAGCCTTTCTCCATGGTATCCAAGTACACATAGTAGCGATCTTCTCTTATATGATTGGACATGATTTAAAGAACTTAGCTAGGAATTATTCATTTAACCTAAGGTTTTCTTATAATGCCATCATTGGAAAAGTATGATCAAATTCTTCTATTATGAAGAATTGGTCTATGTGCCTCTAGTAATCACTATAAATGTTTGTAAGGATAAAATGCCTAATTGCATCAGGTAGGAGAGAATCAACTTTGAGTTCTTCAAACATTATATTCCTCTAGTCATAATTTTTAAGGGTTGTTTGTGGAGGAGGTTATCACTACCAAGAAGGGAGGATACCTTTCCTTGTATTCTTTTATAATTTTCATTATTCTTATTTATTTTACACTTACATTTACAAATACACATACATATGCATTTACTGTTTTCATTTATTTCTCATGTAGTTTAATAGTTTGATCGATTTCATATTATATGTGTTGAAGACTTTAGAATTTCAATTAATTTATGGATCTGTTGTATCTATAACACTACAAAACCATATGCTCTTTGCATTTACACTTGCATTTAGAAATACACATTTATATACATAGATATAGATTTATTTAATGATATGTTGCATTTATTTTCTAGGAGCATCCATTAATTGCATTTACATTTACATTTTAAAAATATACATATACATGCATATATATATATATATATATATATATATATATATATATATATATATATATATATATATATATATATATATATATATCTTGTCTTGTGTGTGTATTATGTATATCATTTATATTTAGTGTTTAGAAACAACCCATTAGGTCTGCACATGGATAAAAATTCATAAAATCAGATCTCCCATACATGTTTTGTTGAAACCTAGGCTTGAACCTCTCATTTCACATGCTTTTCTTCACAAAACTATTGAGGATACCAGCTATACCTTCTTTATTTCTCATCCTACGCCCTATTCATGCATCCTACAATTACAACAGTATCCATGGGGCCTCTTACAAAAGCTACAGTAATCTCAAAAGTGTAAGAGCCCCTTTATATCATGTTTCAACTACAAAACCCTCAAAAATAGGGTAACTCAAATTATGATTTGTTGGTGAGCTATATGGAAAAAATCATTAGCACCAGCTCATTCTTGGAGTCTTTTGAAAGAGAAGCAAATTAGGTGGCAGTTAAGTACAAACCTTATAGTTTCAAGGTGAATGAGGTGATCAATTTTCATTGGCCAACTAATGAAGAGTACTAGAAATGGGTAAATGTATATTTAACTGAGGAAGAGTGAAAAGGAGTAGGCTGCTAATGGTTGACAAATCAGCTGTTGCAGTTACAATAGATTCCAGTTTTGTTTTTTCATGAGAGTCTAGGCGCGGAATTCTTAGAGTTTTTTTTTGTTGCATCAACCATTCTCAGCAGGCACGATGAACAAGAAGATTCTCTGGGGAGATTGTTGCTGTAACAAATTTTTGGAATACCACAAGGTGGTCCAATTGGCTAGTGACACATGTGCTTTCTAGCCCGATGCTTGTTTGCTCCTTCTTTTTCTATAAGAAGGATTTCAAGGCCAGAAGTACGGGTTAGCAAGTTAGATATTTTTGGTCGAGTCTAGATGAAGTTGTAGAGAAAATTGTAAAGTCTAATGGTTTTAGGGAAAATGCAATTTAGGTTTTGATTCATTCTGTAGTAGGTTTTGAATTCATGGGAATTTGATGTTTTATGACAATATTGGCATTTGAATTGATATTATTAGTTCAAACTCATGTCTCTCCATTGTACAAGCATATCTGAATTTTAAATAAAATGATCAAGGGTTGTTTCGTTCATCTCACTGTTGTAGTGTGTATGATTCTTGTTTTAGGTTTAATTCAAGGAATTAATTAAAATGCTTGAATGGGATTGTAGGTGGATATGTTCTGTATAAGGATTTGATAAGTAGTATTGGGTTAGAATACATATTGATGAGACTGTAAAGCAATGTTATCAAGGATCTTATATGTTATGTGTTAAATCTGTCATAAACCCTTAGATGCTTATAAATTTTTCTCCTCCAATGGATATATGGAACTGATATAAGTTGTACTTATTCGTATGGTTCAGTATTTTTTTTCCTTTACCTAGAGATTCTTACAAATTGCAAATCAATGACTATCTTATACTGTGAAATGTTGTTGTAGTTATCTCATGCTCCAAATAGTTGATTTTATTGATAAATAGCCAATTCTATTTGGTATTATCCTATTATGTTGAGTTATTAAATGAGATTATCTGTTGTTAATGTTGTTTATGATGATGGTGCAGAGGTTGTAAACGCATTAAGGGATCACCCTCCCGGGTCTTGCAGAGCCCAAAGTGTAGGAGGTCTTTCAAATCCTCGTCAGTTGGTCCAGGTCCTAAGAGCTACCCTTTATTGGAATTGGCAATTCCATAGGTAGATTAGAAGATCAACCTGCTTACCGTGAAAACAACCAACACCTTGCATATGTTTGTGGTGGAGGTATTAAAGAAGAATTGTATGCCTCTATTTCCATTCATTAGATCTACCTTAGCCTAGCATATACTTGGGCTAAGTCTACAATTGCTTCAGACTCATGCGATGAAGGCTATGTGTGATGAAATCCTAGACCCTCAACCAAGATGTGGGTAGATTATGGGAGTTTTCCAAGACCTGAGGCTGGTGGATAAAATGTGAAAGACTAAGCTATTTTATTTTTTGTCTTATCTTATACCATTTTATGAGAATGGGGGTTCTAATGTACGAGAAGATCTTTGGAAACTAGGCATGAAAATTGAAGGTTAAAGAGAATGGGGTTGCCAAACTTATAGTACCTATTGCCCCTTGTCAGTTAATTTTCCCTTAGTGTCTCCTCAACCTCGTCTCAATGGTATTGACCTTGTTTTCACTCCTCCAAACTCTTCCTCAACACTGATATTGACCTTATTTTCACTCCTCCAAACTCTTCGTCGGCGCTGGTATTGACCTTGTTTTAACTCCAAACTCTTCCTCGGCGCTGGTATTGACCTTGTTTCCACTCCTCCAAACTCTTCCTCGGCATTGATATTGACCTTGTTTTCACTCCTCCAAACTCTTCGTCGGCGATGGTATTGACCTTGTTTTAACTCCAAACTCTTCCTCGGCATTGGCATTGACCTTGCTTTCACTACTCCAAACTCTTCCTCGGCACTGGCATTGACCTTTCACTTCTCCAATTTGACAAGCTACAACCTGGTTTCGTTAGGTTTTACAGTATGTTAATTAAGTTCAAAATTTTGGTGCCATTTAGCTAGGTTTTAATATTCTATAATATAGTTAAGTATATATTAGCTATATTTTACATAATAAATAATATAGTTATTCAACTTATTATAATTATATATTATATTCTTTAACAAAATTATTAAATACGTATAAGATTATTATAATTAATAATTAATAATAAGTATATTTTTATATAATACAAAATATAATTAATATAATATATATTTAATATAATAAAATATATATTAATATGAGAGAGAGAAACTAAAAATTTGATTGGTTGTCATGCCATAACCAAGGGGATGGTATTGCTCTTGGGTAAGCTATGGTCAAGGTAGCATGCTATTTGGATTAAAGGATATGATAATTCTCCTTTAAGACCTTCAATGTACCCATTGCACACTTTAGGAGACAAAAATAAATATAGGGAAGAAAATATAGAGAGAGAGGGAGATAATGAAAAACATAAAAATAGAAAGGGAGACAAAGAGATAGAGAGGGGTAGAGAGGTAAAGAGATAAG
>VDFB02047230.1:492996152-493113464 GCA_007258455.2 Sequoia sempervirens | reverse complement strand
GAGACATAGGAGTGAGTGAGAGAGAGAGGTCCTTGAGAGGAGAGGGGGTAGGAGGGAGAGATGAGAGAGAGAGAGAGAGATAATTAGGAGGGGGAAGGGAGAGGGGAAGATGGGAAGAAGGGTAGAGAGAGGGAGAGAGAGAGAGAAGGAAAGAGATAATATTTAAATATTTTTATGTTAGTAATATTAATTATTTATATAATATTTTATGTTTTAGTAATATATATACATTAACTAAAATGTAGAAATAATATTTAAATATTATATATAATAATATAATATATTATATATTAAATTATAAACTATAATGTATACTCTAAACTAGATATATTAAAATAAACTATAAAATATTTATTTCATTTTATAAATCATATATTATAAAGTGTATAACATTTTTTAAATCATATATAAACCAAATCGGATATCCGATTCAAAACAGATATCTGACATTTCTAACACAGAATTTATTGCCTAGGGATTAGCCTCGGGCTTGCTTTGGTATTTGTCTTGGACATGCCAATCCTGAGAAGTCAACGCAAAAAACGTGTTTGACAACTTACCTTGTTTTTCTAGACTTCGTCCATGTGGCTGTCAACTTTATATTTAGCCAAAATTGATGAAACAAAAAGGGTTTGTAGAGGAGACTCTCAGCTTTCCACCAATATAACTTATTATTTACTTTGAATTTAATAAATAATTATTATTCATTTTCTATTAGAATTATGACTAAAGTCCTAATTGATAGGTTGATTGAAAAACATCTATAACCTTCAAACGGTATCATATTTTTTGAATCCAAAATATGCGTCACATTCTATGTTTCACATACTATAGGACTAAAAAAAAAAATTGAATTTTATAAAGTTTTGACCAAGTTAAGGTGGTCGACATACGAAGTTTTTATATTTTTAAAAGTTCTAATAAAAAAATTCATAATTAATTATTTACTTGGAAAAAATTACAAAAAAATGTCACATCCGACATGAGTCCTCTACTTATATCTAAAAATATTAAAAAAATATTATCATTTTATTGTGGTTAGGGTGGCTCCGTAATAATCTACTTTTTATTTTTCCCCTAAAATTTCAAGTACTATTGCATTGAATTTCAATTTTTCACCAAATAGACTTTTTAAAAATAAAATAAACTTAGTAGTTTAGAAACTACATTCGAATTTTCCACATATTCTATTCTTACATATTTTTGAAATAATATAGATAACTTATTCAAATTTTATGTCAAGTTGCCTAACTCTGATTTTTCTGAATTTTCATTGCCACTTAAGGGCCTATTTTTTCCATGATTATCCTGCACATACCCATTTTTCAAATGCTTTCGGTAGTGTTAGACAAGGCAAATGTAATCAGGGAATGACTGTCCAAATGAAGTAACAATGGTAATCATAGGTTCAATGTTTCTTCTTAGCCATTAATGTATAATGGAGGTAACGGATTGCGTGTTTAAGCAGTGTTTTGAGACTCATCAAAGATGGGAGAATAGTGAATAATACCTTGTGGAATGTGAAGTACTGTCAATAAGGTTGAAGTATCTTAAGAACTACAATACCATGAAACAAAGAGTCCCCTGTAGTAAGTAGGTAGTCTATAGGGCATAGTTTGATTTTATAGAAGGATGCTCATGAAAGGAATCTTCAAGTGATAGTGAGTGAGTTGTTTGAGATTGCAACTAAGGGTACAATACCCAGTCTTAAAGGAAGTTAGCAAAGCAAATGTGCAAGAAAATCAAATCGTACACAACAAACAATTCACAATGTTATCTTGCATAATGCCTTGAGTTTGAAGACAAAAATCTCATTGTATCTTCATGATGAAAGTGGTGACCTTAATGGTCAATCACTGGCAACCATGATTTTAAAACATGCTATTGTGCTTATGGAGGCAACATTTTAAGCAAGGCAGTGAGTGGTGGTTTGGAACAATGGCAGGTATGAAGGACTTGCTTTATATGCATACTATGCAGTCTAGCTTAAGACAACGTTCTTAGAAGAGATTGAAGGTGGATTATGGAACTCAAGGGTTACCATGAAAAGGATTAAAGCAAAGACTGAGATCTATTTAAAAGCCACGGTCATGAAGATATTAAAGATGTCACATGCAAAACCCTAGTAGCTGGAGTAATGAATACAGTGCCAAAGAGGATAGTGTGCTAGGGCAGATTTAGGAGATCTCCACATTATCTAATTACAGGGAAATACATCATTTATTTATTTATTTAATTAATTAATAAATCATTCTAAACCCTATATAGGATACATTGATACTTCAAAATCCTCTGAAGGAATTTGAGATTATGCAAATATATGTCAAGTAACATTCATAAGGTTTAGAAAATCTTGATCACTCTCTAGAATAGCCCATTAAACATGGGTTCTGCTTGAATGCACTACATAATTGATATAACACAACCACTCTACATATCAACCAGAGTTATAGGCTCTTTATTGCAGCAAGAGGTAATCACTCTTCGATCATGCTATAATTAAATCCTAACCTATTAAACTTGAGACAACCTGAATGCACCCAATGATGATTGACACCTACATTATACAACCTGAATTAACTACATTATATGAGTGCCTCCATTTCTATCACAACATAGCCACATTAAACTTGGGTCACACATGAATGCATCCTGTATTTGTTATAGCACAACTGTGCCACATGACCAATAGAGTTATGGATCACATAATTACAGTCACAAGAATTTGTTCCTTGGTTGTGATCTTATGGTGATTCCACACAACAAAATCTGGATATGAAATTCTCAAAACCCTAAACCTCTAAAATGAAATATGATGAGATGTTGCTTTAAAATATGATTTTCAAACCTGGAACTACAAATCTGACTTCACAACTGAATTCTACAAACAGACAATGACTACCCTCAACCTAGCTATATCTTCTTGAATTTTTTCTAATTTTCCCAAGAAAATCGTCCTTAATTCTCCACAAACTGTCTCAAGTAGAGCAAAACACTGTCGCAATAAATCAGGCGCAAACTCACTTTTCTTTATGTCGGCCACAATTTGATTTTTTTCTATTTTTCATGTTTGTTGAAAATTCGACAAAAATGATAGCCAACATTTTGATGAACCCAAAGTTCGTCGAAATTTCGACGAACATCGGGGATAAACTTTCAAAAAATTGAAAATTACACATCAAATTTGACAAGCACCCAACGATACATCAAATTATACATATTTCGTTGGACAGTTTCATTGGATTTTGCAATCAAATGAGTTAGTGCCTTGACAACCCAACATTCAAACTTTGTAGGATCTAGAGTAGGAATGTTGACCCTTGACTTTTCAAAAATCTTGGGGAGGAATGATTCGCCACCCTTGGTGAATGAGTCCCACCTAAAATCTGGAAATTTGCATTTTGTCAGAAATCAACTCCCGGCTGTCAGAAATCAACTCCCGACACATTTTCAACAGTTGGAGGACTGATTCGCCACCCTTGGCGAATGAGTCCCACTGTGAAAAATTAGAAATTTTAATCAACATTACATACATTCTAGAAAGCTCACACATCATCCAGGTGCACTCATATTTGACCCTGTACTTTCTGTTCTACATATTTCTTTAAATTTCTTCATAACTCATAGTTATTTGCATATCACACTATGTTTTCAAACATAGCATAAATTGCATCTTTGCATTCATTCTAGATCATTTTAATCAATCAATTGCACTTAGATTAGTTCATTTGCATAGCATCATACTGCATAAATCCTTATTTGAATGTACATTAGCATTTTGGGAGCCCAAATCTCTCTCTTTCTAGGTGGAAAATCCTAGGAAGAGAACAAGCATTCTAGGTTCCCAAAATCTATGTCACAGTACCTACATTCTTCTCTATGTCGTAAAAGATTTCCTTTATCTTTTTCATATGTCTTGTGTTTTTCTTTTGGGGATGATGCAAGGCATCGAGACATTTAGGTCTCTTCCATGACCCAAAATCTTTCCTTTATCCTTTTCATTTGTCTTATGTTTTACTTTTGGGGATGACGCAAGACATTGAGACATTTAGGTCTCTTCCATGTTGACCCGAAAGGATTTTTTTTTTTTTCACTCTCTTTGTGAGATTCTTCTAGTTCTATGAGTATTTGGGGAATGATGGTAGTTCCGAGCTCTAAAAACAATAATGTAGCAAAGACATATTAACCCCAAATCCATAGATCCCTTATGTATTTTTTGGGGCAACCCTTTCCTTCCTATTTTTTGGTGTAGCTTTATTTTGAAAACATCAAACTTGGAATAGGGTTTTTTGAGGAAAGCTCTCATATCTTAGGAGAAAACATTGGCTACTTTAAAGAAATTGCTCACAGTAATGGTGTTAGCAACTACTTTAAAGTGGGTGTGTACATCGATGACATCTTTCAGCATATTTCATGGTGTGATTTTCTTTTTTCTTGTGTTGTGTCATTTTCTTAGTGGTGTCACTAGATTTGATGTCCTCCAATAGTGTGATATTTCTAAGCATATAATTTCCCTTGGTGGCATGATGTGAAGCAAGAGGTATCGAGCATAAGTGGTGATCTGATACTCTTGACTTGTCCTCTCTTGGAGACATTAGGTATGATGTTCCCTAAGAAGAAGACCTTACATGAACAAAGCAAAATCCACTTTAACAAAAACTTACAAAAATGACATTCAAAAGCATACAAAAAGGATTACATTGTGGTGCCTTATCAAAGTTGTCAGGAGGATAATTTTGGTATGGTTGGCCACCTCATTGGGATAACTTACCTAGTGGACGAACTGAGGCTCCACTACCCTAGAGTGAGCACGCATGTCAGGATAACTCACCTAGTGGATAGACTGAGGTTCCACTACCCCATAGTGAGCAATGCATGTTACATACAAACAACCTTGTTCCACATGGTGTTGGAATGGTTGTGCTTGATCCTTTGTTTTTCTTTGTTTGATAGGGTATGACTATGTACATTTGTTATTGCTACATACTTAAGTGTCTTGAATGTTTACTTTAGTGTGACTTTGTCATGGGGGCTATTAAAGTAAAAAGAATCCCTTTTTCCTACATTTGGGAATAATTAATTAACCTAATGATGCCTTGATTTAATGTTGTATTGTGTTGTACACATTCACATTGAATATAGGGCCCTTTTTAATAAAATATACTTAAATTGTACCTTATTTAGGGTGTTGTAAAGTGTTGCATTACACTTTCACACTTATCTAGGGTTTCATTAATTAATTGTGGTTAATTGGAGCTTAATTGGCCCATTCAAATTCAAGCGCTCTTAATTGCATTTTTTAAGGATCCATCTTGACACCTAATAATGATATTGCATGACATTTAATTTGGAAAATTTGATGTCCTAGAAAATGGTGCTAGGACCCATTCACCTCTAAAGGTAAATGGATCCTCTCCACATAGGATTCTCCTTTCTTGGCATTTTTTAAATGGGTTGTTGATGTTATTTCATACCCCCAAAGCATGGTCCTAGAAAGTTGTGTTAGGACCCATTCACCTTTAGTGGTGAATGGGTCCTCCTCACATAGGACACCCCTTTTTGAATTTAATTGTGGTGGGATTATAATTATTTTCAATCGTAGATCTGGTGTCGGCTTGAGTTATTTTAATTTTGGAGTTAATTCGTAGATTTAGTATAAATATGAGGTTAATTCACATTCTTTTCCCTAGAAAGTTTAAGTGATCATAATAATACATTCACAAGAGCATCATAAAGCATTTCAAAGGCATATTAGTGAAGTTTTATTGCAGCAATTCAAGATCATTTCATCATGTCAAAGGAATAGTGCATTCAAGCATGTTGTTGAGCTAAGATTGTTGATATAGCATTGAGGATCTATTTGCAAGCATTGTTTCATATCTAATTTGAGATCAAGATTTACATTCTTCATGGCCACTTCATGTTAGTTTTTAGATTTACTTTCCAAGGAAATTTCAAAGGTATCATCATTTCGTATTTCATGTTTCATGTCCTTATTTCATTATTTCATCATTTGGTTTAATTACCTAAAAGGGGTTTGACCGAGGAAAACCCCTATTCACTAAAAATCAACAATTTTTTCTCCTCTTGAATGTGTGTTTGCAGATTTATAGGTTGAAGATCAAGTGGAGAACAAGTTTGAAGAAAAATTGTCAAAGTTGCCAAGTTGCAAAGTTGTCATTCACATTGCAAGAACACGAGAACAAGGCTACAAAATTTATTTTAGGTTTTCGGGAGCTGATTACCGAGGATCTAAGAGTGTGGACATCAAGGAACAAACCTAGATCTCAATTTCAAAAACCCTAACAGGTACCCATTCGCCAGTAAAGGTGAGTGAGTCCTTTGTGACCTAAAAGTAGCCTTCTTGCAGCAAGGTACACATCATTATAGCCTCTCAATTTAACTTCCCTCATTGTTGCTATAATAGTTAGGATTGATTTCTTATTGTTATTTGCATCATATATTGCACATAATTGCATGTTTCATAAGAAAGATTGGTGGTTTGAACATCATTTTGATCAATTCATTTTGATGCTAAACCCCCTATTTTTCATATAAACACTACCGATATGAGATAAAGTTCCCAAAAGTTGAGTGATGGGACATTGTTTTATTCCAAGTATTTACAACTTTTTTCATTTTATTCGATGCTCCATTTTGTAGTTTTTCATAAAAAAATAGTTCTTAATATGCCATGTTTTTTCAATGTCGTTTAAGGAGTTATAAGAATATTTATGAGATGAGGCTGAGGCAAAAATATTATATTTGTTGTTCGGAAAGAAAAAGAAAGGTCTAAGGTTTATGTAAACTATTTGACTATAAATTTTCAAATGATCCCCTTTTGTTTTAATCTTTTCCGAGGTCCATAATACAAAAGTAAGGGTTTGATTAAGGAAAATATGTTTTAGCCATCTTTTAGTGGTGTAGATCTTATGTGAGTAATAATTTTAAGGTAATGAAATATCTTTAATTGAATAATTTAAAGAGACAATGAATAAATAATATTTAGAGAGTAGTTGAAATAAGAGGAAAATTTTCAATAGAAAGAAAAATCACTCGTTTTCAAAGTATTATTGTAGCTTTAACAAAGTATACATATAATAATATGATTTTATTTTATTTTTATATAGAAGCATTGTGTATGTTAAGGTTCATATTTATAAAATGTACATTTTCATTCTTTGACTATATATTTTCACAAAGGTTAATTAGGAATGTTTTGCCAAATTTTTATGTTGAAAAAAACACACATCTTATATATGATTTTTTCTTTTCTTCTAGAAATTTTTTATAAGATAAATTTCTTACATGATGAATATGTGTGTGTAGGAAACGGTAAAATAGTGGGTAAAAGCAAGAAGATGAGTCAACTTCTCGTAGAAGTTTCAACCTTAGCCAAAAACTTGAAATCAAAAAAAACAAAACAAGATCTCGTAATTTAGCAAATGAGATCTTGTTTCATGGTAGGATCCGGAGCCAAGGATCATGAAACAGGATCCCATTTACATAGAAATGAGATCATGTTTTGTAATAAATGGGATCTTTTTTACCACGAAATGAAATCCTATTTTGTAATAAATGGGATCCCATTTCATAAAAGTATTTAATTTTTTTAAAATGGCATGTGATGTAATGCCTCGCCACGCAACGCTAGAGGAAGTTGCAATTAACTACTCAAATGCACAAATATTTTTATTTATTTTTTTGAGTACAATTAACATGCAAGTTCACTACCCATTTCCAACAACCTCTAAGGTTGATATTGAGATTACTTTAAAACCCAAACAACAACAAAACATGAATTGAAACCATAAACTTTAATCACTTAAGAAATTAAGAACACATACATTCCATGGGTCAAACCACAATAGTGGTTTACAAATTTTATGAGGAAGGAAATTTCTTTTTTTTCCTTTCCCCAAACTCAATGGGTTCGGTCAAACTCAATGGTTTGACCGAACCACATTATATGTTCGACCGAACCCCCAAACCCTAAACAAAAATAATAATATTTTAAGGGGTTCAGTCGAACATTGGTTCGATTGAACCCCCTCAAATAAGACAAAAAAAAACATGAAATTTTCACTGTCATTTTCATTTTTTACTAGTTGCTTTCCCTGTGCTTGTGCGTGTGGCAAACGGAGAATGTGGTCTGCAAATGACTTCATCTCTCCGGCGAACGCAAACTAAACTTCATCTCTCCAAAGTTCATCAACCCAACCTGCATATCGAGCACCAGGTTTGTCAAATTCGAATTTCGTAGAGTTTAAAATGCATTTGTTTGTTAAATTTCGAAACCCTAAATGCAAATTTTTTCAAATTTGTTGAATTGAAACTGCATTTGTTTGAAATTTTCTAAATCCTTTTCAACATACACAATTTCTACGATACATTTCTACTCTGTCAAAAAATTAACATGCCCTGTCTATGCTTCCACATTTTGCATACATTTCTACTAGGGCACCTCCAACTTATTTGAGGCATTATATCAAACAGTTCATGGAAATTTTTGATGGAGTATGATATAAATAATGTTTCCATTGTATGCACCCTATATCAAACAATTCATTAACAAATTTATTTGAGGCATTATATCAAACAGTTCATGGTAATTTTTGATGGAGTATGATAGAAATAGTGTTTCCATTGTATGCACCCTATATCAAACAGTTCATTAACAAATTTATTTGAGGCATTATGTCAAAAACACTATTGGAAATTTGTTTGAGGCACTATATCAAAAACACTATTTCTATCATACTCCGTCAAAAACACTATTGGAATTTTATTTGAGGCATTATATCAAACAGTTCACTAAAAAAAAATTATTTGAGAAATTATATCAAACAGTTCATGATATAAAGTTTAGGGTGCATACAATGGAAACTTGGATAAAATTCTTCATATTTTTCCTTTGAGTCTTATGACATTACTCCAAAAATGGTTGGTGAACTAAATGTATGAATCGAAGAATAAATTTAGAGGAAAGAAACTAGATTGTTTGAATGAAATGTATAATAAAATAGTTCTATTAGGATTAGAAGGAATGAAGGTATTATTAAATTTTCTAGTATTAGGAAAATATAAAAATATGTCCACTTTACTATATATATATATTTAAAACTATTCTTCATATATCCATGTTAAAACTATTAAAAATTAAATTACATAAATCAATTTTAAATTTGTACAAAGAAATAAATGACATTGACTAAGAGTGAATATTTAAAATATAGCTATCCTCTTTGCAAAATCCAATTTGATTTGAGATATTTATGGACAAAAAATATGGATGAGCATGAGGTAAGTAAGAAAGAATAACCTTAATTTATATCTTCCCTCATCAAATAATTTCACATTTAAAGAGTTTCTTAAGGCATATCCAATTATGAAAAACTATTATATACTTGTTATAACTATATTAAAGTATATCATGAATAAATTGAAAGGATAAAGAGTAAATCACTAAAAACACATACATAAATCATAGAAGTAAATTGATTAATATAAGGAGATTCAAGTGGTTGGATAATTTTTTCCAAGGAGTGGAAGAGGTTAAGAAGAAACCATCAAATAAATATAATATTTTAAATACTTTAAAAGAAAAATACATTTCTCCCTACTCTAAATTGAAATGGTATTCCTTCTAAGATGATAATAATTGAAAAAGAAGAAAATAATCATTATGAAGATCAAGTACCATTGATAAGTTTTAAGAGATCAAATAAAATATTCAACAACAAAAGAAAAAAGAGAAAATAGTTAATGCTAAAGAAACAACTACAACCAAGCTACTATGTTATAAATTCTACTCTTATGTAGTCTTCATTTCCCTATAAATTGTGCCCTCCTTGTACAAATTATCTATTGATCATCATAGTGAAACAAATTTAACATTTTGAAATGGTTAAACATTATTATTATTTTTATTTTTATAAGTATAATTATTATGGGTTCATTTCTCCTCTCCCACTCTTCCTAATAAGCTTCTATTTTACAAGCCTCATATAAATGTTAGGGTTCTAACTTCTAAAAATTGAAGTGTCAACTTAATATCATTAGACAATGCTCCCCTAGTATTAATGGGGCCAACTTTTTATCTATCAAACTCGGCTATGTTTACATTGAATAATAATTTGATACCTTTATCCTGATACTTGAACTAAGATATCTTGGCTCTAATTTTAGTCATTTTATCTAAAAATTATTGGTGACATATCCATTCGTGTTTAGTTTTGATCAATTATTATTGCAATTAATTATTACAAGGAGATTCTTGAAATTGTATTCCATCCCCACCATTTTTATTCTAAATATTTGACATTTTATTTCAACTTAAAGTCTAAATTTTATCCTTACTGCTATACATATTTTTCTAGGATAACACATATTCATTATATTTTACTAAATGTGTTCAGGCATAGAAGAAAAACCTTCAATATATCTTTAAGATAACTTTGATACCATCAAGATAATCCCACCTTTCATTGCGTTAATATCAAGGTTAACTAACCCTTCCTCTTTACATGCTTTTCAATTAGAGTGTCCTCTAGTAAAAATAGAAACATTAATAGTGTGGTTATCAAAGAGTGTCTAGGGATGCACACATCACTATTATTAATAAATTATAAGATTGTAAGAAATGTTTATGGAAGAAATAACTATCTAATAGAGAATATAATGTATTAGTACATATCTAACTATTACACACTTTAAATAAAGCCCCTTTAAAATCTATCTTATTTCCATTTAATGAGTCAACTAGGTTCAAAATTATTTTCATCTTATTCCCCCAAAATTCATCACATTTACAACAAAACTTGATTTCATCTAATTTATCTTATTTATTCTCAAATCATATTAAAATCACCACCTTAAACTCTAAGAAATAGTTGGTAACTTATTTATTTTATCTTCATTTAGAAAGGGGTGTGAAGGGGATTTAGAACCTTTTAAAGTTTCTTTCAAAATAACTAGGAAGATTTTATTCATTGCCTTTCTTGTTGCTTTTAGGATTAGTGTTATGAATTTTGTGCCTTCATTCTTAAAAATTCTTATATCAACTCATTTAGCATTTCCATGATCTTTTTATATGGGAAAGGTCAACATACAATGAGGTAGACACTTTCCATTTTTTTTATTCCTTAATTAGTTCTTTCTAGGGAAACTTTTAGTCTTTTCGAACACCTTACAAAAATATGATAAATGTGTGATTATTTTTCTTTCCACTCTATAAATTTTTGATGTGCTTGGATATATAATTGAGATGATTCACTCATAATGTACAATGATAAAAATTTAGTATATATGAAAGAAATATTTTTGAGACATCAAACTACCATTCTACATAACTCTCACATGGAAACAAGAATATTATTTTATTTTAACTAAAGAAATTGTGTACTCCATCTTGAAAATTACTAATTAATTTTGAATTATATACTTATAATTTAAAATAAGAGCATCCTTTGTAACATGGAATAGATAGGTTAATTTTAATGAAATAAAATATGTTTTTATATTAAGAAAAACTTACAAATATATGGAACTCATACATTGAGAAATTGACTAAGATGTAACTATGTATGAGAATTAAGATGCTCAAATAATTTATATACCTTCTTTCAATAATTAACATTATAAATTAATACTTCACTCATATTGTATACCTACCTCCCAATGGTCTTGGAATGGATGCATTTAGATGGAGAAGGATTTCAAAAGGCTCATGGTACTTGTGGACCCCTCAAAGGCATGATATATAACACATGAACTTTATTTATGAGATTTGGTCTTTTGTTGTTGGCTTCTAGTATGAATGTTATCTATAAGGTGGAATTCTTAGTTGAGACTCAATTTTCCATTGTTGGTTTCTAGTGTGATTATACAATATGCTCGCCAAACTCTATTAATTTCTAATGTTAATTATTCTTGAAGAAGGTTTTGTTTCATAAGAAGAGACCTATGTTCACATATTCCAAGGCATGTTATTATCCACAATGCATGACACTTCTTCACATCTCTACCAAGTTCTAAACAGATACAGATCTGCCATTTCCATGGAGGAGATTGATGATTTAAAAAGAAAATATCATGCCATTTATTTCTTGAGAAGTCATGTTTGCATTCATGATTTGCAACTTCCATATTCATCCAAAAAGAAATTTTGTTATCGTTATGTGCCTGATATTGAAACAAATCAAAAACTTCATTTGAGCATGATCTCCAACACAAAGGTAAATAAGTGGAAACAAAAGAAAGCTCAGTTAATGGCTTTCAGCATGTTGGTGGAAAAAGTGCATCTTTTTGAAAGTGGCTTCCTAGCTTATCAGTCTTATGTTTAGTAAGGTTTTGTAATCTCCACCGTGTTATGTATTCGGGTCACGGGTATATCTAGTATGATGTCTTCTTTTGGGTATTTTGGGTGCATAAGAGAATGTGCATATGTACTGATGTATTCAACCAATGTGCTTTTGTAACATTGTAATCAGACAATTGGTCATTTGTACTAGGACCTCACTGGTCTTTTTGATATTTTGTAAAACTTGTTACTCGGACTACAACTAGGGGTTTCCTTGCTGGTTCTTTCCCGCCAATATGTCCGCCTAAACCAACTATATGTAAAATATTATATATAAATAAAATTATAAGTGGTCTCCCACTTTTGCTTAAAAAAGAAAGTTCTTGTAAATGTCCACATCTTTTTCCTTGACACGGTTGCTATTTCTTAAAATATTTCTTACGATTTTTCATAATGTTGGTTAATATTTTACTGTAAATATTCTATAGTCATGCTCTTAAATGTCATAAGAATATGTCATAAGAGGGTTTCATCTTATAAAGCTATAATAATATTATATGCATTTAGAACATCTTAGACACCTCCCTTGAAGCATTCAAAAAAATGACAAATAACTACCAACACAAAGTGAGATGCCTCATTTCCTAATATGAGGACAAAATAATAAATCCAAATATTATGATGCAAGGTTGACCCACCTTTCCCAATACTTGGCTAAGTTTATCATCTATTGAGGAGTGGATCCCAACAACAATTTTGCTTAGTGCTTACAGTTACTAATCCAAGGAATACCTATTCATTTTTTCTTTATTGTATTCCTAATGACTCCTCATCTCAAGTTAAATTGTGGGAATGGATTTTTATGCCCTCCCTATGACTAAATGGCTACAAGGAGGTGAATATGATATGGTGGAAAAAACCAAGATACAAGTTGGTTTAGTTCTCATAAACTCTCTAAAAAATAATTGAATTCCTACATCCTAACTAGAAATACCATGAGGGGTTTAGATCCCATTTTAGACAAAAATATTCTTATATTGATCACTAGTTCACTTGGACCAACTAAAGAGATGGTGAACTAAGGGAAACTTAGTTGTATTGATAGATTAAAACTTAGTTATTTCTCTTTCCATTGTCCCCTCTCCACAAAACACCCTTATTTAAGTAGATTCTATTAAACCTATCTCACATATCACCTCCCAATTCTTTAAACTTTTCAAACTTCTTATTCCTCATACTGCTCTACCTAAGCTCAACACTTCCCACCTCAATCAAATTGATCACCTTGCTTCCCTAATATCCCTTTGGTTGATGTTCCTAGACCTCATCAAAATGGTAAGTGGATACAATTGTGGAATGATGCGATTAAATCTATTGCACTACCTTACTATGATCTTACAATAAGAATATGGCTAGAAAGAGATCTAGAATGGAAAAAAAATATGGATCCAAATAGAAAAAAAAAACTTGTTTTGGCTTTAGCACTTACTAATAACTTTTCTACAATGAGTGGTTGCTTTCGTTGAAATAAAACTTAGAAGATTTGAACTTAATTGTGGTAGAGGATCTCAATTAAGAGATAGGCTACATTGGATGAAATGATATAAGGGATACAAATTATTTTTTGGTTATCTCGAACATATTTACATTCTCGAGAGTGGATAATATCTATTGTTGATCAAGAGAGGTAGTTCCATGATAACTCTAATGATATTAAATCCATTTTCCTCCAACATTACAAATAATTTTTAATTGATCTAGTTGATGGAGATCCACGTCAAGATATAGTGAAAAATTATAGGCATAACAATTATATATTTTTTAACATATATAAAATGTATGGTTGGATTAGTGAGATATTTATAACAAGTATGAAATATGAAGTCAAACTTTATTAGATTTTATTCTTAATAAATTAGTTGTAACGATTCAATTTATAGCTTTATGCAATCTATAAGTTTAAATAGTTTGACGGTATCTAAACTTTATAAATATAAAAATATGATAAATATCTGATTATTTTTCTTTCTAATCTAAATTTTTTTGATGTTCTTGGCTATATAATTAAGATGATTCACTCATATTTTAATGATAAAATTCATCCTCATATGGAGGATTTTATATTATCTTCCATTAAATTCATCCTCTTTATGAGATTCTTATGGAATATTGATATTCTAGTGTGAATTCTTAATTTTAGACATATCTTAACTAGATAAATTTAGGTTCAATGAAGGCAATAGAACTTTTTTTTCACTTACATAATCCTATTTTGAAGTTCATTTATGTTAACAACTATTAGATTAAAAAAAATTATCCCCAATTATTTTCAAATAATTTTATACTAATCTTTGTATTCTTATTCTTGCTTTCATCGTTTCATTTAAAATTTGAACCATTTAAGGATGCTATGTTATAGATTATAGTTGTCTTCTAATTCTTTTTAAATTTTTAATGGTATGAAAATATTATTGATGAGTAGATGAATTATTACAACTATTTTAGATTTGTATTAACTCTTTATCTAGATATATTATTTACCAAAGTCTCATTGCTCTTTTAGGTGTACTGTATAAATATATAACATGGAAAATGCAAATCATGTTCCACCTACACCAGATTCCTTGTTTACAAATACTAGTAATGAGATTAAAAAATTGAGAGATTCATTAGCACAGGGTGCAAACCTGGGGATATATAGTGAACCATGCATGTTAATATTGCATAGTCTAGAAAAACTAAAATATGAACTTGAGAGGACTAGTGCATATTCCTCAAATAGAGTAACTGCTATTCTTTCTCACATGCAGGAAGAAGTACATGGTGATGTTCCCCTTAAACAAATACAAGATAGTGTCACCAAAGAAATGATAAAAGCCACTTGTTTTCCATTTTATCAAAATGTGCGTAAGGTTAGGGGATACCAGGTCACTAGATGTGTCGATCATGCTATGGCCTCATTGATCTACCCACGATTTCTCATAGCACATGGTCTATACCCAAACAATTACCAGATTCCATTGTATTTTGTTCAAAAATTGTATGCTGAGGTCCATTTGGGCCTACAAGTTAACTACTTGGACATTCCACCATATGTTGGTTAGGGGTGTGGCAGGGTTGCTGATAGGCCCACCTATCATCGAGCATATAGACCACCCCCAGTGTTTAGGGTATTGGTTGGTGAGAGGTCTCCTACTCTCACCCCAGCTCTAGCCCCCATAGCAGATAAGGTTTTCGTTGCTTCCCAAAAGGAAGCAATTGACACTATAGGTGACATTGCGGCTGCCACCACTAGGATATATGATGATCGTGTAGGTCAGTATTTGATGTCCAGACATTCCTGATCCATGCCATTTTCAGCACAGTGGACCACCATGGATCCTTTTACAATGGCCGACATCCCTACTCCTACACAACTTGATACACTTACAAGAGATATGTCACGCATGACTCTGCATTGTTTGGCTGAGGACCTGTTGGAGGCATATGCCAACATTGCATCAGATAATGGGATCGGTATAGATCATGTTAGAGATCATTTGAGATGTCAGTTCCAAGATCCCATCACTCTCAGCCGAGCACTAGTGTGCATCAGGATCCACCTACAGTTCATTTGGCAGCTGCACAGACTATGGGTTTTACTGATATGTTGATTGGTTATGGTTCATCGTCGTCGATGCCATCTCACCTTCATAGTCCTCTACATTCATCATTTCTGGCACGACATGGGATAGATTGGATGGATGCAGATGTTGATTCATCGCTTGACCATTTGGTGGATATGGTGGAGGCAACTGTTTTAGAGGACTTAGGTCATCTGATATCAGATGATATTCATGTATGTGTGCATGTGCATGTTTCAATTCTTTTTTCATTTTTTTTTTTAACTAGATATTCATGTAATTTGATATATATATGTATATATATTGTTATAGGTGGACATACCTCATATCACTCCTAGCCTTGGTCCAAATCGTGTGCATGATCGATGTGACTCTATGGATGAATCTGTTGCCAGTGGACATGTGAATTTTTCATTTTTATATAATCACACGTGTATATGTACATGCAATATTTATGTATGCCTAGATCTAGATTGATATTTAAAAATACAAGTTCATTTTAAAATAACTTTCATAAAATTTATTTAATATAAATTATATGTATTTAACACATCTTGTACACAATTTTATTTGCAGGGCTCAGCACATCCATCAGAGCAGGACTGTTCTCATTCAGATGGCCATTCGACTAGGAGTAGACATTCATATTAGGCCATGCACACTAGATTTTTGATCTTTACCACATGCATTTTCTTATACATGATGATCTTTAGTATTTGAGATTTGATGATCTCTAACTTACATTTGCTTATATGATATACATACATTTGCTTATTTGTTGATCTTTAGTATTTGACATTTGATGATCTTTAATTTACATTTTGCTTATATGATATATACATACATTTGTCTCTTTTCTTATAATATGTGTTATGTTTATATGTATTGAATCCCTTTACATGTATGTGCATGTGTTTGCTTATGGTTTAAACATGTTTACACATAATATATGTATGCATTTTCTTTAAATATTCAATATACATACGTGTTTTCTTATTTTATGATCTCTTACAACTTGTATTTCCTTATATTCAATATACATTTGATCTCTAGTAGAATTTTAGGGAAATCAATGCCACTTTATAATTAAGTTCATTCATGTTGATCACAATAAATATTTTTTTAGAAATGACTTAAGCAACATGAACCATTGAGTTGAGAACAAGATATAATCTTTTTGACAAGTAACTTGAAATTCAATTCAAATATAATTAAGAAAATTCAATTCAAATTATACCTCTATTATACGTTTTTGACAACTTGAAATTCAATTCAAATATAATGAAGAAAATTTAATTCAAATTATACCTCTATTATACATTTTTGACAAGTAACTTGAAATTCAATTCAAATATAATTAAGAAAATTCAATTCAAATTATACCTCTAATATACATTTTTGACACTTTAACAAAATTCTAAAATTACTAGATATGTTGTGCATACCTATGAATTAAATAACAACAAACTCCACAATGAAATAACTTGTTTGTTTACTACTTGATTCATTTAAACTAGGATCTAGTTATTCCATGTACACTAGAATAATTTTTTTCCCATCCTAGATATGCATATAAATAGAAGCTTATTTTTCATTATTCTGGATATCAAATTGCAAGATTAATTGTCATTTATATCACTTGGAGCGCAGATTTTGGAGAAGTTTTTGCACATTTATCAAGGAGGCAAATATTGGAGCTCAACAACTTTTCATTTTTATCAATCAAGGAAAAATTTGGAGGATAATTTAACTAAGTTGGTAGAGGACTTGTTTTGAGTCATCTTTAAGTTGAAGAAGAAAATGGGACAACAAAGAAAAAGAAAAAATGTGTCTCAACGAAAATTGTCAAAAGAAGAACATAAGAGGCGTGAACAAAACTTGGAAAATTATCATAGAAAGAAACAAGGTACATGCTTGTTTCTTCTCTCTCTCACTCTCAAGTGTGTGTTTAGGACTTTTACTTTGAAAAAACATGAGTATTCATTTGATGGGATGGAATCCATAATTTGTGCATTACTCCACCCAATAATTTGGTTAGTACACCTAAACATAAATTTGTATGTGCATACATTTTGCATTGGCTTTCTTATTAAAATTAGAAATGTTTAATGTATGACCATTTTTCAACTTACAATACCCCAACTTAAAATGTACTCTTAAACTAAAATATTGTACATTAAATCCTTCCCTACAAACCTTACAGTTATCTTTTACCAATGCCTTTGTTTAATTTTTTTCTCATCACATTATCATTGTTGAGTATTGCATCTACACAATTTTCTCTTTACTTTGTTCATGAATAAAATGATAGTGTACTTCAATACATGGTTAGTTCTCCAATGAAACCTTAAATTTTGTGTTCCTCACTATGCCACTTTGATTTTCATAATTTTTTCAACCACATTAATTATTTTATGGCTTTGCAAATTCCTATATATTCTAACTTTGCACTTTGAAAGAAACCATTATTTTTTCTTAATTATTCATGAAACTACACCTTCATGTACATTGAAGTAGCATTCTATTGTTGATATTTGGTGATCAATATCCCCTATCCAATCTGCATTGCAACATCTAATTAGCTTAATATTTTTCTAAACTCCCATTGAATTTAATCTAATGATCAATAGTTCCTTAAAAATATTTTTTAAATATTTTAATAAATGCCCAATTGTAAGCTCTAGAATTATTTGAAAATTAGAACTCAAATTATACTTAAAGCCAATGCAATGTTAGGTTTTCGAGAGACTAACACATGTATACATCAAAACTCAAGCTATATGGTGCTAAGGAATAATAGTCATATATGATAGATTATTCTTTAAATTATGTCTTAACACACATTTGTTTTGAAGGTTTCTAACCATGTCATTGCACTTGAATGACTATAAATACTTTTAAATGTCCTCAAGTCATCTTGGTCATGCAAGTTGCAATGTTTATATGATCCTTGACTCCAATTCCTTAAGCCAATTCTTTTTGTTTCAATATTTGTGTTTTGTGTCTTTGGTCTTTTATTTTCATCACTTCAATGTTCTCAAATTATTTTTATGTTTTATGCTCTAGGGATTCCTCAAGCTGGAGTTGAGCCAAATCTAGATATTGGATCAAACGAATCCGTTGAAGAACACATGGACCTTGAAGTTAGCGAGGAGACCCAAGTTCAAACAATGCTTGTTGGAGAGGGGTCAAAATCACTTCCTTCTACTGGTATGGATGAGCATATAAAACTAGCTCAAACTTCTCTCACTTATAGCATCATGTTTTATCAGTTTGTTTGCTTGCATACATAAACTTCACTTATATAACATCATCTCTCACTTTTATTTGCAAAATATTTTGTGACATGTAGGAAGGGCTCAACAAGAAGGAAGTTTTCATGCTTAAGTCGAGCCAAATCTAGACATTGGATCAAATGAATCCGCTTAAGAATGCATGGTCCTTGAAGATAGGGAGGAGGCACAAGTTCAAACAATGCATGTTGGAGAGGGGTCGGGATCACTTCCTCCTATTGGTATGGATGAGCATATAAAACTAGTTGAGAAGGTGAGGAAACAAATTTCTCATAGAAATTTAGATCATTTACTTGAAATGGATATGGAGAAACTAAAATATTATGCCAACCAACCTTATAATAAGAGAAAGAGGTCAATGACTAAATCTGTAAATAGAATGCTCAATCATCATTTCAATCATCTTGTTATACTTGAAAAAACCCAATTGTTATCATGTTTACTTCTTCGTGATGAGCTCAAAGAGTCATTACAATTGTTGGGTGTACATTTGGCATCAAATAAGATGAAACACATGGGATTACAAAAGGATATTGTTCAAAATGTTAAAAAGGGTTTAGATTCCATTGGGAAAGGATCTCGATCAATGGATAAGGCCACTACAAGAAGGGTGATGTTGACATCTATTGTACATCAAGATATAGCAACAAAAAGAAAAATGTCTGCACTTTCAACTAAAATTGGTTATAGTAGAACCACATTGATAAAATCTGAGAAAAAGAGAAAGTTTTTGGATGATAGTGTGCGAACCCTTCTCCTAGTACCTGCAAAACAACATGAGTAAACAAGTTAAACAAGGATTTTCAAGCTAAAACAAGGATTCCCCATGAAATCCATTTGCAAGTTCAAAATAGGAAAGAAAATGATGAAGAACACAACATAAATGACAAAACTAAATTGAATCCTAATTAGATATGCAAACTCATGATCCCATGGGGGAATTGGTGCTAATTTGATGTGAAAATTGGCCATTTCCCAATTCCTATGATGCAAGCTTTGAATGTTTCAGAAGAGATTGATCCACTTTGTTGGTGAAGAATGGAGACTCCAAGCCAAAAATCTGCAAAACCTAGCTAAGAACTCAATGATGATGGATGAAAATGGCTAATGATTTTAGCATGGTAACTTTGCTTGGATTGTGGATGATCAAATGAGGAGAGGAGCTCTTCATTTATAGGATTCTTAGATGGATGAATGTCCAAATTTGAGCAATGTGGGACTAACATTCATCCAATGAAATGGTGCCACTTGTCAAGCTATGAATGGATGGAGGATGTGCAAGATTTGGGGTTTGTGCCAATAAATGCCAATATTTGAATTTCAAATTTGTTGAAATGACATGCAAGAGGGAAGGGAAAATGCAATAAATGCCACTTTGCTCAAGGCAAAGTACATGTAAGAGGTTTTAAATGCTTTGTTGGATGTACATGTTGACTTGGAATTTTTGAATTCAAATTGAGAGAATATTCCAAAAGATGCCTTGTGAGGAAAATAGAGATTTAATAAATGAATTAAATCTATTTTCATGTGCAACTTGCATTATCTAGAGGATGTGACATGATATTAGATTAAATTAATCAAGGGTTAATTAATTTAATAGGAGATTAGATGATGTGACTTATTTGACTTAGATTTATGGATTTATTTAAATCAAATAAGAGAGGAATATGATAGGAGGCTAATTAAATAAGGATTTTGATTTATTTAATTAAAAGGGATGGTGTTAGATTAAATCAAATAAGGTATTAATTTATTTAATTTAATGGATAAACTTTAGAGATTTAATCAAATAAATTGATTATTTAATTAAATAGGGATAATTAGATCAGATGGATTGATTTAATTAACAGAAGGAATTGACTTAATTAGATAAAATGTTTTATTCAATTAAGAGACGAATATTGATGAATTTAATCAGATAGGGGAATTTGATTAAATGGTTAGACCAAGGGATGACTCAGGGAGAAACGATGTTAGTAACTCAAGATCGAATGCACGATGTCAATCAGTATATTTTACGTGTCTACATTTTTCCCCTCTTTGAAGCAATGCACTCTGTTGCATTGGTTCAAAGAATAAACGATCTCAATGAAAGATGAAATTTTTTGATATTTAAAAACTTTCCCCACTACTGCATGGCGAGAGAAAACATGCCATTATAATGCCCCCTCAAGAGATTGGACGAAAATTCTAATTTTTGGGTGATCTCACGAAAAAAGATGACAAAGTACCTGACAAGTCATAAAGGGGCTTGGGAGGCTAAAAACATGTCTAAACACAATAATACGATGAAAAACAAGCCACAAACAGACAAAAACAGGTTTGGGGGTCCAAAACTTTAGCAGGACAGCCATTTAGGGTTAAAAAACCCTAATTTTTAGGCTTAAAAGGGGCCTGAGGGGTCACTTTCAAGTCATTTTCACACAACTCCGCTAGCAAACTTGTGATTTGAGTTCTGACCCTCCAGCGATATGGCGCAACGATAGCTTCCTCTACACATTTTGGACCGAGTTTGGACCTACCAGCAGCCACCTAGCATTGGGGCACCAGTATATGACTCTTATTGAAGCCTAGTTTTTTCATTTAATGCATTAATTAGCCCTTTAAAAGATGAGCTCGCCTCCAGCGGTGCTATTATAGCACTACTCGGCATTTGAATTGCACCGCACTAGGCCGTTCTGTGCTGTAGTGATGCTATTTAGCGCTGCAATAGTGCAGTTTGGAGTTTAGAAACTTCGTCGTTGGGCTCGGCCTGGGCGGGTCGGTTTGGTTAAAGTGCGCCGCTGTGGCACCCTTTTCATGCAAATTGTGACGCTGGGGGATAAAGTGAGCTGCCGCGGCGCTATTTGGCTTAATTTAGGGTCCAGCGTCAGAGTTTGAGGAAACTCAAACTACGGTGCCATCACAAACTGTGCCGCTGGGAACGAGTTTGGAGCGTTAGGCCAGGATTTTTCCAAAAATTTTAACATGCTGACTTTCCTTAATGCAGGACGGGCCTAGGGAGTTCTACTCTCGGGAGCACCAGTCGCACGATTTGGGAAGCGTCCTACAGGACTTGATCGACAGAGACTAGGACAAACTGGGAGTTGGTGGCTTATGACATATTGTGTATGCAGCACCCGTGCGCACACACCTAGGGATGCTATCAGCACTATCCGAGAGGTGGCACAATGAGACATCGTCGTTTCATCTTCTCACTGGCGAGGTGACCATCACCTTAGAGGACATCTGGCACATTCTACGATTGCCCATTCATGGCCGTCGAGTGATCTACGATATGGAGGAGGGATGCGAGTGATGCGTTAGAGTCCTCGCTACACGAGACATTATTTATTGCGAGGGTCAGATCGAGCTAGAGAGATACAGAGTTATAGGACCTCCATTCCACTGGGCAATTACAGCGATCATTTTAGGTTTGGTTGCCTTAGATAGACGAGGGCGGTATTTCAGTCTGGGTTGGGGATACTACTGGGAGAGGATGGTTTGAGACAGGCCAGTTCACTTCGCATGGGGGCCTATCCTTCTGGCTTCACTTTACAGGGATCTCCACGAGTACGTATACGTGGATGGCAGAGCATTGGGAGTCGGAGTGACTCTTCTTCATGTTTGGGCGTGGGAGCACATTTATGTGCTATGTCCATGGGTTGGTCTGGTTTCGATGGGGGCAGAGGATGCCATCATGGTACTATATAGAGGCGGTGTGTCCTTCACACACACTGGCGAGCATGGGATCCCCTTCTGGAGGTGGGTCCTAGATAAGATGCTTGCCTTTACTTGGCGTCCATACCTTGGTCGGCTTGGATGGGCCGATGATGCTACTTAGCTCTTCTACTATCACCAAGATCAATACATGCAGGGCTGGGATCACACGATGATTGAGAGATACCTACCCAGGCGCGTACAGCGTCAGTTTGGAGAGCCACAGGATGGGCCTGATGATGGTTATGTAGCCATCTTTGCACACAGCATGACACAGATAGCATGGGGGCTCGACATTCCTACCGCGGAGGTAGTTGATAGCTTTCGACAGTTGGTAGCCTGACCATGGGCTTATGATTAGGGCTTGGCAAATCTAGGGACCACACAGGCCTACAGAGACTGATTCAGACCTCCTCTTCGGTTGACCATTCCAGGCAAGGATCCAGAGGTATGCAGGGTCAGAGGCAAGGGGAGAGGACGAGGACGAGGGCAAGGACTGAGAGTCGAGATTCGACAGGATCCGCCAGGTCACAGGGATGTCCACATGCAGGATCAGCAACAGGATCTGCCAGTCCCACCACCACGAGCTGAGGTTGAGGATCAGGTTCACACGCAGCCACGGGTATAGCCAATAGGGTAGGCAGACGCACGGGATGCCTTGATTTTACAATTGCAGGCCCAGGTTTAGGCAGTGACAGCAGAGAGAGACCAGGTGAGGGCTGAGAGAGAGCAGCTCAGAGTAGAGAGGGATCAGGCTGTGCAGTAGAGATAGGCTACAGAGCTATAGGCAGCCACCGAGCTAGGCCGCAGGCAGCAGATTGAGAGTATGATAGCCTCCTTGTCTCAGGGTACAGTGCCGATGCGATCTTACAAGGATTCTATCCCAGAGATAGAGTACTACCGTCGGGCTTACCATGACACCGTACCTAGAGAAAATTGGTTCTCAGAGTACTTAGAGCGGACCAGCTAGAGACCACCAGAGGGTCACGGTGACAGGGGTGAGGGCAATATTCACAGAGATGGAGCGTGATCCAGATGATACACACTTTTGTACCTTATGGGCTCATTTTTTATAGCCCGATGGCCGTTTTGTACTAATTGACACATATGTATAGTAATCTGATTTTATTCTTTGTACTATGACAGTGATATGATTGAGGATATATATGAGTCAATTTTGATGTGATGTATTGTGTACCTTTATCTATGCATGTATGATTTATTTCTATATGCTTTGTAGTGATGTTTTATGGATGTAATTATTTCTAATGATGTATGCATTATGATTATGACTTAACAGATCTATATTATGCTAACCTTTGATATGATGTGCAATGATGTTAACTATATGATGGTTTATTTTATGCCAATGCAATATGTGAAATCATTTGATTTATGGTATATGCAATGATGTGTAGAAAATGCTTATATATGAGATGATTTATGGATGGATATGATATGATGCGATGGTCGTGATATGATACTAATGAAATGGTGTTAATGCATAATGAAATTGAGATGCTTAGAATAACAAATGTTATTATCCTAAATGATGATATATCTGATGCAATGATATGTTAATGCAAAGTGATATACTAGTGCATAATGTAAACGTAATGTGATGATATGATGTCATGATGTTATGCAAGTATGTATGCCTAATGAATTAAATGCTTATATACCTATTGCTTATGATTATGCAAAAGTGATTATGGAATGCTTTTGTAGATGCTATGTGATGATTTAGATGGTAATATGAAGTGGTTGTGAAATGCAAATGAATGTTAATGCAATGGTCGATATAATGCCATGAGATTCAATGTAATGGGTGAAATGAAATGACATGGATGCACCTATTTATGAAGAATGTTTATGATAACTTGTTTATGATGATTAAAATGCGATGCGTGTGTTTCCTTTATGCCATATGCTAATGATTTATATATAATATGCTTATGCAATATGCTAATGATTTGTGGATGTAGGATCAATGATGATGATGGTGATGATGATAAGCTGTCATAGTACCATGTTAGTGCGGTTAGTAAGAAAAGAAGAAGTCATTTCAACAAGACGCAAGATGACACAAATGCAAATGATGATGATGATGATGATGATGATGCTTACTTGCTGAGGAATTGGGATTTTCAAAGGGCCAAATTTTCTTATATTTGATAACACACGTGGTATGATGCATCAAGGTATAGAAAACCAGGATGGCGTTGTACCCAGTGTGATTGACTTTGACTCGACAATCAGATAGGAGTATTCTTGTTCACACCTGACATACAGAAACCTTGCTAGTATGTATTTCAGAAGTTTCAGACACCTCGGACCAAAATACAGAAACGTAAACCTATCCCTGTAATAGTCAACAAGTTTCCCTAGACCTCTTCCATACATACCTATCAAAGCAAGTATTCGCCAAGGTTATATTGCAAGAACGTCCAAGAAGCACAGCAGACAAAAGATAACGATCATTGCCCCATTCCTGTTTCTCTAAATCTATTGTTTTGGGATATCATCGAGACGTCCTCGGAATGAGTGCAAAATAAGATAAGTCAAAAGATAAAGACCAAGTAAACAAACAAATTGATGCTCTTCAATACAGCTAATGGAAAGAGGATGTGTTTTCTAAGGATCATAACCGAAACTTATTGTCAAAAGATAATGCCCATTGTAGGAAGGATTCATCCTATGACATGTTAGTGGATGGCGGCACGCCATTTCGTTTATCCAAAGTTTTCTAAGGGATGATTGATATGGGACAAATTCAAATGATGTGTTACCGATACAAAGAGATAACCAACTTGCTTATGCACTGACTTAGACTTTAGACTTGACATTTTTGAGTTTTCACTTTTAAACCTGCTAGACTTATTTCTAACTATTTCACCAAAGGTTGATAATGACGATCAGTTTATTATGAGTGGTGTTATTGCAGGTGCAAGCGAGATGAGGCGGATGGATTTTTTTCAAATATTTGGATGTTTTTGACGTTTTTGCAATGTTTTGAGGCTATTTTTTGGTATTTTCAAGATTTTTGCAAATGTTTTTATTTTCAATTTTTTGATGTTTTTGGGATTGTGTGAGATTTTGACCAAGAGACTAACCTAAATACCCATCCTAGGGCTCTCAAGGGCTGGTCAACAGACTATCCTTGCCTACGTTATACATGCAAAGACCACGTAGTTCTACTGACAACTTGACCGATTTACAGATGGAGATATACATGATGAAATGTTAGCTTATTATGGCAGACTCCTATAGGACTGACCTAAATGTCTCAGGGGATGATCAAAGATCAACCTTGCCTACATTCAAGCTCAAAGATGACGTAGTTCGACTAGACAACCTTGTTTTTGGATTTTGAAATGTTTTGATGTTTTTGGTTTTTTCTGATTTGAGGACTTTAAGAATATACACGAATCCAATCGGATGAGAACATGCCCCTAGCATGATGCAATAGAATACTCCAATAAAGGCAGGACAAACTGACCTTGAGGATGGGCCAAGTAGTACTATGAGGGATCACGATATGAAAACAAGACCAAGCTATGGTGCGGATGCGAGTGGATGAGTGACAGGCGGAGACCTGAATGCGATGAATGATGGAAGTGAAATGGATGGATGATACTGAACAAGCCATAAAGATCCTAGTGGATGGAAAATGCTTATTTACGCAAGGTGCCTGTTTGCCAGGTTTTCACTGAGGTACTTTCCCAAAGTGCCACCAAAGTGGTTTTCACTAGAGGACAATTTTTTTGATCCTTTTTCTGATTTTTTTGGATTTTTTGCTTTTTTGCTCTTTTTTTTGCTTGTTACCAAGACGCCTGTTTGCTGGGTTTTTCGCCTAAGTAACCATTTTTTTAGGACTTTTTCTAATTTTTTGGATTTTTTGGTTTTATACCCTGAAAGATTTAGGCATAAAACTTTTGAGATGGGAGCTATTCATAGGCTCTTGCAGAGGTTCCCCTTCGGGTGTTGATAGTTGATATGCCTCTGATTTATAACTTGATGTGATGACAAAAGGTCCTAACCAATTAGGTTCGAACTTGCCTTTGCTGCTGGTGTTCAGGACATTCTTCTAATTTTCTTTTAAGACCAGTTCTCCGACTTGGAAAGTCCTGCTTCTGATTTTTTTGTTGTAGCTCCATTTGAGTCTATTTTGATAGACTTGCAAGTGATTTAAAGCATCTATGCATCTCTCATCTAGTAGCTCCAGCTCGTTTAATATTGACACCCGATAGTCCTCATTAGTTATGAGGTTTTGCAATGATATTCTGAGGGATGGGAGCTCTATCTCGATGGGGAGTACGACCTCTGATCCGTAGACCAAGGAGAAGGGGGTGGCGCCAGTGGGTGTGCAGATGCTAGTTCGATAAGCCCAGAGGGCGGGATTAAGCTGCAAGTGTCAATCATGACCTGCGTCATTGACTGTTTTCTTAAAGATTTTGAGGATGGTTTTGTTCGTAGCTTCTACTTGTCCATTGCCTTGGGGATAGTATGGGGTGGAGAAGCGATGCTATATTTTGAATTTCTCGCACAAGTCATGAACCTCCTGGTTCTTGAATGGTGTCCCATTATCTGAGATAATGGCTTGTGGGACACCGTAACGACATATGAGATAGTTCAAGATAAATTTTGAGATTTGCTTCCTAGTGATATACGTCATGGGTATGGCTTCCACCCACTTTGTGAAGTACTCAGTTGTAGTTATGATGAACTTATGGCCATTGGATGAGGTGGGTGAGATTTTTCCAATGAGATTGAGTCCCCACTACGAAAAGGGCCATGGTGTGATAATCGGGTGAAGCTCTTGAGCTGGAGCATGGATGAGGTCCCCATGTTGTTGACATTGTAAACACCTTTTAGCATGATCATGCGCTTCTCTTTCCATTATGGGCCAATAATACCCCATCCTCAGTAGTTTCTTGGCGATGGTCATTCCACTCGAGTGTGAGCCACAGATACCATTATGAACCTCGATTAGAGTGGTTAATGCCTCCTCAGCGTTTAAACAGCATAGCAAGGTACCTTCTATGCTTCTACAGTATAAGGTATCACCTAGGATGGCAAATCTGGATGCCTTTTTGATAAAGGTTCATTTTAGGCTCGATGTGAGGTTAGCGAGTATGACTCCTATGCGAAGATATGTGTAGATGTCATGGTACCAAGGATCACCAGGACCAACAATTTCACACACATATTCTGATTCTGGTACCTCAAATGTGGGAACGAGAAGCTGCTCAATCAGAAATTCATATTTTGACATGTTATGGGGGATGTCTAATAGAGACCCAATTGTAGCCATGGTGTCTGCTGCTCTGTTGTTGGTTCTTGGAATCTGCTCAAATGTTATGTCAATGAAGGATTCCTTTAGCATCTCCACCAATTTCTTGTATGGAGTGAGCTTGTCATCCTTAGTCTGATATTCATTATTGACCTAATTTATGATCAACTGAGAGTCTCCATACACCTTGAGAACTATGATGTTCCATTGCACTACTATCCTGAGGCCTATAGTCAAAGCCTCATATTCCGCTATATTGTTAGTGCAAGGAAATGCCAATTTATATGACTTTAGTATGCAGTCCCCTTATGGGGTGATGAAGAAGACACCGGCTCCTGATCCATGTTGTGTGTATGAACCATCGAAGTATAGTTTCCAATGGTCAGTTACGTTGAGGTTAAAGATGGATTCATTTGGGAATTTTGAGACAAGAGGGTTCTCATAATAAATGGGTGCTTTTGCTAGTTGATATGCAATAACTTGTCCCTTAATGGATTTCTGCTCTACATACTCAATGTCATACTTTGATAATATCATTACCCACTTTTCCATTCTTCCTGTGAGCATTGCCTTTGATAGGAGATACTTGAGGGGATCAATTTTCACAATGAACTTTATCTTGTGTGCCAACATGTAATGTCTAAATTTTTGGGATGCAAACACTATTGTGAGGCAAGCTTTCTCGATGAATGAGTAATTTAGCTCATGACCGACCATTGTCCTACTGATGTAGTAGATGGCCCTCTCCATTCCGTTTTCATCATGCTGAGCTAGGAGAGCTCCAAGGGTTGCTATTGTTGCTGATACATATAAGATCAATGGCCTTCTTGGGATGGGTGGCATTAAAACTGGTGGTGTCAGTAGATATTCCTTGATTTTGTTAAATGCCTCTTCGCATTTTGTATCCCATTTGTACGCCACTCCCTTGTGGAGTAGGTGAGAATATGGGTTCTTCTTGTCTGCCAGTTGTGCTATGAATCGTCAGATGGATTGAAGTCGGCCTTGGAGGCCTCTTAATTGTTTTAATGTCTTTGGTGCTTCCATCTCAAGGATTTCCTTCACTTTTTCTGAATCCACCTCGATACCCCTCATGGAGACTATGTATCCTAGCAGTTTACCTGATTGTACGCTGAAGATGCACTTCTTGGGATTTAGTCTAACTTTGTATTCCTCCAGTCTGTCAAAGATAGCACTTAGGGTTGCTATATGATCTTGTCTTTTCCTTGACTTAGCTAGAATGTCGTCGACATGGTCTTCAACTGTTTTATGAATCATGTCGTGGAATATCAATGTCATGTCCCTTTGAAAGGTTGCTCCTGCATTCTTTAGGCCAAATGGCATCATGTTCCAGCAGTAGGTCCCCCATGGACAAGTGAAAGCCGTCTTATGTTGATCTTCTTTTGCTATCATGATCTAGTTGTATCCTGAAAATCTGTCCATTAGTGATAGCATCTCATGCCCTGTTGTCATGTCTACTATCATGTCGATGTTGGGAAGAGGGAAATCATCCTTGGGACATGCCTTGTTCAAATATCTGAAGTCCATGCAGATTTTGATGGCTCCATCAAGTTTGGAAATAGGTACCAAATTTGACACCCATTCTGGATAATCAATTGGTTAGATAAATCCTGCATCTAACAACTTTTTCAGCTCCATTTTGACCAATAAGGCAATTTGAGGATGCATTTTCTGAAGCTTTTGTTTGACGGGTTTTGCTTTTGGATACACTACTAAGTGATGAACCACAGTCTCTGGATCAAGTCCTAGCATGTCAGCATAACTCCATGCAAAGTTTATTTGTCTTTCCCTTAGGAATGCTACTAGGAGTTCTTTCTCTTTTGATAATAGTGATTTCGCATAGAATGTGATATGTGAGGTCTCCTCTGTTCCTAGGTTGACTGGATTGCATTTTTTGGCCAAGACTGCTGACTTCTCTTGATGAATAGATCTTAGAGGAAGATTGAATCCTTCATCCTCGAGCACCACAGAGAGGTTTTCACCGTTGGATACGTCCTTTCTTTTTACTATTTTCTTGTCAGAGAGTGCCACAGTGTGGTTTTCACTCAAGGACTTGGATATGATTCTTAGTTTCTCACTTTTGCGACTAAAGGATTCAATCATTTCCCTGTAATAGGCATGTGTGTCCAACTCCATTATAAACCGTATCTTGTGATCTCCATCTTGAATGTTATCCCTCAATCCCATGAATTTTGAAAGTGCCTCATCATTTTCGAATGTATCAAGAACTGGTGGTCTTCATTGGTCATAGTCGATCAGTTGGGGATATACTAAACGGATCTCATGATTTGGATGGTCTGTTTCAAAGGAGAGGGTGCTAATCATACATAGAGTGGTGTCCTCAAATAACCCAGGTAGATTTGATATGGTATCCTCATCATCGCTACTAATATAGGGCTCAGTTATAAAATTATGTGTGTCTCCACCTATGACTATTGGTGAGTGTATTTGTACTAGTACCGGCTAAGGAGAAATATTAACTGTTCTAACCGAAGGACTTCGGCCACGTATGGTTATTCTCAGAGGGGTACATCCAAGACCAAGATTTGCTATGGGTCATGTCTCTAGCATGATAGGTATTATAATCTCGTTGTCATTTTGTCCCAGACTTTGATTTATGTCGTAGCCCATTGCGAGCATCATTTGTAGGCCCTTGCTTGTCTCATCCATTGGTAAATTAGCTGACGGTCTTTCATCTTGATACAACATGTGAGATGGATCTGCTTCAATAGCCTCATGGCCAAGGTCTCCCCATCTTGTGAATTCAGGATAGTTTTCAAGATACGTTTGTGATGTGGAAGCTTGGTTTTCTTGTGGGCGTCCCCGTGATCTTGGAGATTGTGGTAACTCTCCTATTACAAAAGCATTGTTAGGGAGCTTGTAGCTTCCACAACCATCCTCCTAGATGATGAGCTTGATATCAGAGATGGTGGGGATGGTGGAGATGGTGGGGATGGTAGGTGTCTCTGTCGTAGAAGTGGACGCGAGAGTGGCGGGGTCAATATATGGTGTGGATGGGCCCTCATCATTCTTTGGCACTTGGGGGATTTTGTAATACTTTGCCTCAAGATTTTTGCAATATGAAAACGGTTTGAGATCTCCATGGATGGTAACCTCTTGTCCATTATGTGTAAATTTCACACATTGGTGGAAGGTTGATGCTACGAATTTCATCGCATGGATCCATGGGCATCCCAAGAGGATATTATATGGCAATTCGAGGTCCAAGACCTGACAAGTGGTTTCCATGAGCATTGGCCCTACTTGAATAATCGTGCCTTGAGACACTCTTTCTTGGTCATCATATGCTCTTATTGTGATTCCCTTACCTTTGTCAATGGAATCTTCTAATATTTTCAACTGCTTGATGAGGCTGTGAGAACAAATGTTCAAACTTGCACCTCCATCCACCAGGACACTTTTGATTTTGCTCTTGTTTACAATGGCTTCCAAGTGAAGTGCACGGTTGTGAGATGGTTGGGCAGGGAAATCTTGGTCAGAGAATGTAAGGAGATTAGGTGTTATGATATTTCTGACCATAGCTTGGAATTGCTCTGCATCAAGGTCTGCGGGGACAGTGGAAGAGGCTAATGCTTGCTCGAGAATCTTTTTATGCGCTGATGAGATTTTTAACAACTCCATGATGGAGATGTATGTTGGTGTTCTCTTGATTTGTTCTACAACATTGTAGCTATGTGGAACGGACCAAGATGAAGGGATTCTGTTAGGTTGGGATGATCCTGCAATGGTTACTCTGCCGCCTCTTGTGGTGACTCCAAAATCTTCGGCATGGGCGCCCTTGATGGTGATGACCATGCAGTCTTCATTTGGGGAGGCAATGACCGTTTGTATACATGATGTACACTGCCCTTCCCTTTATCATTTTTATTCCCTTTGTTGCCATGATTCGACATCGGATTCGTGTAGATTTTAAGATCCTGATTTCCAGTAGGTTGTTCCACGTTTATGATTTTCTTGTCAATGAGATCTTGGATGATATTTTTGAGTCTGATGCAATTGTTTTGGTATGACATTTGATTTTATGAAATTCGCAAAGTTGATTTTCGTTATACCAAGGGGGTTTGACGTCAGGTTCTTGGTAATTCTCGAATGTAGGAGGCTTGATGAGTTTTTCGTAGATCAATTTTTTCATTATGTCCTCCAGTGGTTCCCCCAAAATAGCGTATTTTCATTTGGGATAAATTTTGCATTGGGGTGGTTCCCTTTGGTCATTGAGATTATTGATGGTTGGATTGTTGTTGGGTTGGTATGTTGTGTGACGAGTGTTTTGGCATTCATTTTGGATTTGTGGTGTGGGTGTATTTTGGCGTGGACCACTAATGACCACCTCGGCATCAACGACAACATCATTAGTAACATTCTTGTTCCTTGCCCATGCGCGAAGTTTATTGTTGTAATTGGATGATGGGCAGTTGTTTTGTTGTTCGTGATATGATGTTGATTCCGCGGGTTGAGTCACAAGGGCTCTTTCGATGCTGAGCGCCTTGGATATTAATTGCTCATATGTGGTGATGCCCTGAACCTTGAGATGAAATGCCAAGTGGCTTTCAAGGTTGGCTATGATGGTACTAACTTTTTGTTCTTCTGGCATGGTCCACTTCTTCTGATTGGCCTTGGATCGCCATCGTTGAAGGAATGAAGCAAAAGATTCATTCTTTCCTTGTTTTAGAGCATATAGTTCTTTGAGACTAACATCCATTGCAATGTTACATGCATAGTTCTTAATGAATGCATCCTTTATTTCTTGAAATGTTCTAATGCTTAAAGGTAAGCGAGAGAACCATTCTATAGCGGGGCCTACCAAGCTCCTAGGGAATAGCCGCATCATATAAGTATCGTCATATGCGACTTCCATGCAATGAACCTGGAATTCCCTGATGTCATCTTCAGGGTTTCCCATCCCTTGATATTTGTCAAATTTGGGGATTTCAAATCCCTTGGGGAATGGTTTCATCTCTAAGCTCCTATCAAATGGATAGGGACACAAGTTGCTTAGTGTTTTGGTTGTTTGCCCTGATTGAAGGTCGAGCACTTGTTGCGAAAGCAACCTGAGTTGTGTCGTCACATCATTTTGCGGAACAAGGGGTGGGATAAAAGTTTTTTGGGGTATTTGAATCGTGGGTTGGATGGGTGGATTGTTTGGTGCATTGTTCAATGGTATCTGTATGTTCTGGCGGGTGAAGTAGGCTTCTACTTTCTTTTGTATGAACAACGCTTGTTGTTGATCTTGTTGTTGTTGTGCTAGGATTTGTGCTTGTTGTTGCACTTGTTGCTATTCCAACAATGCTTTTTGTTGTGCTTGTTGTTATTCCCACAACAGTTGTTGTTGGGCTGCCAATTCTGTTGCTTCTTCCTGCTCTTGGTATTGCTTTAGTGCTTGTTGATATGCTTGCAGTTGCGCTGCTTATGCAAGAAGTTGTGCTTGTTCTTGTGCTTGTTGTGCTTGATATTGAGCTTGCGCTTGGGCTTGCGCTTGTGTTGCTTGTGCTTGTATGGCTTGTTGCTGCAATAAGAGTTGTGCTTGAGTGGCCCTTTGTGCTTGCAATGCTTGTGCGGCTTGGGTGGCTTGTTGTTGTTGATGTTGCACGGCTTGTTGCACTTGTAGTGCAGCTTGTGCAGCTTGGGAAAATTGAGCAGCTTGTTGTACGACTTTTTGTTTTTGCACTTGTTGGTACCCCCTTCGAAAATCAGCTTGCAATGCCGCGTTGGATTGACTTGATGTGGTGGATGTTGGTGGTGGTGGGGGTGGTGGTGGATTCGGAATGGTGTTCATGAAGGTGGTGTTGATGTTTTGGGTGTTGGATAGTGGTATTGATGTGATGGTTGGTACTTGAGAGACCATGCTTTGTGATGTTAGGGGTGTGTTTGATAATGTTGCCATTGCTTGTGTATTTATCGTTTGTTGTTGCGATATCAACGATAAATTTTGTGTGTTTGGTGCAATGCTTTGATTGATGGTTGGGATGTAAGTTTGATTGATACTTGGTAGGGGAGAAAGCCCTAAACCAATGAGTGGTGTGGATGATAATGGTAATGGTGGAAGAGGTGGAAAGGTGAGGGGTGTGAGTTGTTATGAAAATGTCGTGGTGTCGAAGATGCCCCCTGTTCTAAACATATCTCCCTCTTCTTGTGAATTTGTGAGAAGAGGTGTTTGAGGTGTTGCGTGAAAAAATGATGATGATGGATCGTGATGGAATGTGAGAGGTGTCGGAATTGTTGCCTCAATCTCACAGGATAGAACCTCTGGAAGAGCAAAGTCAGTGTGACATTTCTTTAGTCTGGCTGACTGGCAGGTTGAAATATTCTGGTCACTGTGACCTTGAAGAAGTCTTGCCGAACACTTTCACTTTGGAGTCTATTGCTATGACATAAAGCAGTAGTTGTAACTTCTCACCGCATGGAAATCTCTGGCCGACAAGCCATTCAATCAAGTGTCGGGGAGACTTATAGCGACCGGGGGCTTTAGAGTGACTTCAACACTCGGGAAGAAGTCCCAACGACATTGGAAGGTCTTGCCGACAGGGATACAAATTGAAGTCATCGGGATAACCTATGGCAGCTTGGTGAGAAGTCTTACCAAAAGTAACATGTCTCGGTGACAGTGTTGGAGCTTTCAGAGAAACCCTTGGGTGATCGGTAAGAAGTCTTACCAATAGTGATATGTCTCACCGATGGACATTCAGAGTAACTTAAGGATCTCGGTGTGAAGTCTCAACGATGAAGGATTGTCTTGGCGACAATGTAACACTCGAAGACATCAGGGAGACCCTTGGCCAAAAGACTTGTTTCGATATGATGTCTCATCGAATATTGGAAGTCTCACTGACAAAACGTGGGGTCATCGATTTGGTGTGACTCTTGGCGAGCAGTGGTTTCAGGATAACTTGGAAGCCTCGATAAGAAGTCTTGTTGAAGGTTGATTCTCTCGCTAACAGTGGAACACATCGATATGACTTAAAGGGTTTAGTATGAAGTCTTGGCGAAAGCGGTAAGTCTGGCCGACAAGATTGACTCGGGGTGACTTGGAACTTACAGGGTGATGTCTTGGCGAAGGGTATTTGTCTTGCCGATAGGAATGCAATGGACGTCAGAAGTTTCAGTATGACTTTTGGAACCACGGTATGATCTCCCAGCGAATGACTAAAGTCTTGGTGACTAAGGAACACTTCAGAATGACTTATGAGCTCGGTGTAATGTCTCATCAAATGGTGATTGGCTTGCTGATGAGAATGTTGAGGTCGATGTGTCTTGAAGACTTTGATGTAATGTTTGGGCGAAGAGCGATAGTCTTGCTAACTGATGAACTCTTTGGAATACCTTGTGATCTTCAGTGTGAAGTCTTGGCGACATGGCGAAGTCTTAGCGATAGCTTTCTGGACTTGGTGTAACGTCTTGCCGATAGTGAAGAATCTTGGCAACAAAGATGATATGGGCCCTGTGGCATCATGGAGACACAGTTACTGTCTCACCAACATGCGACACAAGTTGATCGATGTTTGACTAAGTGAAGTTTGTCCTTCGTGGCACGACTTGGACCAATCATAGAGTAGAATGTGAACCATTTGCTGTGAGACCGTTGCGACCATTTCTATGTGAAAGGGAAAAATCTACATGAGGAAATGGAAACATCTTTGACGATAATGATGTTGAGCTGGAGTTGTGATCTGACAGTTGGAAACAAACTGTTTCATAGATCCGAAGCTGAAGAGAGCTAATAGATGCGAAGGTGGAGAGGCTGGCTAGATGGCCAAGGGCCTTGAGGCCTAAACAGAGGAGAAGAGAGAGCTCCTGATAAAGAAGCATTTTTTTTTTATTTCTCTTAAGTTGATCTGCACTATATATGCGATGATATTGTAACAGTGTGAAAGTTGTTTAGTTTGAGAGGGTGATCAAAAACTGTATAGGGATATCTGTTGCTACCAGTTGTATCTAGAATTAACAAGATGTAATCTCTTAAAAGGCTAAGAGTCTAAAATTGTATTGTAACTATTTTTTTGTTGAATAATACAATGGCTCAATCTTTGGAGTGTGGGGTTTTTTATCCGAAAGGATTTTCCCCACGTAAATCTTTGTGTTCTGGTCTTTTGTTTCATCTTTCATGTCTACTGGTTCGTGTAATAGAATTTTTTAATGCTTGATGTTGAATTTACATGTGTTTCTCTCAGATGGATCAATGTGGGAAATAAACTATGTTTGTTTCTGCATTAGGACATAGTTGTTCATGTCTTTGAGGTAACCTAATCAAATTAAAGTTACTGAAGGCACTACTATTTGGAGTTTTCATTAGATGCACTCCACTAGATTTCCTTACAAGTGGTATCAGAGCCTTCTTCTAGTTGTTGGTTCTAGATATTTCTCCTGTGAAGATTTCTTAGCTTGATAGGTTGGAAGAAATCTGGAGGAATGGACTGATGTATTGATCCTTTGATGAGTGGAAGCCTTGTGGTATTCTAAGACAACATGCAGCTTGAAGGATGGTCAAGATGGAAAAGGGAGTTGATCATGTTGTGATCTGTGTCTCCTAGTTAGTAGAGGTATAACCTTGGAGTATGAGGTGGATTTTCTTTGCTCTATGGCTGTGTAGCAGTAAAGCTTTCATATTGGGCATTTGTGTGTCAGGCTCCTGGGTGATATGGAGAAGCCTAGGTTGTTTCTCAGTCATGGAAGAGAGTGCTTATGCTAGATGGTGGTTCCTGGTGTTGAAAGGCACTATTTCCTATTAACCTCAGATACTAAAAGGCTATGGAGTTAATCATTAGATGATTTGCAAGCTTCTGAAATATCCTTTCTCTCTTTCTCGAATGCATGTACATGTTGGTGGTTTAGAGTCGGCCTAAAAGGGGCCTGGATTTCCTTAACTATTGTTTTCTTTTGAAAGAAGTTTTTTGTACTTGCATGGCTCTGTGATTTTCTAGGTTTTACATGGCTAAGCAAAACTTGTGCTCTTGTGGAGTTGTTGTTAAGCTATTTTCTAGACACTGATTTTTTGGGTGGTGCTGGATGAGATAGTTGCAGTTCTGCATGCATGCTTAGTGCATGGTTTTGAGGAGGTATGACTCCTTCTCTACATGGAAGTGTTGGTAAGTGTTTTGTCACCCAGCATTCATGTGGTAATGCTTATGGGTTCCTTGATTACGGTGCTCGTTGTGGACATGATTGGAAAATTAGATTTGGTGTGATCTAGTGTTTGAGTCATGTTGTCTACGTGGTTGTTCTCTTTGATATCTTAGTGTTGCAGTTTTCAATGTCATAACGGGTTTGCATGTTTGATGGTTGTGATCTATGAGTTATGCGGTTGGTGGATTAGCTACCCATTAGATGTAGTGAGATAATTTGGATGTTGACTGTCTTTATCCACAAGGTTGTTTCATTGATGGTGCAGATTTGTTAGCTGGCCTTGTCTGTGGTCACTTGTGCATTGGTGTGACTATTTTTTAGATGATAGGATGGATATTCTTGAGTACCTGAATAGTCAGTTAAGGGAACCTGTAGCAGGTGGTCATGATGCTTGGAGAGCTTGGGTATCACTTTTTAGTGGGAGCTCTAGCAGTGACTGTGAATTCATCACATGGTGGTGAATGGTCTTCTTTAGTGTTGCAGAAGGGTTCTTTCACTTTTGCATGGACATTATTTGAAGATGTACAACATCTTCGAACCATGGAGGACACTTGGAGTCTTTGGCTAAGGTGTTGGTGGTGCTTGATAGGTGATGTTGGTTTTAAGTATATTTTATTTATGTCATGGTATACTCTTGCTTGTGCACTGGAGTTTTGGCATTGTGCATTGTACTTGAGATAATGGGGAGGTTATTTGAAGCATGGTATCTCCTAAGGGGATGTGTAGGTCATGGTGTCATGATAAGTTCCTGATACAGATGATTGGAGCTTTGACAGTGATCTGGTAATTCTTTGTGTATTGGGTGCTTTGATTATTTGCTTGATACTTCATGATAGTGTAGTAATGCAGATGGAGTTTAGCATGAGATGATCGGTTGCTAGTACTCATGGATACATGAAGAATAAGGTGAGGCTTTTTTTTTCTTATGAGAGAAGTGTTGCTGCTTGTTACTCTTGTTAAAGTTTTTCAGCAGAAAGTTCAAGAAGCCTACACCTTGGTTGAACGTAAGTTCAATTAGAGACCTATGAGGAGATTGCTCTTGGATTAGTCTTGGTCTACTCAGCAGTTTATCTTAAAGGTATTTGGCCCTTTATATCTTTCAGATGTGTTTTATGTTTACTTTCATGATATGGATCTTGAATTCTTGTTTAATGGTTCTGGAGGATTCATAGTGGAAATTGTACAATCTGTTTTATCTCCTTGAGCTTTTATGTTATGTCATTTACTGATGAGTATTGGTAGGAGATGATGTATGGGCTGATTTCCTAAAATGGGAAATGTTTTAGCTTGATCTTCTTTGAGAGGTTTACATCCATGTTTTTAAAGTTGGTTTGATCTTGGTGATTGAACGGATGGATGTTGTTAAGCCTTTCTTTTGGGATGTGAAGAAGATCATTCTTGACACAGCTGGCTGTTAGAAGTGTATGTAGGAGGATGTTCTATAGGAAGATGATGTGCAGTGTTTCTCTCTGTGGCCGTGAAGGGTTTATGGTGAGAGAAATGTTTCTTGTGGCAGGTTGTTGCAGGTTGAGCATATCATTGTGGATTTTTCTTTGGTACTATAGTGTTACATTTTCTATGTGTTGGTATTGGTAGGCTTGCGATGCCTTTTGATGTTTCAGATTTGGTTTTCTCTGGCAGTGGGAGTTCCTGTATGTGTCTTGTCTTCTTCGACTGGTTGACACTAGAACTCAAGTATTTATTGTTAATGGATTGGCAGAAGTTTACTAATGGTGATACCTGTGAGGTATGTAAAATTGGATGGAATAACATGAGTTATGGGTGCTATTTTAAATCGTGTGGGTTTATCAGTTGGATGGAAGTAGTCATTCTGATTATTGTTCTAACTGGTGTTTTTTATCTTGTTTATGGATAATGACTTCACTGTTGTGTTATGTTTGAAGATTTGAAGTTGATATTTCTTCTGTATAGCATTTGAGCATAGTGAAGTGGTAGCAGTATCTTGTTGGAGATATCACTGGGATCTTTTGCTTTTGTATGTTGGAATGGTGCTTATACACCTTGGCTTTGTATCCTTCTTCCACAAGTGGCATGTTGGAAGATGATAGGATTGTTGCCTGAATGGTGAATGTCTTGGATGTTGGAGTAGAATTCTTGATGGAGCATGAGAGCATGTTGAGATCTATGTGGTTTCCTGGAAGGCTAAGATCGGTTGTTTTGTTGGACAGTGAGTTCCAGTTGGATGCCTGGTCTTTGTTACAGATTGTCTAATGGACTGTTATCTGTGGAATCATGTTGATTGGGTGTCTTGAGTATTGCGGGGTTTGAACTAGTGGAGCTAGTGTGGTCCTAGTTTCTGGTTGCTTTGAAGGTGCCTGTGTGATCTTCATCAAGTGGGAGATTGTTGGAATTGTTGCCTCAATCTCACAGGCTAGAACCTTTGGAAGAGAAAAGTCAGTGTGAAATTTCATTGGTCTAGCCAACTGGCAGTTTGAAATATTCTGGTCGTTGTGACCTTGAAGAAGTCTTGCCACATGCTTTCACTTTGGAGTCTGTCACTGTGACATAAAGCAGTCATTATAACTTCTCACTGCGTGGAGATCTCTGGCTAACAGGCCATTCAATCGAGTGTCGGGGAGACTTATAGCGAATGGGGGCTTCAGAGTGACTTCAACACTCAGGAAGAAGTCCCAACGACATTGGAAGGTCTTGCTGACAGGGATACGCATTGAAGTCATCGGGATAACCTATGGTGGCTCGGTGAGAAGTCTTACCGAAAGTAACATGTCTCGGCGACAGTGTTGGAGCTTTCAGAGAAACTCTTGGGTGATCAGTAAGAAGTCTTACCAATAGTGATCTGTCTCACCGACGGACACTCGAAGTAACTTAAGGATCTTGGTGTGAAGTCTCAGTGATGAAGGATTGTCTTGGCGACAATGTAACACTCGAAGACATCGGGGAGACCCTTGGTCGAAAGACTTGTTTCAATATGATGTCTCATCGAATATTGGAAGTCTCGCCAATAGCACGTGGGGTCATCAGTTTGGTGTGACTCTTGGCAAGCAGTGGTTTCGGGATAACTTGGAAGCCTCAGTAAGAAGTCTTGCCAAAGGTTGATTCTCTCGCCGATAGTGGAACACATCGATATGACTTAAAGGCTTCGGTATGAAGTCTTGGTAAAAGTGGTAAGTCTGGCTGACAAGATTGACTCAGGGTGACTTGGAACTTGCGGGGTGATGTCTTGGCGAAGGGTATTTGTCTTGCCGGTAGGAATGCGATGGACATCAGAAGTTTTGGTATGACTTTTGGAACCACGGTATGATCTCTCAGCGAATGACTAAATTCTTGGCGACTAAGGAACACTTCAGAATGACTTATGAGCTCGATGTAATGTCTCATCGAGTGGCGATTGTCTCACCAATGAGAATGTTGAGGTCGATGTGTCTTGAAGACTTCAATGTAATGTCTGGGCGAAGAGCAATAGTCTTGCCAACTGATGAACTCTTCAGAATACCTTGTGATCTTCGGTGTGAAGTCTTGGCGACATGGCGAAGTCTTAGCGATAGCTTTCTGGACTTGGTGTAACGTCTTGCCAATAGTGAAGACTCTTGGCAACAAAGACGATATGGGCCCTGTGGCATCGGGGAGACACGATTAGCGTCTCACCGGCATGTGACACAAGTTGATCGATGTTTGACTGAGTGAAGTCTGTCCTTCGTGGCATGACTAGGACCAATCAGAGAGCAAAATGTGAACCATTTGCTATGAGACCGTTGCGACCATTTCTATGTGAAAGGGAAAAATCTACATGAGGAAATGGAAACATCTTCGACGATAATGATGTTGAGCTAGAGTTGTGATTCGACAGTTGGAAACAAACCATTTCATAGATCTAAAGTTGAAGAGAGCTAATAGATGCAAAGGTGGAGAGGCTGGCTGGATGGCCAAGGGCCTTGAGACCTAAACAAAGGAGAAGAGAGAGCTCCTGATAAAGAAGCATTTTTTTTCTGATTTCTTTTAAGTTGATCTACACTGTATATGTGATGATATTGTAATAGTGCGAAAGTTGTTTAGTTTGAGAGGGTGATCAGAAACTATACAGGCATATCTGTTGCTACCAGTTGTATCCAGAATGAACAAGATGTAATCTCTGAAAAGGCTAAGAGCCTGAAATTGTATTGTAACCATTTTGTTGCTGAATAATACAATGGCTTGATCTTTGGAGTGTGGGTTTTTTTATCCGAAAGGATTTTCCCCACGCAAATCTTTGTGTTATGGTCTTTTGTTTCATCTTTCATGTCTATTTGTTCGTGTAATAGAATTTGTTAATGCTTGTTGTTGAATTTACATGTGTTTCTCTCAGATGGATCAATGTGAGAAATAAACTATGTATGTTTCCGCATTAGGACATAGTTGTTCATGTCTTTGAGGTAACCTAATCGAATTAAAGTTACCGAAGGCACTACTGTTTGGAGTTTTCATTAAATGTGCTCCACTAGATTTTCTTACAAGAGGAACATTTTTGTGTAATGGGTTTTGGGGTATGCTTTGTTCCAAGGTGGTGTTTGCATCCAAACTTTGATTATTAACAAGGGGGTGTGATTGAAGAGCATTGAGAAATGCATTTCCCTTGTTGACATTGGGTTGGGTTGGAGCAAACGATGTTGTGATTTGCGGAATATTTTGCGTGATGTTTTGGGATGGAGGTGTAGATGAAATGGGGATGGTGGATGAGATAGGTGGAAAGGATGTCTCCACTATAGTACTTACGTCAAAATCCAAGGGTAACTTGGCCCCTTTTTTTGCTAGTTCAAGCATGTATAACGAAGGGTTGAGTCATCATGATGTTGATGATTTTATGATTCTCTGAATTTTGAAGCATTTCAGTCATTTATTCATGAGACATTCCAAAGGTAAGGTCCTCTCCTTTATTTTCTTCTTGCGAATTTTGCGATGATGAGAGGATCAACAGATTACTTGATTTAGCTCGATTCATTTCTACGTTTGTTTGGCTAAGATCACTTGAAGCGGGTGTTTCTTTGTTGGCTTCCATACTCTTCTTGTATTGAGATCTCGTTTGAACCATAAAACAAGGATCAAGAATATGGGAGATGAATCTCTTGATTCTTTGGATTGATCTCTATTTTATGTCCCAAAGTAGAATATTTTAGGATGCCTTGAGGATCAAAGGTGATGATGTGATAATGATGCTTAAGGATGGATGATACGAAATGTTTTTGGCTTTTGATAAATCTTGAATGAGATACTAGGCTTTTAGGACTTGCAGATTTTCATCTTGGTTTTGGATTTGGGATTTTGAGATTTTGTCCTTGATTTTGATTTTGATTTTGATTTGGATTTTTGAACAAAAAATACCCTAAGATGTTGGATGATGATCTAAGGGATATCTTTGTTCAAAGGATGATGATTCGAATATGTGTGAGGAGAAGGATGCATCGACCCACACCTATTCAAACAAGATGATTTGTTTCACTAAGCATATGAAGAAGGATTCATCTACATACACTAAGATAGACAAGATGATTTTGATAATTTTGACTAAGTATATGCAAAAGGATGCATCTACACATGCCTAGCCAAAGTTTTTTTGATAAATGTTTTCAAGGATTTAGTTTCAATGATTTTGATGATTTTGATTTTTCCACAAAGCCTAGTATTTAAGGATGATTTCAAGATTTTCCAAAAGGTGATGATGAGATGGATTTGTTTTGATGTTTTGAAGGATGGGTGAAAAATATTTTTTGATACGTTTTGATCCTATGATGAACCTAAAAGGTATACCTTGTTTGCCTAGACCTAGGTATTGAAGAGCATGCAAATGCTTTCTAATGACCTTTGTAACCAAAAAATGATTTCACTTGAACATTCATTTTTGGATTTCCAACCAATGATTTGTTTTTCTTTTGGGATGGTGGGTCTTCAACACATATGAAAGTTCCTTTTGCTTAGCTTTGCTTAATGTCTTTATTTTACCAAAAACACTTTCTTCAATTAGGTTTTCAAACTAAGATGTCCAATGTCTTAATTTCTTCAAACCCCACAAGATATGTTATGTGGAAATTCAATGAACTTAAGGCAAGGGTTTCCTATTGTTTACTTAAGAAGAAAAATTAAGATATAATCCAATTTTTAGAAACCTCTAAGGATGTGAATCCCAAGGGAAAGCAATAACATATGGATTGAGTCAATTGTATTTGTCCTCAAAAGGGTTTGAAATTTGGATGTTGTTAAGTGTTTGTTTTGAGATGTTTTTGATCAAGCAATGCATTTTCTAACCCAAGAATAAGTACAATCCTATGGATGTGTAAGAAAATATTTGTTGGATTCCCACTTGGACAAGTCCAGCTATGCTTATCTCTAGCGAATGGTTAGATGCTTGACCCCACTGGCTCCCCTCCACAGCACTCACTTATATGGGGCAGCCAAGCATCAACACCCATGAAACTCCTATGGCATGTTTTCCATTTCTACTAGAAGACCGTAAAAGTGTGGGGTGGCTTGAGAACGACCGTTCTTGCACCAACAAATAGATAAAAGGATTTTGGAAAATTCTAGCACATGGGTTTTAGTAAGGACTTTCTGTTCATGGAGATTGACCCATACAGCAAGAGTCCCCTTTCAGATCCATCTTGTCGGAATCAACCGCCGTGATATTGGTGTTTCATCCAATATCCACATTTATATCCCAGTTGGAAATACTCTTGGCTTTAGAGTGTTACCGGTTGAGTCGCTCCCTTGGGTGAGTACTTTTCCCCAAGCCAGGCCCTCTAGGATAAACAAAATCAAATGAAGAACAATATTCGTAACTCAATCAATCATTGTTGGCAACAAGGAGAGAGAATATATGCAACAAAGCCCCCACTCACACTCGCACAAGATTTTGTTCAATTTTAAGCCCAAATCGAAGTGTGGAGGTGATTGCTTTGTCTTAACCCAAAGTCATAAAAATGCCTTTTGATTCTCAAGATCGCTATAAAGCACAAGAGAAGCGCATACATCCTTTTTCGATGGCTTTAGTCTAAGTAATCCCTCACAAAAACAAAGCTACACTTGTTCTTTTTATATCCTCAAAGCAATATGTGAGTTCGTTTTAGAGCACCAAATCACAAGTGAAAGACATTTGTTCAATTTGTTAATCCAATAAACAAAATCTAGTAAGTTGTTGATCCTATTGTTCATTTTAACCTTTGCAAGAAGAAATTGAAAGGTTCTATGTAAGCCCAACTGAAAACTAGTGTTCTAAGAATGAAAAGATGACAAATTCTTAAAGAAGTGTTAAACAAACACTTAAGTGTTTAAAAACACTTTGATTGGACTAAATATCATCACCATGCTCCTCCTTCCTTTGTTTTCGATTTCCAACCTACAAAGAAGAAAAACAGTCAGATTATGGAAAAACACAGAAGTTAAAAACCAGAAAATAGAAGGTAAATAAATCATAAATCAAAAGCACGTGCTAAAAATTAAAATCTCCCTTTTACTGTCTCCCAGTGTCGCAACTCGTGAAGGCATCATTGTTTGTTCTCCCAGCAGTGCTCTCACAGTGCCGCTTACTAGTTAGTGGCGCTCTGTGTCAGGACAGAGAGCTCGATTAAGTCACAATTTTTCCCAGCGTTGCAGTTTGTGTCCAACGTCGTTGTTTTCAAAAAATTTAAAATGTCCTGCAAGTCAACAAGTCCAGCAGCGGAGTTAAAAATTTAAATTTTTTTATCGGGATGAACCCAGCGGTGCAGTTTGTGTTTTATGCAATGCCATATAGTGACACTAACGAGCCCGCGGTGCCAAAATAGCAACGCTGACGAGCTTGCGTTGGAATTTCCTGTGCGAAGAAAAATGTGGAAATTTCAAGAAAATGTTAGAAATAATGATGTCTAGCCCTCCTTCTAGCACCAAATGTGTGAACCCTTCTCCTAGTACTTGCAAAACAACATGAGTAAACAAGTTAAACAAGGATTTGCAAGCTAAAACAAGGATTCCCCATGAAATCCATTTGTAAGTTCAAAATAGGAAAGAAAATGATGAAGAACACAACATAAATGACAAAACTAAATTGAATCCTAATTAGATATGCAAACTCAAGATCCCATGGGGGAATTGGTGCCAATTTGATGTGAAAATTGTCCCTTTCCCAATTCCTATGATGCAAGCTTCGAATGTTGAAGAGATTGATCCATTTTGTTGGTGAAGAATGGAGACTCCAAGCCAAAAATCTGCAAAACCTAGCTAAGAACTTAATGATGATGGATGAAAATGGCTAATGATTTTAACATGGTAACTTTGCTTGGATTGTGGATGATCAAATGAGGAGAGGATCCCTTCAATTATAGGATTCTTAGATGGATGAATGTCCAAATTTGAGCAATGTGGGACTAACATTCATCCAATGAAATGGTGCCACTTGTCAAGCTATGAATGGATAGAGGATGTGCAAGATTTGGGGTTTGTGCCAATAAATGCCAATATTTGAATTTCAAATTTGTTGAAATGACATGCAAGAGGGAAGGGAAAATGCAATAAATGCCACTTGGCTCAAGGCAAAGGACATGTAAGAGGTTTTAAATGCCTTGTTGGATGTACATGTTGACTTGGAATTTTTGAATTCAAATTGAGAGAATATTCCAAAAGATGCCTTGTGAGGAAAATAGGGATTTAATAAATGAATTAAATCTATTTTCATGTGCAACTTGCATTATCTAGAGGATGTGACATGAGATTAGATTAAATTAATCAAGGGTTAATTAATTTAATAGGAGATTAGATGATGTGACTTATTTGACTTAGATTTATGGATTTATTTAAATCAAATAAGAGAGGAATATGATAGGAGGCTAATTAAATAAGGATTTTGATTTATTTAATTAAAAGGGATGGTGTTAGATTAAATCAAATAAGGTTTTAATTTATTTAATTTAATGGATAGACTCTAGAGATTTAATCAAATAAATTGATTATTTAATTAAATAGGGATAATTAGATCAAATGGATTGATTTAATTAACAGAAGGAATTGACTTAATCAGATAAAATGATTTATTCAATTAAGAGATGAATATTAATGAATTTAATCAGATAGGGGAATTTGATTAAATGGTTAGACCGAGGGATGATTCAGGGAGAAACGATGTTAGTAAGTCAGGATTGAATGCACGATCTGTCAATCAGTATATTTTACGTGTCTACAGATAGTTTAGAAGGAAATCGGGCAATTCTGTGTAGAGCTCCCCATTCTGACAAGATTGAAGATGTTGTTAGGAACTTGGTCTCAGGTTTTTGGCATGATCAGACTTGTCCATCATGAAATACTTTTGATGTTATGAGACACAGGATTGGACCTAGTATTTATGAAAATCATATGAAACATTGGCTAGACATAACACAATTTGACATGTATATGAACTTTTTTAATGCATATCCTCATATAAAGATTGGGAAAACAATGTTTCAAAGGTTAAAGCCATATTATGTGAAGATAAACAAGTTTTTTGAAACTTGTTGTTGTTGTTATCATATTGAATTTGATCTCTACTATCAAGTCTTTTAAAAGATGAGAGAAGAAAGATGTGGGTTTCAAAATGCACCTCATAAACAGGCAAGTTTGTTCATAAAGTCTATATTATGTGATCATGAAAATGGACCTCAAATAAACTAAATAAAAGGAATTTGTGAGACATGTGGAAATTTGGCTAAATTTCCTTCAAGAATTGAGGATACTGACCTAACAAAGACAGTAAATTGCAAGAGGTAAGTATTATTTTTAGAGAGTTTATTTATTTCAATTTCTCATAGATTGTTATTTGGATTCTCTTTGATGTAATGTTTCATTGATCAAGTGTGGTTTATTAGTTATTCACATATTTTACTGACACAGGTACAAGTATGTAAATTGCAAACAGATTTTGGGAAAGAATCCACAAGGTTGAACTATGTAGAAGAGGAGATTCCCATTGGAAAATTTATGGAAGATTTTCAAAAATTGATACGACCATACATACATCATTCCTTTTTTGCTAAGTGGCAAGCACAACAATTCCAAAAATTGAGAGATACTTTCCCATGTGGAACAGTTCTATCAGTAGTTGACTTTGTAGAAAATTACCCCTTTGTACATCAAAAGGAGATTCAATCAGAGTATTACTTTTCAAAGCAGATCACTATTATGGTTCATGTGTGTTATCGACATGCACAATCAGAATTGGATGGTGTTGAGAGTACAGATGAAGAACAAGCCATTAAGAAAGAATATCATTTTTATATTAGTGATGATAAAGAGCATGAAACACTTTTTGTCCAACATTGCTTTACAATATCTTTTTAGAATTTGAGAAGTAGGGGTGTAAAATTTGAAAATCATTTTGTATGGTTAGATGGATGTGCAACACAATTCAAATCTTCACGGCCATTCTATGCACTTTTTAGATATCATAAAATCTACAACATACCACATGTTTGGAGTTTTTTTTAGAGTGGGCATGGAAAGGGTGAGCATGATGGAGCACGAGCTTGCATCAAACGAGCTTTAAGAAAGCATCAAATGAGTTATCCAGAAGATCGTCTAGACAATGCACATGATGTTGTTAAATGGTGCAAGAAACACTTTGCATCAAATGTGGTCAGCACATCTTCAAGAACAAACTGACACATTCCACATAGAGTATTTTGTGAGATATCGGGTATGTATAAATTACATTAAATCAAAAATTTGAATTTATTTAAATTTAAAATATATATATATACATTTTTGTTCACATAAGTTTTTTGTTGTACATATGTATCTAGGTGTGGATAGAAGATCGATGCATGGATGCAAGAGGGTAGAAAAAACAAGATCTTTGCATTGTGTTAGGAGTTCAAATAATCGACATGGATAGATATTAGACACAAGCAATTACTCTTGTTTTTGCACTGAGTGCATTGAGGGAAACTCTGATTATGCATGCAACAATCAAGAACTTGGATATGTTGGTAAATGGGATACGGTGCCACTAGTTGTTTCAGAAACATATGATGAAAATGAGGAAGAAAGATTTGAAGACATTCCTTTGATTTCAATTGATTATGACCATATTTCAGGATTGGTTAGAAAAGGTACACATGTGTAAGTTCTCAATAATATAAATATTATATATATCTAGTTAATGATCTTTAGAGAAATTTCTAATTTTTTTAGAATTTTTTTGTGTAAATTTGGTGTACAGGAGATGTTTTTGCAGTTATAGCAGAGCCTGGAAACATCGAAGGTGTTAGCTATTATTTATTTTGTTGCACAAAAGAGAGGAATAAGCTAATAGAACCTGAAACAAGTGATGGAATGTCATTTCCCACAGGTGAGTTTGAATTTAAAATTTTATATACATTGTATTCACATGTGCACATTACATTATAAACATTAAATATATATATTACAAACCTTGAGCACGAAAATGTTGCACACGTTCATATGTCTTACCTTAGGTTCATGTTTACCATGCAGGTTTTGTTGTAGTGCAAGGGACATATCTAAAACAAGTCAAAGTTGTTCAGCATGGGATTCATTTTGTTGACTATCAACCTGATAACAAGGTATATCAATATAGTCACTTAATAATTGTTACCACTCTACATCTTCATGCAGTTCCACATGCATGTGGAAGAAGAAAATGGAGACTAGATAGTGATGATCATCAAAAAATTCTACATGTTATTGAAGAGCAGGCTGAACCAGAATCTATGACTTAGATTATATCCATGGTTTTCAAGTTCACTTGTAACCCTATACATGTTCAAATGAGAACTTATAGTAACTTGTACATAGTTGTAAATCATTTTGTGTAAATTACAATTATATGTACATATTTGTTCCATGGAAAATTCTTAAGTTCAAGAATCTTTGATAGCATCATCTCTCACTTTTTTTGGTTGCATGTAAACCCATATATATGCTTTCAATCCTTATTTGAAGCGTAGTGATTTTTTTAATTCATTTTGCCTAAATTACAATTATATACAACTTATATTTGTTTCATGGAATTCTTAATTTGAAGAATCTTTGATAGCATCATCTCTCACTTTTTTTGGCTGCATGTAAACCCACATATATGCTTTCAATCCTTATTTGAAATGTAGTGAATTTTTTTAAAATCATTTTGCATAAATTACAATTATATACAACTTATATTTGACATTACTAGATTCTTAAGTTCAAGAATCTTATATGCCTTATATCTGACATACGTTTATTCCATGGTGTTTCGTGGGAAACTATGTAAATTTAAAATTAAGTATTATCTAATTATAAAATTATAAAATTATTATCTCTCTCAGTCTCTCCCTCCACCCCTCTCCTCTCTCCCTCTGCCTAAACCCTTAAGCCCTACCTTTATCTCTCTCCTCCCCTCTCTCTCTCAGTCTCTCCCTCCCTGCCCCTCTCCTCTCCCCTCTACCCTTAGCCCTTAGAGCCTAAGCCCTTGTACACCCCTGCCCTTTATCTCTCTCCCTCCCCCTCTCTCCTCAGAGTCTCTCCCTCCCACCCCTCTCCTCTCTCCCCTCTACCTAAACCCTTAAACCCTGCCCTTTATCTCCCACTCCCCTCTCTCTCTCAAGTCTTTCCCTTGTACCCACTCTCCCTCTCTCTCCTCTACCCTTAACCCTTAAACCACAAACCCTTGTACACCCCCTACCCTTTATCTCTCTCCCACTCCCTCCCCTCTATGTCTCAAGTCTCTCCCTTCTACCCCCTCTCCCCCTCTCCCCTCTACCCTTAACCCTTAAACCCTAAACCCTTCTACTCCCTACCCTCTATCTCTCTCCCACTCCCCCCTCTCTCTCTTGATGATCTGGGGGATATTTTCAATGAAAATTGAAGTGTCTCCAATACTCCATATTTTAGCACCATTAGAAAGAGCTCAGTGTCCTGATTCCATCACAACTTGAACAGAGCGAAAAGGAGTCTGTTTGCACAAGTTATGGCCAGTCAAACCTTTGGTCAAACTGCCATCAGGGGTCGTCCAAAAAGCAAAAAAATGATTGTCTCAAAAATAGACTGAAGTAGTGTCAAATCGAAGAGCTCATCGAGATGATTCTAGCAACGTTCGTTTCGTCAAAATCTGACATCGTATGTGCAAGTAATTGGCAGTCAAAGTTCAGAAAGAAGGTTGACCTTTGACTGTATAGATGCTGACATCATCAATCAGTCCGTACTGTACAGAATTCGATGTGGTAAACCAGAATATAACATGTGGCACTGATTCATCTGTACGGACCAATCAGATTGTGACACGTGTCCCATCCGTACATATAGTCAGCGTATGCATGGCAGTACAGTCATCGGCGTCGTCAACGCACAGTTGGCGGACACATCAGTGGACAGGTCATTGTACACGTCGACATTGATAGCAAGTAGCATTTTGACATTTTTCATCCCAATCAGCATACAGTAGTGAACATGTCAGACAGATTGGCCAATGCGAGCTAGCCATGTGGCACCCTCCTGGTGCGACACGTGGCTCGGTTTCTTCCCTCCATTATGGTCAGCGAGTTTGTTTGGTTGGTAAAAAGTTTGTTATGGGGCTCGACCCTGTGACCTATTGCGGGGGAGCCAGCGATTCCACTATTGCACCGTCGCTCATTTCCTTGCTAATAATAGAACCCATGTTTGTTTTGTTAAAGCTTTCGGTGGATGTTTAGACAAAAATGGAGGCCGACGGGTTTGGAACCCGTAATCACCGGCCTAGTAAAACAGTGCATTACTGTTAGACCACCGAATCATGTTTAGCTATATATGGAGTCTGTTTTATTTTGTTGCATGTTTTGGCCCGAGGCCTTAACAAAATAGGCTATTTTTATTGTAAACCCCTAACCATTTAAACTAAAAGGGTCTAAAACACAAATAAGCTAGTATACGAATTGTTGAAAGGGTGTTAGGCATTTAATATTATTGTTAAGCCTATTTAGGAATATTTTGTGTATAAAAGGGGGGAATGTAGCTCTTAGGGGTTAAGTAAATGCAAGTGATATAGTGGAGAACAAGATACGAAAGAGGGATCTTGTGGAGATTTTTGAGCCATTTTCGTATGACGGAGTATTGTTATGCTGCCAAAGTGCTAGAAGGAATGATCTTGGTGCAATTGTAATTTTGTTTTTGGAGATTAATCGGATCGGTCTCACTCTATTGGAGCGGACCCGGAGACGTAGTCATGTTTGTGGCAAACTCCGTTATCAGATCATTTGCACTCTTTCTCTCTTCTTCCTTCTCAATTTCGTTCTTTTCACCTTCAGTTTTTAATGCATAATTTCAATAATGTATGCATGAATTGTATTTCCGCTTAATTCACATGTTAATGTGTTAATTTTGTTTATGTATTTTGGATTACATGATTTGTAAACATTAAGCATTCAAATGCAATTAGTCTAGATCCTAATCAGATCACTTGAAAGTCTCTCCCTCCTACCCGTGGACTCTCCCTCTCGAGCTCTCTACCCTTAACCCTTCAACCCTAGGACCCCCTACACTTTATCTCTCTCCCACTCCCCCCCTTCTCTCTCTCAAGTCTCTCCCTCCTACCCCCTCTCCCTCTCTCCCCTCTACCCTTCACCCTTAAACCCTAAACCCTTATACCCCCTACCCTTTATCTCTCTCCCACTCCCTCCTCTCTCTCTCTCAAGTGTCTCCCTCCTACCCCCACTCTCCCTTTCTCTCCCACTCCCTCCATATCTTGCTCTCAAGTCATAATTTAAAAAGAATATAATTTATATTTATATTAATATTAAAAATTAATTTTTAATAGAGGGGGTTCGACCAAACACCTTTAGAATGTTCGACCGAACCCCATTCAAATCTATTTTTTTATTGTATGTTAAATGGGTTTGGTCGAACAATGGTTCGGTTGAACCCACATTCGACCGAACATTATTTTTTTGTTCAACCGAACCCACTTATTTTCACCCACATCCTCTCAGGCACCAAAATTCCTAAAAATTTTGTACTTCGAAGCTCGATTTCAGAATGAAAATGGAGGAGATCTCAAAAACCCAACTGGTATTAGGTTGCCCTCAAAATGAGCTATCCAACGAATATAATTTTAATATGTTTTGATTATATTATCTATTTTTTTTTAAGTTTTATTAAATATAGGTTTTTCACCGAAAACAAAACTCTTTGTTCTGCACATGTGGAAAAATAGAAGATTATCAAAAAAAAAAAATTAAAAATATGAGTGCACCAGATATTAGAGTCCTTAATCCAACAAAAAAAAAATTGATACATACAGTAAAAGTTATGTGTTATGCGGTTGCGTTATGTCTGAATTATAATTGATTTGACTATGAAACTTGATTAAAGAAAAAATATTCAATAAAAAACTATCTAATCAAGTGGAAACACTATATATCAGAGTTAGAAATCTAAATTTGAAAGAATTGGAATTTTATCTTTCAAGGAAAAAAAGTTATGCGTTGTACGGTGTGCGTCACTTTTTAAAAATATTGTTTTTTGAAAAAAATCATTTTTCGTGGGAGATGGAAAAAGAAGTGCCATATGATTCCAAAAATTTTGAAAAAAATCTTTTTAGAATCTACAAAAAAAATGTGACAAGACTCTAGTTTGCATCATCTTCAAATTCCTCATGGTTTAACCGCTATAGGTGCTCGAATGTGAAGATTTAGTTAAAAAAACAAAAATCAGTGTCCAATTTGGCCAAAAATTGTAAACCACTATTGTGGGATCACCCCCATACATGATAAATTTCATCAAAGAATAAGAGATATCACATGATTTCAAATAAAAATAATTTAACAATAAGATTACAACTCTCATTCCCCAAATGAGGTAAATCCAATAAGCATGGTTACATATTACATCTTCCATCTTGATAACAAATGAAGGGTAATAAATTACAAGATTCAACTTAAATGAATGAAACCTGGAAAGTAACTGGATCCTACAAGCTCTCCAAATGGAAATCTCATCTGCATGAACAAGAATAAAACCCAACAGAGTACGGTGCACGTTCCACCCAACCAAGTGATACCCGAAGGCCCACCCCCCATGCTAGGAGGTAGTAACATAGATTCCTAGACAAGACCATCTACCTCTAGACACAGGCTAAAACAAAACTGAACTAAATCAAATACAAATACAATATCACTTAACACAATGGTTACAATGCTTCCAGAGTTAAATATTCAATTGCATCACTAGTACAAACATACTGTTGACTTAGGAGAAGTGTCATCACAATGTTACATGGGTTATCCTGTAAGTCTTACTAGGTCCCGGCCCCCATCTTGGGATATCCTAGAAACCTCTAAAAAATTCCCGACCCCTCATACAAACCAATGTGGAATTATTTATCTCTCGTAAAGACAAGATAATGATCTTGCCATTCCAGGTCTTCTCGTCCCATCCCAAGTCTATACAAGCCCTTGCATCCATGAGCGAGGCAAAAATAATCTTATTAAGTTTTTTATACTACCTATTCCTCTAGCCAATTTCTTTACGTTATCACTGGATTAACTAACTTACAATGAGTTACCCTGGCACCACTTTGTGTGCCGACCCTCATTGCAAGCCACTCCTCTAAGACAACACGTGGAATAACTCCACAACCCAAGGGTACACAAGTGCAACCTAAGGATATTAAATCCATATCCACAACATAAAGTCAACACATCCCGTTCATGATAACCGAGTATCTAACTGGATACATTTAGACGCACTACCCAAGGCAATCCAAAGCTTGACTAACATATTACGACAACCCACACAATTAAATTAAAACCCCATCTGGAAGACTTAACAACCCTTCTAATCAATTTCCCCAAAAGCGATAACAAAAGAAATCACATTTAAAAGAGCAATTTAACAAGCACTAAATCTACTTTGGATTCCCTAAATCCATTTCCTTTAATAAAATTCAATAGTTTATTTCCGCAATAAAACTAATTAATTTATGTCTCTTTCAGACAAAGGATAAAATTTAACCAGATATGTAATTCCCTAATTGCTCTTAAATACTAATAAACATTTACTTTTATGATCCAGAGCATATCATTTTAAAATAAATAACTATTTCTTCTTCTTAACATAATCATTTTAAAAACAATTAACTCATCTTAATAAACATATTATTAAAACAAAACTACTGTTCCATCAAAATATATTTTAAAAAAAAAAATCAATCCATTAATTTCACTATTATACATTAATTTAAAATTTCACAATTATATTTAAATCATTCCATCATTTAAATCAATATTTCAATATATCTCAACTATATATATATAATAATATACATACATATAGACATATAATATAACCTCATATTATATATATATACATATATATATATATACATATATATATATATATATATATATATATATTATTTATATATATTATTATTATTATTATTATTATTATTAATATATATTAATATTTTAATATTATATACATATAATATTAAATATTAAATATATATTTTAATGATTTATATATTTAATATTTTAATATTATATATATATAATATTAAATATTAAAAATATATTTTATTTTATTTTTATGAAAAAAGGTCAAAGGCACAAAATAGGGTGCAGATTTGTACTGGGGCGCGCGCCGAGTTTAGAGGGTCGGATGTGTTTACACAGTTGAACCCATGGTTGTGGGCACGACTGTGTTAACCACTACCGAACCCACCATTGTGGGTGGAGGTTGTGTTTAACACAGTCAAACCCACCACTGTGGGCGGTGACTGTGTTAACCACAGCCGAACCCACCATTGTGGGTGGTGGCTATGTTTAACACAGTCGTCCCATCCCACTATGGGCAGCCGTGTGGAAAAAAAAAATTATAAACAAATTTTAGAACATGAAACCTATGGATTTTTTTTAAAATCCATTTTTTTTTCATTTCCAAACAGGTTTTATTTCCCATAAAAATATCACAAATACATAATACATATAAATATATATATATGTATGTATATATATCTATACATGAATTTTTCAAATATATATATATATATATTTTCAAATTTAACAAAAATAACAGTTTAGTTGAGCAAATATATTCTAAACAAAAGAGTTATTTACAACCATAATGCAATTTTTTTTTGAAGAAGTTAATTTCTAAACTAAGGTTTCAAAGTTTTGAAACAAGATTTGAACATGGGTTTTTCTTGCAAATCAAACAAAGTTTAAATATTGTCAACAATATAATAAAAATTGTGAAACCTTTCAAAATGAGAACTAAATTAATAGAAGGAAAACCTGGTTTTTTGAAAAGCTTGAAAGGTTGTCAATAGTGCTCTGAATTCTTCTTCTGATTCCAGCTCCTCCAAGAAATCCAACTTGCTTCCCCAAATCCAAAAACAAACCAAAAATTCCTTTCCTCTCTTATTTTTCAATTTTTCATTCTCCCCCAAAAAAACTCCATCAAAATCCCAATAATAGAAAAAAAAAAGAAAAATGAAATATCTATCCAACCACCCTCATAAATTAAATAATAACCAAGGTGAAATGAACAACAATATAACAACTAAACCCGTCTACAACCTGACGACACACTATGACCAGGGTGATGACTTGGCACAAAAAACCTAGCTACTATCTCCCAATTGAATAACGTTGGCCAATGGACACGCTCAAACCTGTGAAACCAGGTGGAGTCAATGTCCTGTACCTGTCAATCTACGAACAAAGAGTATATCGAACATGCATATATATAACATAATAAAACACACCGTGAAGAGGAAATCACAGAATCGCAAGGCACTCGCAAGCAAGTGGTGCAATCTCGTCCCCTTCACCAATACAGTATTACTAACTGATGAATATAACTTCAATAATATAATCAAAAGCATAAAGCATCATTAATTCAAATATCTGCTAAGCTAATCCAAAGCATGCCATAATGATAACATCATAACAAAATACCATCACATCAAAATATAACATTCACATCGCTTTACAATTAGCGATCAAAGAGTAACCAAGTACCATAGTCAAAGTATTAACAGAAACAAAGCGTAACAAAGAAGAACACTATCTGATCAAAAGAGAAAAAAATGGAGGGGTGCTACATCCTCCCCGCTAGGGTTAGGCTTGTACTCCTGGAAGCCTGCGAACAAATAGGGATAGAGCTCCCTCATTCTAGCTACATCTTCCCAAGTGGATGACGTGTCATCCCTAGGATCCCACTGGACCTTAACCTGATCAATATCTCGCCCTCAAAGAGCAAGCGTTCTGCACTCCATTATGGCCACAGGCTCCAAAGCCAGGTGGCCATCATCTACCTATAATGCATTCCAATCAAGGACAAGAGAAATGTCTGGATGGTACGGCCGAAGAACTGAAACATGAAATACATCGTGAATACGTGAGAGACTAGGCGGTAAAGCAAGACGGTAAGCAACTGGACCAATCTTCTTGAGGATCCCGAAGGGTCTGATAAAGCGAGGCACCAACTTAGAGCCCTTCCCATAATGGATTGGACTCTTTCACTGACGCACCCACAAGAAGACTCTATTGCCAACAAAAAACTGATGATCCACTCTATGCGCATCCACATACTTCTTCTGCCTATCCTGCGCTGCCACATACTGCTCTCAGATAATCCTATCCACCTGCTACTCCATATCCTACAACATCTCAAGACCCAAAGTTACTCTATCCTCCAATCGATCCCAACTCAAGGGAGTGCGACATGGTCGCCCGTATAATGCCTGGAATGGAGGCATGCCGATAAAACTCTAGAAACTGTTATTATAAGCGAACTCTACCAAATAGAGATAATCTTCCCATCACGTCTGCTGGTCCATCACATACATACGTAACATATCCTCGAGGATCTGATTGACCCTCTTGGTCTGTCCATCTATCTTTGGGTGATAAGCTGAACTAAAGTTCAACTGTGTCCCCATCACATGCTGTAATGAAGTCCAAAGAGCTGAGGTGAACACTGGATCCCTATTAGAAATAATCTGACATGGTGATGTATGAATACCCTCCAAGGTTTGCTTGCACCTAACCATAAGAAGACATTACTCTGCCTTCACCATGAACCTAACAATCTTCTAGGCTCTGTCCTGACTTGGTTCACCAACTGAACCTTGCTACAACTCTGTTCCAAGAGTTTCCACTTTGTGCTTTAACCTTAGAGGATTCAACACCTTCTTACACTTGCAATTTTCCTTACTACACCTAGAAGGATCTAGATGCCAACTTCACCATCTGACTTGTACTCATTGTAGGGGAGGTAGATACTCTGTTTCCATTCATTTCAACACCAATGGGATTCATCTTGGTGATTCTTTAGGTTTCAATGCACCTGATTCCAAGAAATTGTCTTGAGGGGGCCTAGTTTCTACTAGCCCTTACCAGTCACTAATTTGCTTTTTCTACCCAAAATCTCCACGCAGCCTAGCAAACAAAACACATATTCTGACACCCTTTTCATACTTTTAAATCTTTCCTAGGTTGTCTGATCTCTGTCAATACCGTACAGCTAATTCCAAGGATCTTGGAGTGGAGGCCTAATTGGCCTATTTTCTAGGGCTTCACTGGTTTTGGGGTCAAGTCTGCCTCCAATGGATTGAACTAAGCCTTTATCACTTTAATTTGTGTAGATGTTATCTAACTCTACCTGAGACTGTACGGCTTCCGTACTGTATCCTCCAACCCTGCCCAAGTTCTTCACTTTTTCACTTCCAAACTCCTAACCGGGCAGCTAATACTCGCCTAGGGTTTGGTCTTTAAAATCATTGCTTGTCTTTCAAGGTTTCCTACTTCTAAACCTACACAAAAATGTGGCTCCCCTTTCATATTCTACTATTCTCAGGGAAATCCCGCGGACAGAGTTTAGAGGGGAGCCATTTATTTGTTTGACTGTCCAAAATAAAGAAAATAAGACTTTTTAATCTATTCTATGACCACTAAACACTAAAAAAGCTCAAAGACTCTTCACCACCAGTTGGAACACACTCTTTAACATTCAATAAACACAAAAATAGTGAGGAATCGGGGTATTTAGTGTCTCTTTTATCACTGTTCCTCAAGAACTCGGGTAAAACACAGAAATTACAGTCTTTTCTATTCCTTGCAATACTAAACTTATCTACAATGCATGTATTCTTAGTTAATGGACTATCTACAAAAGAAAAGATGCTAGGATAGGTTAAGAAAACTCTGATCCAATGCCAATCAGTGCATATATTCCATAAACATCACGGTTGTCTGAAAACACACGGGGTTTTCAGTAAAAACAGAAAATACAGAAAAATGCCAACTGTTTTCTATTCTATTCACAACAAAACTTTATTACAATGATCCTCCCTTCTTGTTACGAGCCATTCCCCTTATCTTGAATTCTTTTCCACCATTCAAGGGAAAATTGCTCGCTCTCATATCCCTGATTTTAAGGGAATCTTAAGACCACTACCAGTTACATGCAACCAAGCAATGTTGCCATGCAACTATGCAATATTCTTGCAACCTCGCCATTATCCTTCTTTTTAGGATCTCCAACTCATTAATCTCGAGCAACCATCATCTAAACTTCCCTTGGCATCTTCAAACAACAAAGATATGGCTATGACAAATTTAATGCTTTAGATCCTAACATTTGTTGTCTTAAGCTAAACAAAGCAAAATTTAACACTAATGATAACTAATGAAGGTTTTAGTCCTAGTGACTAACTCTTCACACACAAATGCAAGACCTTCTAAGGTCCAAAACAAACACACCAAAATCCCTGACTTGGCTAAAGTCAATACAAGCCAAAATTGTGAACAAACTTGGTGGAGGTCAGCCTAGGTGCTCCTGCACCATCCTCCCCAAAACAGAAAACTTCAATCCATCCTTGGGTTGAGCAAGTTGGGATCAATGCCCAACTTCTTGAACTCTGCCTCCTTGATCCATACTGCATCTACCTCATGTTGTCCATGTCTTTGGATGAGGTGTTCTTTATATTCCTTGGTCCTAGTTTTCTTGTAAACTCTAGTGTCCAATACCTTATCAGCTTGTTTGACTGCAGTGGAGGGAAGTTTGAGCTCTTTTACATCTTGATTAACTTCATGGATAGTTTGATCCAAGTCTAATGGTGGTCCTTTGTAGTGTACAAGGTCTGCAACATTGAAAACAGGGGACAGTCCACTGTCATCTGGTAATTGCACTTTAACTGCATTGCTTCCATACTTTTCCAAGACAAGATAGGGACCTATCCTCTTCATTTGCAGCTTATTAGGAACTCCTTTCTGCAATCTAGCCTTGTTCAAATGGACCATCACTAAGTCTCCCACATTGAATTGGACTTCTCTCCTATGCTCATCCACCTTAACCTTATGCTTCATGGTATTTTCTGCCAAGGTTTTTCTGACTGTCTCATGAATTTCCTGCATTGCACAAGCAAAATCATCTGCATATCCACTTCCCTTGACTCCATCCTTCAACTCCCTCAGCTCATAAACACCTCTAGGATGTAGTCCATAAACAATTTCAAAGGGACTCTTCCCTGTTGATCTATTTACTGTGTCATTATAGGCATATTCAGCTTGCCCAATAATCTGATCCCATTATTGACCATACTCCTTGGTCAAGCATCTTAGAAGGTTTCCAAGTGTCATATTCACAACTTCGGTCTGACCATTAGTTTGGGGATGGTATGCAAATCCAAAGGATAGATTAGTGCCCATTCTCTACCAAAGAGTCTTCCAAAAATGACTCATAAACTTGGTGTCTCTATTTGATACAATGCTGATTGGTAAACCATGAATCCTTACTATCTCTTTGAAGAAAAGAGAGGCTATTTGGCTAGCATCATTGGTTGTTTTGCAAGGCACAAAGTGAGCCATCTTGCTGAATCTGTCTACAACAACATACGCACTATCCATACCTTGCTTTGTCTTGGGTAGACCCACTACAAAGTCCATGCTCAAGCATTCCCATGGCCTAGAAGGGATAGGGAGTGGCTGGTATAGGCCTGCATTTGAGGAAGTGCCTTTGGCCTTTTGACACACCACACAGCTCTCTACATATTTCCTGACATCTAGGTTCATCTTAGGCCAAAAATAAAACCTTTGAACCAGTTCCTGAGTTTTAGTGATCCCAAAATGACCACTCAATGCACCATTATGTTTCTCTTGTATTAAATTTTCCCTAATAGAACCTCTAGGAACACAAAGCTGATTCCCTTTAAATAAAAGATCACTCTGCAAGGTATATTCGGCATATTTGCTATGGAAATGATTCTTATACTCAAGACATACCTTATAAATTTCTATAAAGTCTTCATCATCTGCATATAGATCTTTGAAGTGATCTATTCCCATGCTTTTCAACTAAATTTCTTGAATGGTGAGTACTCTCCTGCTCAATGCATCAGCCACTTTGTTGAGAGCTCCTTTCTTGTGCTTGATATTGAAGGTGTAAGCTTGCAAATACTCCACCCATTTCATGTGCCTGTGACTCAACTTCTCTTGTGAATTCAGAAAACTGAGTGCTTGATTGTCTGAGTACACAATGAATTCTTTGGGAAGCAAGTAGTGCCTCCACTTCCTTAGTGCTTGGACCAATGCATACATCTCAAGGTCATAAGAAGAGTACTTCTTCTTGGCTTCACTTAGCTTCTCTGAATGAAAAGCCACCGGTCTGCCCTCTTGGCTGAGAACAGCTCCAATTGCTACATTACTTGCATCACATTCAATGGTGAATAGTTTCTCAAAGCTTGGTAACACCAAAACAGGTTGGGTAGCTATCTTTTCCTTCAGCAACTCAAAACTCTTGTTACCTTGCTCATTCCATACAAATTTGGTTTTCATTCCTCCTTTAATGGTATCCAACATAGGAGCACAAATAGCACTAAACTGCCTTATGAATTTCCTATAATACTGAGCAAGACCATGGAAGCTTCTTACCTCTGTTGCTGTCTTTGGAGTAGGCCAATTGAGAATGGCTTCTACCTTGTTGCTGTCCATCTTCAAGTTGCCATGTGATAGCACAAATCCAAGGTACACCAGCTCTGTTTTGATGAACTCACACTTTTCCAGATTGATCTTCAGCTTCTCCTCCTACAGCTTCTTGAAAATCAACTCAATATGTTTGAGGTGCTCTTCTCTTGTTCTGCTATAGATTAGTATATCATCAAGATACACTACTACAAATTTTCCAATGTAGTCTTTGAGGATTTCATTCATGAGTCTCATGAATGTGGAGGGGACATTAGACAAGCCAAATGGCATAACTAGCCACTCATAGAGACCCTCATTGGTTTTGAAGGCTGTTTTCCACTCATCACCCTCATGTATTCTAATTTGGTGATAACCACTCTTTAAATCTATCTTGGTATAATCCCTAGCTTCACCTAGACAATCCATGAGGTCTTCAATCCTAGGGATGGGAAACCTATACCTGATGGTTATCTTGTTTATTGGCCTGGAATCAGTGCAAAGCCTCCATTCTCCTCCTTTCTTAGGTGCTAAGATAGTGGGTACTGCACAAGGACTAATTCTTTTCCTAATGAGACCTTGGTCAAGAAGTTCTTCAATCTGCCTGGCTATTTCCTCATTTTGTTGAGGTGTCATCTTGTAGGTTTCTTTGTTTGGAAGGGTGGCTCCTGGTATTAAGTCTATCCTATGACTTATGGCTCTTTTAGGAGGTAAGGTTGTTGGTTGACCACTACTTACAATGCTTTCATAGGTCTGCAACAAGTCTTGAATCTCCTTGGGTAACTCTTGCTTTTCAGCTGCCTTCTCTTTGCTTACCTCTCTTGGCTTGATCATCACTCCATAGCCAACTCCTTCTCCTTCTTCCAAGGCTCTTAAGAACTCTTTTTCACCAGCTATGAGCATCTTAGAACCTGCTGACTGCACCTCAATATCTTCTAACAAAGATTGAATCTTGTAGGTTACTTTGTCCTTCTTGAAGGTATATGAATTCTTAGCTCCATCATGCATAGCTTGACAATCAAATTGCCAAGGCCTGCCTAGGAGCAAGTGGCATGCATCCATAGGTAACACATCACACAAAACTTTGTCTTTGTACTTGCCAATTGAGAACTCCACCCATGCTTGTTCATTCACCAAGACACGCTGACCTTTATTGAGCCATGTGACCTTGTAAGGATTATTGTGAGGTATTCTTGTCAATTTCAGCTTGTTGACTGCCTCCTCTGACACAATATTGTCAGTTGAACCTAAGCCTATGATGACCTTGCACACTTTCCCCATCATCTTGCATTTTATCCTAAACAAGGACCTTCTTTGGCTTGGCTCTTCTTTCACCGGTTCTTTGATTAAAGTCCTTCTCATCATGAGGTTCTCACCTTCCTCTGAGTTCAATGGCACTTCAGGTTGTTTATTTGTTGCAGTAGTCTCATCTTGAATCAGATTGGTTCTCCTATCTCCTCCATGAGAAGTGCTACCTTTCTCAGGACATCTATAGGCCGGGTGTCCCAATTGGTTGCAATGATAACATTTCATGTTGGTGAAGTAGCTGCCTCTTCCTTGTCCACCACTTCTTCCTCTAGAGCTGAAACCTCTTCCTCTACCACCTCTACTAGAACTTCCTTCTTGCTGTTCAGAAAATCTGACTTCTCCTTGGGCTCTTGGTTCTGAGCTTCTTCCACTATAACTTCCTCTTTGTCCTTTGTTGTCTCTCCCTTTACCTTTTCTTTTGGGGTTTTGTTCCTGCTTCTTTTTTCCTTTCTCCTCTATCTTCAAAGCAATTTGATAGCATTGGCAGACTGTTTTGAAGTTCACCAAACTCATGTCTTCTTGAATAGACCATTTGAGTCCATTTAGGTACATTACTAACTTGATACTCTCATCTTCAACCACTTTTGATCTAAGGCACAATTTTTGAAACTCCTCTGTATATGTTTGAACATCCATGTCTTTTTGCCTCAGATTGTGTCTTCTCCTATGCAACTGGACTTCATAATCATCAGGGAGATAAGTCTGCCTTATCTTAGTCACCATTCCTCTCCATGAAACTATGGGACCTTTGCCTTCTTTCTCTCTTTCAGATTGTACAAACTTCCACCATGTGAGAGTTGCTCCTCTCAACCTTGACTTGGCCACCTTTACCTTTTGGGCCTCTGTTATGCCATCACACTCAAAGTGATTTTCAATGCTCTCAATCTAGTCTACAACTGAATCAGGGTCCATTTGTCCACTGAAAAGTGGCACACCCTCCATTGCTTTACCACTCAAGGCTTGCAATGCCTTCAAGAATGGTTCCTCTGCAAGAACATGGTCAGGCTTTGGAGCTTCCTCCTCCAAATCCTCTTCTTTTTCCTTGGCTTCCTGCTCTTCCTTCTACTTTATCTTGTCCTTCACAGTATCTGCTGTCTCATGGACTTCATCCAAGAGTTTCTCCATCTGAGATATCCTTTCTCTGAGCAACCGGTTGTCTTCCTCTTGCTCTTCTACCTTTTTAGCTAGCTCTGCATTTGTCACCATGGTTTCTTCCTCTGGTGTGTTCTCTCCTACTGACTCAGTGGATTGGCTCATTAATCACAAGCCTTGAATCTAACCTGGCTTTGATACCAATATGATGTATGAATACCCTCCAAGGTTTGCTTGCACCTAACCACAAGAAGACATTACTATGCCTTCACCATGAACCTAACAATCTTCTAGGCTCTGTCCTAACTTGGTTCACCAACTGAACCTTGCTACAACTCTGTTCCAAGAGTTTCCACTTTGTGCTTTAACCTTAGAGGATTCAACACCTTCTTACACTTGCAATTTTCCTTACTACACCTAGAAGGATCTAGATGCCAACTTCACCATCTGACTTGTACTCATTGTAGGGGAGGTAGATACTCTGTTTCCATTCATTTCAACACCAATGGGATCCATCTTGGTGATTCTTTAGGTTTCAATGCACCCGATTCCAAGAAATTGTCTTGAGGGGGCCTAGTTTCTACTAGCCCTTACCAGTCACTAATTTGCTTTTTCTGCCCAAAATCTCCACGCAGCCTAGCAAAAAAAACACATATTCTGACACCCTTTTCAGACTTTTAAATCTTGCCTAGGTTGTAACAACCATCCACTTAATACTCAAGTAATCTCAAGAATTTACTAGAAGGTAAATAAACTTAGTAAACATGAGAGAGAATTTTTTATTTTTTTTTTAAAACATTTGTATAACCAAAAAAATAAAGTACAACAGCACAACTTTTCTAGATAAATTCAAACTTGAATTCACATGTAATCATAACTAGAATCAAGATAATTCCGTACAATATTCATTTATTCACATAAGATACACTTAGCATAAAGATTAGTTTTACCTTCTAGGTTTTGACTATCGTAGCCAGAACATGGAGCTCACTGCATTAGAAATGTTGATCTCTATCTTCGCAAGCCTTAGAGAGTCTACTGCTATAGAGGGAGAGCATCATCCGAGTGCTTTTCCTCCAACCACGGACTCAAGTGGTCCCCCGCGCACTTCCAAACTGGAAGTAACCCGGCCCTTCTCGAAGAGTATAGATATAAGGAACTGTCAGGTTTCTCCATCTTAGTCCTAGGGATGTGTCCTACAAAACTCAATCGACCATACAACTCTAGATCCCTTCTAGCTAAGTATGATCATTCTGATTGGTCATGCCATCTAGACACTCACCTCTGACTCATCTTGGATCTGTCTCATCCTATAGTCTGCTTACTTTATTTGGTACTCTAGACACAAACTAGACTATATAGAAAATCCATTTTAGCCAATCTGACATAGAACTAATCCTTAATCTAGGATATTCATTCAATGTAAAAATTTAGGTATGTCAAACCTTTTAAAAGTCCCTTATTGCATCCTTGCAATATCTAGGGTTAATGGCTTCCTGCCATTTACTCTCAAGATTCAATACCCAACATCTTGATGTGTTAATTCAGTTTCAACATTGTCATATAACCTCTTAAGGTGTTATAAAGACTTCCTATCTTGTTCTAAGGTTTTCTCGTCCTTTCACTACCAATCAAATATAAAGGTGTGCAATGTCATATATGATGTAAGAGTTATAGATTTCCTATAACTTCCTTGTTTCAATACTAGGGTTCAACTTCTCTAACTCAATACATGGAAATATCAAACATCCTTGTTTTTCCAAGGGTAATAACATAAGTGTAACTATTCATAAGAACGAAATTATGCTTCTAGTCATTCTTAGACCACTTGACATTGTTTGATTTCACATTTTATGTAACATGAATAAACATAGTATTCGTGATATTTCCTTACCATTATACTATCTCAAAGAATACTATCTTTTCATATCAATAGTCTTGATCTAAGTCAATCTTTTCATCCCTTAAAAAGGTTTGATTTATAAAATATAATAATCTGCTTTTGACCATTTGGTCTACTCGAGTCTACTGACTTTCAACAGAGGTTAAGTTATGATCTCATAAACAACCTCCTTATCACATAAACCCTTATCAATCATAATAGATTACTACCATCATAAAGAATTGAGTTACGAGTCTCTCCTTATGTCTCACCTTAAGGAAAATCATTCCAATGATGCCTAATCTTGGGTTTGTCTTGACCATTGGGTTATTGTAGTAATGGGAAATCGCAAATCCTCGCCACCTTATTCCACTTTTAATCTTATTACAAAAACTACCATAATCACCACCCAAGATCCCTTATGGTTCACAAATTTGATTGTATCAACCTTGAAAGTAAGAGTTATAATCTTGACTTACTAGACATACCTCTCCTTAGTCAGAAAGATTAGTTAATAACGGTTGACAACTCATATTTACTCGGGTGAACATTTAGTGAACAAAGTACTATCTTAAAATGTTCATTCATAAGAAAGATACTTATTAATTTAGACTTGTAATAATAAGTGTGTTCTTGACCTTATAGACTACCTTATATCTCGAAGTTGATTATACATGGCCTCGGTTATATCATTAACCATACTGCCAACAACATCGGTTTCATAAAGAGAAAACATTGAGAATTCCATCGACTAAGATCACAATGACCTCTACCACCTTCCGAGCTGACTGCAAGAGTGATATACATGTTGGCTAATGAGTAGATATAGAATGTAGTATTCTACATGTTCGTGCCATGAGCACATATGACTCTTCACTTTCACAAGTCTTGGCCACCTTCTAGTCTTAAGCCATATACTTAGTTGGCAACATTACATTAAGGAAAGGTGCTTCATTCATAAAGGCTCGAGCTTTTAAAGAAAATGAAAAGACTACTATAAGTAAAACAGGTTCGGCCACTCGGCCTTAATCCCTTCCATGGAGTATATACTAAAATCATACATTTGCTCGACCTGAGCGGTCTGGAGCCATGGAAAACTAAACCTATGCTTTGACACAAAAATAGCTATCTTATCATATGAAAGCAAAAATGAAAGTGTCAAGGGTTCTCTTTCTACCTGAAAGGAGTTTGTCGATGTCAATAGTTTCTGTTGAAGTATTTCTTCCTTTCCCTCAATGTCATCTTCCATAGAGCAAGATGTACTCCTCCCTTGCCCTATGTCCCCAAAAGGAGGGGAATATACGAGGGCCATCGCTACATGTGCAACGCACTACACCATAACAACCCCTACTGGCCCTCCTCTGGAACCAACTGCCTGAGCAAGACTCCCCCCCTTCGGCATTAAGTCCCCACCGATTAGTTAAGACCATCCCTTCTCTTGACGCCTTTCCCCTAATAACCGTTTCTTGAATGATAGTTAAGGCCACTACCGGCGGTTGCAACAGCACACTGGCGCGCGTGGGTGACTCAGCAAGTGACAACGACCAATCATTGATCATGCCATCATGGGTACAAGGGTCAACCTTGCATACTATCCGTGGCTCAAGAACATTTAAAAGAGCATTCAAAAGATAACATCAACCACCCGAAAATTACTACGTCGTTGCAAGTATTAGATTATACTCATAGAAATATAGTAATCCTTTGCTGCGAAAACATTATCGATGTGGCTCAAACAATGAACCAATTGATATTTTAGCAAGATATATTTATATTTATATATATTGGCGCATCTATGCCTTAATCCACTTTATCCATTTGTGGCTCTTATAACCTTATGAGGATATTTAAATATGGCACAATGAATATAATTGTCACCAAGAATGCTTGTCATGGCCCTAGGGGTGTGCATATGGTTTAAATATTGAAAAGTATGAGGTTGGAAGTATCTTAGTCTGATCTAATATAGGTTAAAAGAATTGAACAATATCCACCACACATGACTCACGAGATTCTCTTTACTAAGAGTTGAGTCTCATTGGTTAGCTCTTGGCTTATCTAGCCATTAAAGATTTTAATCATATATTTTAACATAATGACCTTTAAAGAAACTAAAAGTTTCATGGGCAAGAGTTGACGACATAGTTTGTTATGTTGTCCAATCAACGTACTCGCCAAAACCAAATGAACTCAATGTTGATCTAAATGATCAGCATCCTCATGTAATATCATGATGAGAACCAATAATTAAAATCATATAAAGGTGTCACATCATACATATATGAACATATTTATACATGAGTCATTTTCGTTGAAATAACCTATGCATGTGTGTATGTATCCATACATACTTGAACGCAAATGTTTGTACGTTGACAATATCTATGTCTTTGTACGCATATATGCATCCATGCACCCATCTATACGAGTACATATGCTTACCTTATCTCACGTATACCGACATTCATATATTCATTATTTTATATATTAAAAAGAGAGTTAATAACCCCTAAGAGAATCATATCAACACAAAGCTCGACTAATTGAGTACTATCAACAAGCTTCTAAACATGTTAAACAACATGCACTAGACATTAAACGACATCGACAACTTGTCGAGTCGAGAAGTAAACTTAGACCAAGAGAGTTGAGTATCACTCACCCGACTCAAGTAGGTTCGACCAATTTGCGCCTACATAAGACTTAAGATGGCTTGAAACTATTATTTTCCTTATATCTATTCCCTTCTCTCCGATGATGCTCTCCCTCCTTTTCTCGGAGGGCGGAAACTGTTCCTTGAATGTGACTTGCATTCACCAACTCAAGATTAGTGTGTTATTAATCATTTCATAATCCTTATATGAAATCATCACACCTTGACAAATTTTGAACACATGTCGATTTTAGTCAAATAAACCTAACTCATGAAAACATTGATTTTTCCTAACATCAAATTATTGAGTCATGCATAAGAATCTACTATTTACTTCAAAAGTAAAAAGTAAAACATAGTTAAAGTTAGGGATGTAACATAGGTTGTCTGATCTCTGTCAATACCGTACAGCTAATTCCAAGGATCTTGGAGTGGAGGCCTAATTGGCCTATTTTCTAGGGCTTCACTGGTTTTGGGGTCATGTCTGCCTCCAATGGATTGAACTAAGCCTTTATCACTTTAATTTGTGTAGATGTTATCTAACTCTACCTGAGACTGTACGGATTCCGTACTGTATCCTCCAACCCTGCCCAAGTTCTTCACTTTTTCACTTCCAAACTCCTAACCGGGCAACTAATACTCGCCTAGGGTTTGGTCTTTAAAATCATTGCTTGTCTTTCAAGGTTTCCTACTTCTAAACCTACATAAAAATGTGGCTCCCCTTTCATATTCTACTATTCTCAGGGAAATCCCACGGACAGAGTTTAGAGGGGAGCCATTTATTTGTTTGACTGTCCAAAACAAAGAAAATAAGACTTTTTAATCTATTCTATGACCACTAAACACTAAAAAAGCTCAAAGACTCTTGACCACCAGTTGGAACACACTCTTTAACATTCAATAAACACAAAAATAGTGAGGAATCAGGGTAAAACACAAAAATTATAGTCTTTTCTATTCCTTGCAATACTAAACTTATCTACAATGCATGTATTCTTAGTTAATGGACTATCTACAAAAGAAAAGATGCTAGGATAGGTTAAGAAAACTCTAATCCAATGCCAATCAGTGCATATATTCCATAAACATCACGGTTGTCTGAAAACACACGGGGTTTTCAGTAAAAACAGAAAATACAGAAAAATGCCAACTGTTTTCTATTCTATTCACAACAAAACTTTATTACAATGATCCTCCCTTCTTGTTACGAGCCATTCCCCTTATCTTGAATTCTTTTCCACCATTCAAGGGAAAATTGCTCGCTCCCATATCCCTGATTTTAAGGGAATCTTAAGACCACTACCAGTTACATGCAACCAAGCAATGTTGCCATGCAACTATGCAATATTCTTGCAACCTCACCATTATCCTTCTTTTTAGGATCTCCAACTCATTAATCTCGAGTAACCATCATCTAAACTGCCCTTGGCATCTTCAAACAACAAAGATATGGCTATGACAAATTTAATGCTTTAGATCCTAACATTTGTTGTCTTAAGCTAAACAAAGCAAAATTTAACACTAATGATAACTAATGAAGGTTTTAGTCCTAGTGACTAACTCTTCACACACAAATGCAAGACCTTCTAAGGTCCAAAACAAACACACCAAAATCCCTGACTTGGCTAAAGTCAATACAAGCCAAAATTGTGAACAAACTTGGTGGAGGTCAGCCTAGGTGCTCCTGCACCACATGGAATACCATGTAACCTCACTATGTCCTCCATGAACACTCTGGCTACAAACGATGCAGTATAGGAAGAGACAATAGGTGAGAAGTGTGCTACCTTCGTCAACCTATCAACTATCACCATAATCGCATCATGTCGTCTCGAAGAGTTGGGTAAACCAACAATGAAATCCAATGAGATTATATCCCACTTCCACTGTAGTACTAAATATGGTTGCAAAAGCCCTGTTGGGTGCTGGTGTTCAGCCTTCACCCACTGACACTCAAGACATCACGACACATAATCTACAATATTACGCTTCATCCCTAGCCAAAAATACAACTGACTCAGATCTGCATGCATCTTCTTCACCCCTAGATGGGCTAAATAAGGTGCACGATGTGCTTTAGTCATGACCAAGGTACAAAGATCACCTGATGAAGGAACGTATATGCATCCCATGTGCCTCAATATCTCATCTAAATCCAAATAATATCCTGAATACCTACCCTCAAGGGGTCTGCCTGCCTCAATCTTTGTCCTAACCCCCTAATACCAACTATCCGCTACAAGGGAAGAAAGAATCTGACTCCGCAAATCTACAACAAGAGTCAACTCAGATATCTCATGTCTCCGCCTACTGAGTGCATCCGCTACGACATTCTCCTTTCCCTAGATATACTTCACTTCAAAGTCATATTCACAGAGAAACTCCATCCAACGCCTCTGCCTAACATTAAGGTTGAGCTGCGTGAAAATATATTGAAGGCTTTTGTGATCACTATGCAACTAAAACCTATGGCCAAGAAGGAAATGCCTCCATCTCGTCAATGCATGAACAACTGTCGCCAACTCAAGATCATGTGTGGGGTAGTTCAACTCATGATCCTTGAGCTTTTGTGACTCATATGCAATGACACGACCATCTTGCATCAACACTACACCTAATCCCTCCAAGGACGCATTTGTACAAACTACAAAGTCCCCAGTCGGATCAAGTAACCCAAGTATTGGTGCACTGGTTAGCTTCTCCTTAAGATTCTAAAACGCTGCCTCACACTTCGCTGACCACACAAACCTCTTCCCTTTCCTCTGAAGGGAGGTGATATGATACCCTATTCTCGAAAAGCCCTGCACAAAATGCCTATAATAACCCGCTAGTCCCATAAAGCTACGTATCTCTGCCACATTCGTGGGCGCAAGCCAATCTGAGATCACTTGGATCTTTGCAGGATCCACTGAAATACCTTCCCCTAAGATCACATGACCAAGGTACTAGACCTCAGTCTTGAAGAATTCACTTTGACAAGTTAGCATATATTTGATTGTCCCATAAGCATTGTAATACCTACCGCAAATGTTCCTCATGCTCTTCCACTGTCCTAGAGTATATCAAAATTTCATCAAGGAACACAAGGACAAATCTGTCTAAGTACGTACGAAATACCCCGTTCATCAGACTCATGAACACAGAGGGTGCATTCGTCACCCTGAACGGTACTACTGTGAACTCATAGTGACCATACCACATTCGAAACATTGTCTTATGGATGTCCAATTTGAAGATACGAAGCTGATGATATCTTGACTTAAAATCAATTTTTGAAAAGATCGTGGCACCCTTGATTTGATCGAATAGATCATCAATCCTAGGAAGCGGATATCGATTCCTGATGGTCACTTTGTTCAACTGTCGGTAATCAATACATAACCGAAGTGAACCATCCTTCTTCTTCATGAAGATAACTGGTGCTCCCCATGGAGAAACACTAGGGCACATGAAACCCTTTTCTAACAACTCCTCAAGCTGCAAGTGAAGATCTTTCAACTCCTGGGTGGTCATACGATAAGGAGCTCGTGAAATGGGTTCCGATCTAGGTACAAGGTCTATCTTGAAGTCTATGTCCCTTTGAGGTGGCATCCCTGGAATCTCATCTAGAAAGACATCGAAATACTCCTGAAGAATGGGGTGACTATTGAGAGGGACTTTCTCTCCTCCACCTCCTAAATCCAAATCATCCACTATAACAGCGAATAACTGGCAACCCTAACGCACACACCTTCTCAACTGCATAGCTGAGATGACCCTCAAGGAAATCATCCTCTAAACTCCTTCTATCTCTACTCTGCCAGATGCCTCAATGCATCGAATAGACTTACGTTGACAATTTATGACTGCACTATGCACCTCTAACCCATCCATCCCTATGACAACGTCATAAGAACCCAATGGAATAACTTGGAGGTCCATTGTAGTATGGAGAGGTCCAACCTCCAATCTACACTCTAGTACAAGGGAATGGGATGTGACTCTCGCACCCGAGGCTAACTCAACCTGCCACCTATCGACTTTCCTTACTGCACCCAGTCTACATCACATCACGATGAAAGAAGAAATGAAGGAGTCCAACGCTCCAGAATCAAACAAAATGGTAACTAGGTTACCCAACAACATACCATATGTCTCAATGACAGTACTCTAATGCTATGACTGGCGATTATCAACTGCTACGAAAACATGATGCCCTCTGCCTGCATCTCCAACTGTTGGCTTAGATGCCACTGGTCCCTGAGTAAAACTAGATGTGCCCCTTTTGGGATGCATTCTAGCTATATGACCCTACTAGCCACATGCAAAACATCCAATACCTCTGCCATAGCCCCTGTCTCTAGGTGGTGTGCTTGATTGCTACACACTACCCCTAAAAGTGGACTGAGAACTCTATGTCGGTTGCTCAAAGCCGAAGCGTTTCATACACCTCTAGTTCATGTCCCCCTGCCTCTATTGGAAACCTTTACGTTTCCCCTGAGAAACCTGCTACTGCTGCTGACCACTCTTCGAAGGTCCTTGCTAAGCCTTGGGAGGTGCACCTCCTTGAGGATGACCTCCTCGAGCACTAGACCCTACTGTTGAATTGCTTCCTATCTAAACACCCATGTGGCCTCCCAGTGCCATGGACAGATTCTCCTCTACTAGACGTGCTTTCTCCACTGTTGTCTCCATGGTTTTGGGTTTGAAAACCCTCACACATCTGCTAAGACAAGCGTTTAAGCCCCTGACAAAGTGGTGAACCAACATCCCCTCATCATCTCCTATTCCTACAAACTATTTGAGCTCATAGAAGCATCGCTCATACTGCTCAACTAACAAGGCCAACCGACGCAAAGCGTGAAACTCATCGCCTTGATGCTGACGCCAGTGCTCGGATAGGAAACGAGCTCTGAACCACTCTAGAAAAATCTCCCAAGATACTGAGTTAATATTAATGTGGAGCTTCTACTCCTCCAGCCTCCACCATGTGGATGCGAACCCCCGCAGATGCATGATAGTGCATCACGCTTTGGTATTGATGTCGTAAGGATGCATAGCAAAGACCTATCAAGGTCTCTAAGCCATGTCTTAGCCTCTAACCTAGTGCCTTCTCCATCATACAATGGTGGATGTGCCCTGAGTAGATCTCTCATATGTGTCTCTGACTGAGGTGGAACTTCCTTCTCACCAAGATTACCCTGAACCTTGGCTTGCTTCTGACCAAGGAGCGCTAATGCCTCCTCAAGTGCTCTACACGCAGCCTCAATCCCTGAAGGATTCTGCTATCGATCACTACCCTCTAGGGCATTTTGCGATGCCCGATGTTCTTCCTGATCTAGAATAAGTGGAACATGAGGAGGAGATTCATGTTAACTCCCATCGTGACTGCCTACACAGCCACGTCCACACCCTATACCTCTTCCACGTCTGGGAGGCATAATCCTGCACAGACACATCAAGGTATTAGGCAAGGTACACAACTTAAAACCTACACAACTAAAAGCTTAATGGGTTCATCATAATCCCAGAGTACCCAGTTTTTAAACTCGGGCTCTAATACCATTTGTAACACCCCGCCATGCAACCCTAGAGGAAGTTGCAATTAACTACTCAAACGTAAAAAAAATAAATTATTTAAGTACAATTAACATGTAAGTTCACTACCCATTCCCAACAACCTCTAAGGTTACAAGACTAAGATTACTTTAAAACCCAAACAACAACAAAAACATGAATTGAAACCATAACATTTAATCACTTAAGAAATTAAGAACACATACATTCCATACATGATAAATTTCATCAAAGAATAAGAGATACCACATGATTTCAAAAAACAATAATTTAACAATAAGATTACAACTCTCATTCCTCGAATGAGGTAAATCCAATAAGCATGGTTACATATGACATCTTCCACCTCGATAACAAATGAGGGGTAATAAATTACAAGATTCAACTGAAATGAATGAAACCTGAAAAGTAACTAGATCCTACGAGCTCTCCAACTGGAAATCCCGTTTGCACGAACAAGAAGAAAACCCAACGGAGTACGGTGCACGTTCCACCCAACCAAGTGATACCCGAAGGCCCACCCCCATGCTAGGAGATAGTAACATGGATTCCTAGACAAGACCATCTATTCTAGACACAAGCTAAAACATAACTGAACTGAATCAAATACAAATACAACATCACTTAACACAATGGTTACAATGCTTCCAGAGTTAAATAATCAATTGCATCATTGATACAAACATACTACTGACTTAGGAGAAGTGTCATCACAATGTTACATGGGTTATCCTGGTAAGTCTTCCTAGGTCTCGGCCCCCATCTCGGGATATCCTAGAAACCTCTAACGACTCCCAACCCTTCATGCAAACCAATGTGGAATCGGTTATCTCTCGTAAAGACAAGATAATGATATTTCCATTCCAGGCCTTCCCGTCCCATCCCAAGTCTATACAAGCCCTTGCGTCCATGAGAGAGGCAAAATTAATCTTATTAATTATTTGATACTACCTATTCGTCTAATCAATTTATTTATGTTATCACTAGATTAACTAACTTACAATGAGTTACCCTGGCACCACTTTATGTGCTAACCCTCATTGCAAGCCACTCCTCTAAGACAACACGTGGAATAACTCCACAACCCAAGGGTACACAAGTGCGACCTAAGGATATTAAATCCTTATCCATGACATAAAGTCAACACATCTCGTTCGTGATAACCGGGTATCTAACTGGATACATTTAGACGCACTACCCAAGGCAATCCAAAACTTGACTAACATATTACGATAACCAACACAATTAAATTAAAACCTCATCTGGAAGACTTAACAACCCTTCTAATCATATATTTTTAGACTTGAATATTTCTATCTATAATTGTAATTACTAGATAAGGAAACATTCATCCTAAATATGCAACAACCAACAAAATAATACTAGATATTAATAAATTTGACTTAAACATTCAAAATATAGCTATACTCAAAGAAATAAATGAATTTGACTAAGAGGAAAAATTCAAAATATAGCTATCCTCTTTGCAAAATCCAATTTGATTTGAAAGATTTATGGGAAAAAAAATAGATGCTCGCATGAGGTAAGTAAGAAAGACTAACCTTAATTTATATCTTCCCTCATCAAATAATTTCAAGTTTAAAGATTTTCTTAGGGCATATCTATAAATTTAATTCTCAACATATAATTTATCTCATATAGATATCTTCCCTAGTGTGTCTAATCCCTACCACCCAATCTATAAATTTAATTCTCATACTTGTGAGGACCTTGACAGTTTGGAGGATTTGAATGAGTGTAAAATTAATCCATTCTAATATATATTATTATTTTAAGCCTCAATGATTCAAAATAATTGATAAAATGGTATTTCATTGAGAGTAATAAAATAAATGTGTCAAAATTTTATATTTTAATGGCAATCAACCCCTTAGTGATGGTCAGTTGCTTAAGGAGGTAGATGAAGGACTGTTTTAGATATGGGAATGATTCTAGATATGAATAGGTAGATTATGGGGGAAATAGAAATACAGGATAAAATCAATAGCATTGAAGGACCTCTATGTGGCAAGATATGCTAGAGCATAAGGAAAGAATTGAGAAACTTGAGTGAGAATTTAAAAGGATACTAAGGAGGCTTTAAATTTGGTAGTGCATGTAAGTAGAGAATCATTTAGAATAGTTCTTTATGGCCTTTCTTATGTAACTATACAGAGGCTTCATAGTTCAATTATTTGGACTTGATTTTTTTTCAGGATTTTGATATTTTGTGAATGTTTTTGGATTTTTGAGACATTGAGGTTTATTTGGATGTTTTAGAGATTTTTAAATTTTTTAGATGTTTTTGAATTTTGAAGACTTTTTGGATGTTTTTAAAGATTTTGAAGATTTTTAGGATGATACCTAGATCATGTTGTGAGATATAGGACATGGACCAAGATTCATTCAAAAGAAAGATCAAGTACCTACCCCCAATGTCTTACAATGTATGAAATGCTATAAATGATTCATGGATCAGGATGAGGGATGGGTCGATATGAATAGCATAGGATGCATGTGAGTATAGTTTCTTGGATAGAGGATATGATACTGCATGGGATAAAAGATACTTGCTTGGATAGTGCTAGATGCAAGCTATGGTATTGCATAGGATAAGATATGATCAATGGTAATGACCATGTCAAGATTTAGCCACAAGAAAGTTTAAAGTGTACCCCAAACCTTTGCCAAGATCAAGATAATTTTTAGATTTGGATGAAAATGGATTGGATAGATGGATCATGGATTTATTCGATGAACAAAATGCTGGATTTATTATGGAGGGGATGAGATTCTTCCACCTAAAATGACACTCATAGATGGTTGATTCTACACATGATGCCTATTTTCTAGGTTTTCATCATGGTACTTTTCCAAAGTGCTACCGAAGTGTTTTTCACTAAAGGACAAATTTTCTCTTTACTGTTTTCTTGATTTGTTTAAAAATTTTTTGGAATGATGAGATCATGTCGCACCATTTGGTGTTGCTGATGTAGATACTTCTATCAAGAAATGCCAATAATATCCTCCCTAGAGGAGTTTCTTTGCTAAGATGCAAGTGCTTGAATATAACCCCTTAATATTCTTGTCTTCGTTAATACTAGTGTTAACCTTATCTAGATGTGCACATCATGATAGAGTGCCCTTAGAGTCCTTATGATAAAGAGTTGCTACCAAGACACATGGTCAATGTGAGATTTAGATATCATTTATTTTGAGGTGGATGATGGAATGCAATGAGAGATGGGATGTAGATGGATTGGTTGATAGTTTGAATGATGGATCCTTGATTCTCCAAACTTGGGATGATGAGGAATGAAAAGTGGATATGGAATTCTGAGTGGAATTAGGACTAATGTCTTCATATACTTTGTATGTCGATCTTGAAGCTTTCTTTTGCATTGGTGGACATCTTTGATAGATGGAAGTCCCTTGTTCATCTTGCCCCATAGTTTCTTTGACTAATGGAGTTTGATAAGGATTATTTCCTTTTTTTTTCTTTGGGATCCATTTTAACTTTATTTGTCCATTTTTATTTTCCAATTCTTTATCTTTGATGACATTCTCCTTTCCTTTGTAAATATTTTCATCTTCTTGTTGGTCCCAATTAGAGGGTGGGAAGATACAAAGACGACGATTCATGATATGGATGGTTTAAGTGCTAGCAATAATTTTATCATAAGGACCCTTCATGACTCCCATGTTGATGTTTGTATTAGATGAAGTTGCCACTAGTATTATGGAGGTACCACTAAAATGGTTAGATCCCTTGATAAGTAGGAGGTATTTTCTACATCATGTCAAATTATCATATTGCTATATAAGTCAAACTCATTTATCCATGTTTCATGATTAGTGGTTCACAAGAACCCATCTCTCATGATAATGAATGGTCCACCTAGCACTCATTGCGCCTAGGTGATGCTCATAGAGGTGAAGCACCGGGCCTTCCCAAGAGGCCACCCATCCTAGTACTACTCCAGCGCAAGCATGCTTAACCACAGAGTTTTAACTTGCAAATGGGGTTGCAAGCTAAGTGGGCTTAACCTTGAGGAAAACTCTGTGGTTAAGCACACTTGAGCTAGAATAGTACTGGGATGGGGCGACCTCTCGGGAAGGCCCAGTTCTTCACCTCTGTTAGCATCACCTAGATGCAATGAGTGCTAAGTGGACCATTCATTATCATGAGAGATGGGTTCTTGTGAACCACTACTAATGGAACATGGATCAATGAGTTTCACTTATATAACAATATGACAACTTGACATGATGTAGAAAATACCTCCTACTTTTTCTTGGGTATCATATACCTCTTTGGTCTGCGGGGAAGAAAAATAATTGATACCACTCTCTCTCAACGTTATTAAGTTGTTGTTTTCGCTCGAACAATCTTTATTTTTCTGATCAATATAAACCGATTTATCCGTCCTCCTCTCCGTTTCCACATTGGAGCTGGGACCTTTCAAAAAGGCTCATTGCACTGCACACCATCCAGTTTACCAAGCGAAGCCTCGAGTTTCTAAACTTGGAATTCGGAATTAACAGCACGTGAAAGCCGTGGTTTGTGTCGAGCAGATAATGTGAGTGGTACCTACCTGCAAATAGATATGATTATCTGGTTCTGTCAAAAAGCCAGTTTTAACAGGAAACTTGTGCAACACTTGGCAATTTGCCATTCAAAGTTTAGGCTATCTTAATTTCGCCTATCTTAAATTCTTAAATGGTATATTGGATTTTAATAATTATTTTTAGTTTTTTTAATGTGACTTAATAATTTATAATTACTGTTTTGGCTTTTTGGTAGTTATTAGGAAAGGATGATTTATTATGCACACAAAAGTAAAAAATGGTCATTTTAAAGTGACAATATCTACATATTCTTTGTTCTCCCATAGTCCTTCACTTTGACCACCATGAAATTTGTATAACTGATCCAATGCATATACACAAATACCAATAAGGTTGCATAATTCCAATCAAATACTTTTCACCACAAAATTTACACAACTCATCCAATACATATGCACAAATCTCAATAAAATTGTATAACTCCAATTAAATATTTTTTTAACTAGTGGATATAAAAATAGACAACTATAGTACATTTAAATTTTTTAATAAACATGGACCTAATAAAACCTTTCCTCAATATTGTTTGCAAATAAATTGCCGCTCCACTTTGGATAATAGATTGGGTAGGAGTTTTCATCTTCACTTTTTAAATCTGGATTGAGCAGTATCCGCAAAAAGATATCCATATCTCCTTCTGTCAGGTACGACGATAAAATCTGCTGGTGCTGTAGCCGATTTTACGACTTTTATAGCCTCCTTCATCCAAGGCGCTAAAATAAGCGGACCATCAATTTCAAATGAACTCAATCTTCTTTGTTAAGACGAGGCGACATAGGTAATCTAGCCTATATATTGAGCAGGAGGTGAAGTGACACACGGAGCTGCCATTCTTGGTTGAAACTTTTAACAATGTTTCTCTTTGGGATTTTCTTGATCGTTACATTTTCTTGTTCCATCGATGCAACCACTACAATAGTGGTGGGAGCAGGGATGTCAGGTATGTTTTGATTTTACTGAATCTTTCTCCCACATGGAAGCCTTGTATCGACGGATTTGTTTTCTTTGAATTCAGGAATAATGACAGCCAAGACGTTGTCGGAGAATGGAGTGAAGGATTTTGTAATCCTGGAAGCGACGAATAGAATTGGGGGGAGAATGTACAAGGAGTCGATCGCAGGGTATACTGTAGAGAAAGGAGCCAACTGGGTGGAGGGCGTGGGAGGCCCCAAAATGAATCCCATTTGGCCTCTCGCCAACAAGTACAAGCTGCGTTCCTTTCTTTCCGATTGGAGCAATCTCAGTTACAATATCTATGGCCAGGAGTAAGTATGTTTAAGTTTGGACAAGAAACTATCAGTTCCTTTTCAATCGTGAAAATTGTTTACTCATGTGGGTAGTAATACAGGGGAGGTATTCTGCCTCAGTCTGCTGTGGCGCGCCCTTATAAGCTGGCCACGTTGTCATCTGATTTCAGTTCAAGCCTGTCCACAATGCTGCAAAAGACCGGAAGGGATGACATTTCTATTTTGGCCTCACAAAGGACATTTGGACAGTATGGTTTGATTACTATTAGCTGTTACTCGTTCCCAGCCTTACTTTTTAATTGAACCCATGTAACTGATTGATGTTTTCTATTGTTTCAATATAGTGTTCCCACCACGCCGTTGGAGATGGCTATCGATTTCTTCATGTACGACTTCGAAATTGCAGGTTTGATCCTTTATAATTTTAGGCCATTTGCCGTTGGTTGCTTTTCATTTTTACTGGGTACTATGGAAATAAGTAACTAATGATAAATTTGGGTCTGAACTCTGGATGTCCAGAGCCTCCGAGAGTGACAAGCTTGAAGAATGTGGAGCCCAATCCTACGTTCGAGGACTATGGAGAAGATGAGTATTTTATTGCAGACAGTCGAGGTTACGAATACCTTGTTCATGAGATAGCCCAGGAATTTCTCCACTCTGCTAACGGATCTATTTCAGACCCACGTCTGAAGCTCAACAAGGTTTGGCCTTTTCCTTACTTTTTAAAAATAAATCAAAGATTTTTGAATTCGTTACATGAATGTACCCAAACATTGTGCAGGTGGTTAGAAAAATCGAATATACAGACAAGGCTGTGAAGGTTTCAACAGAGGACGGTTCAGTTTATACCGCAAAGAACGCCATTGTATCAGTCAGTGTGGGGGTTCTTCAAACAAAACTCATCGACTTTAAACCTGACTTGCCTGTGGGTATAATTGTTTGCTTTCAACAGGGTAGAAGCTTGTTAAAGTTTTTATTCAACTTAATCGACTATGCAAATCTCATATTCACTTTTAAGAAATAAGTTCATGATAAAATCACAGCCCTAAAATGATGTTCTTGAATACGTATTTGCAGCTATGGAAACTCATGGCAATATACAAGTGGGATATGGTGATTTACTGCAAGATCTTCATGAAGTTCCCCTCCAAGTTCTGGCCCACAGGCCCTGGCACTGAGTTCTTCATGTATGCTCATGAGAAACGAGGTTACTACAATTTTTGGCAGGTGTGATCGCCTATTCTCTCATTTAAACCAAGGAAAACCCTTTATTTAGATTTGACTGCATTTCTGAAAAATACCTTCCTCTGTTCTACAGCATTTGGAAAATGAGTATACGGGAGGAAATCTGCTTATGGTGACGGTTACAGACGATGAAGCCCGGAGGATAGAACAGCAGCCTGACCACGAAACCAAAGCCGAAATAATGTCAGTTCTCAGAAACATGTTAAGCCGAAATAATGTCAGTTCTCAGAAACATGTTCGGCAATCATATTCCTGAAATGGAAGCGATTTTGATTCCCAGATAGGGTCAAGATCGCTTCTACAAGGGAACTTATTCCAACTGGCCCATAGGCGTATCCGTACACGACTTTGCGAGCTTACAGGTACATCATATTAATCCCCAATGAAAATGTTCACAGACCTCTCAAAATGGTTTTTGGAAGAAGGAAACGCTTATTGTTGATAATGGATGTCAGGCACCAGTTGGGCCTGTGTATTTCACTGGAGAGCATACCAGTCAGGAATACAATGGTTATGTCCATGGTGCATATCTTGCAGGTAAGTGAAATGTCTCTGCCTATGCGTACGATATCGTGGCTTCCTATTTCTCATTTAATAGACTGAAGATGGAGTGCTGGTTAACTAAGCATTGTTTGGTGATTAGGCATAGACACAGCTAATCAGCTGCTGGATTGCATTAAGAAGGGACATTGCGCTGCCAAATCTCATGGACAAAATGAATCCTGTAAAGCAGACATCCAGAGGGTAAGTGGTCTGTGTATTTTAAGCATGAAAATGAGTGGTAAGAACATATTAGAATAAAAAAATCAATGCAAGTTCTAAGCGGGACGATGTGGAACAGGAGATGGAGATGGAAAGGAAAGCATGGATGGGTAAAGTGCAAGTTCTGGAAGACGCACTCTCACAGAAATGCAAACCATAACCATTATGTATTTATCACCAAGATATAATAGATGTATGGGATATGGTTGGGAAAGACAAGGTACAATGTTGATTGTGAAACCAAAGTTTGTTGTTTGTGTTAGTTGCGTCATTGTGAACTTCGTGGTTGCTTCCTTCTATCCTTGTATGTAGACATCTTGGAAGACTTATGGTTTGGTGAAGATGGTTGATTTGTATTTGCATGTTTGGTGTTGGCATGGTCTAATGCAATCTACAATAGTGATAATCTTTTTATGTTGGTCTACTTTAGAGTAGAGATAGTCAATATTCCTTGTTCTTCACTTTTACCTCAATTTTGAATGCATTGTTTAATACTTTTTCTATTTGATGTAGGGAAATCTATTTTAATGCAAATATTAGGGACAAGACTTATTGATATATTTGAAAGCATAGATATATTTTGGTATTTTCTTCAATAAATTGAATGCATTGTGTAATCCTTTTTTCCATTTGATGTAGGGAAGTCTATTTTAATGTAAATATTAGGGAGAAGATTTATTGATATATTTGAAAATATAGAGAGATTTTAGTATTTTCTTGTATAAGCATGCAAAGTGGTTGTGGAATTTATTGGTCTAAGATTCTACAATTTGATCTTTATATTGACAAAGTTGTTGGCACTTCATATATTCATCCTTATAATGTTTAAGGTGGTCATACTCATCTCGTTGGGCATTGGTGAAGTCAATACAAGTCCTAATAAGATCATGTTCTCTATCACATTGTGTGCTAGTTGCTTGCTCCTATTGATGCATTATGACCAAATTTTTGGTGTTGCAAATAAAATTATCTTGGTGTCACTAAACTTAATGGAAAGAAAGTGATGTGAGTTGTAGAATCCAATTCTCTAATGCTATGATGTCGATTCTATCGTTGAATATTAGAACATCAAGATTGATTTGTGCTTTAAGGGGATTATAAGGATGCATTGGTGTTTAAGTTGAGACATCAAGATTCTACCCTTGAAGATTAAAACATCAAGATTGATTTGAACTTTAAGATTGATTAAATAATTTCTATTATTTAAGTAAAAAATTATTATTCTTATCATACCACATAATTAAATAATTTTCTAATTATTTAATTAGCCAATTTTTTTCAAAATTAATAAATTAAATTCATTTAGTTGCACATTCCCTCCAAAAGGAATATTCCAAAATTCAAATTCAAATTCAAATTTGAAAATATTTTCCCTCTAAAATATCTTCTTAAATTTTAGGGAAGAGCTTCCCTTTCTCATGCATTCATCTTGACCTCTTAATTCACTCTTCACCATTTGATTCGGTCCTTCATTCTCCACCATTGATCAAATATTTGCAAATCTATAAAACAAGCCCCATCCTTCATTCAAAGGATCTCCCACATTTTGTAAATTGACCTCCATCAAGGCAATTGAAGCAAATTCATCCATCTTTTGATCTTTTGCATAATAAGGTTATGCTATTGGAGAGGACTCGGTAGTTGAACATGCTAACTTTGTGCTTTTCAAAATCCTACATGGAAATTTCAAAATATTCCCAATTTTTTTACAATAGTTTGCTTGGCAACACCCCTACTTATAAAAGGTTTCATGGCCACATCATCATGCTTTTTGTTGAGGTGTCCAAAAAAATTGAGACCAACACATGTGCACTAAATCATATTTTATTGGTGCATTAATGTGGCATCACATGATTTGTTGCTTTTTAGATCTAAGGAGTACATATTATTCAATTATTGACAATCATCATCAACACTAACAACTTTAAAGTCACAACTATTTGTCCAATATTGTTAAAAATATTGGGCATTAAATCAATAAATGTTATAAGAATTATTGAAACATGATCAACTATTGGATCCTTTCTTCTAGCTTTAGAAATCTAATATCTCAAAGTATAATTCAACAATGGAGTAAGGACTTGCATTCTTGGGTGAGGTGAAAGTAGGATTTGATTTAGTTAATTTCATTCATTTCTTGTTTATTTTATGTAATTATTAGCTTGTCACTTCATTGGTAATGGGTTTAATTGGTTAATTGGGTTTTGATCTATGTTTAGATCTAACCTTTGTGTTTGCCCCTTTAATTGATCTTTTTTATCCCTATTCACACATAATCAACCATCTTATTGCTTGAAGTTGTTATAATTACATAGTGATAGCTTACAAAGTTGTACTTTTGGAGAACTCGGTGTAATGAAAGATTGATACATTATGATATTTTGAATAAATTGATGCAATAAATTATTATATTTTATATTTGGAATCAAAATAAGCCAAAAGGTTTCTCAAATAGATTCATTATCATTATATCTCGATAGAGTAAATTTTGCATGACGACTCATGATTGTGTTTGGGTTGTACAATATGTTCATGAATTTAATTATTCTAACTTTTCATGATGTAATTTCCATATTATTGTTGGGAATAGGATGCCATTTAATTGCAATCCTAAACATATTTCATGTATCTCCTAAGTCCTTGAAAAGTGTTCCCCAACACTAGGATTAGAAAGAGATTAAATTTGAATGAAATAAACATGTAAATTGACATTTGAAATTAATTCTAAATGATAGGAACATGTGGGGACACCCAAGAAGAGCTCCTACAAAATAGAAGCACATGGGGCACCCACATGGAAGGTGGAACCCACCTTGAGTTAATTTAAATGTTTGGAGAAAGATAACACTTCAGTAATGCATGTAAAGATCCTAGAAGTTAGGAATTTATGTTTACATGCATGGAGTTCAGTTTAGTTCAGTTTAGTTTAGTCCAGTTCAGTTCAGTATCAATTCAGTTCAGTTCAGTTCAGCAGTTGCATGTAGTTAGTTTCAATTGAATGCTAATTGACTTCAGTTGACTTGAAATGCATGACTAATGACTTGAATTGCATGACAAATAACAGGTGATGCATTCAGTTAAGTGAGGATGATCAATCATGCATGGTATTTGCATGAATAGTGGAGAGATATGTTTCAGTTAACATAGATTGACTTGGACCCACCTTGGGTGCCCAAGTTGGCATCTTGGAGTTAACACTCTTGCATGATAAAATATTTTATAAGGCTGAGTTAAGTGGGCCCGTCCTTGGGCACCAACTTTGAGGATAACCTTAGAAGATATCTTCAAAATCAATGTTGAGTTATGACTTCAGTTTGGGATGCCCAAATGGATGAAGGACTTGTTTTGACATTTTTCTTCACGGTAAACTCTACTTGAAAAGAATATACATGGGTTTTGGGAGATAAGCATTGTGCTTTGTAATTATAAACTCTTTGGAGTTTACAAGACTCATTATTGTCTATTTATTGCAGCAAGTTGAAGAGAGTTTATCAGATTTTATTGTAGTTTGTGAAGAAGAATTGTTGAAGGGAAAAGAAGCATCTCAAGCAAGGATTGATAAAGAATTATTGTAATCTTGTTCTAAGGTTAAATAATACAAGCACTATTGATTTTGGTGGTGGAGTTTTTTCCTGAAAGGGTTTCTCCATAGTATATGTTGTGTCACTTCTATCTTTTGGTCTTTTTCTTCTACAATCTTTTGCCTACTTCTACAAATGGTAAAATGAATCTAAATAAATAATCATCCACAAAGAAATTGTAACAAAGAACAATTAATTAGATCTGCAGTACAATAGTTTTACAAGTTCTAAAGCTACATAATTACCTCCATATTCAACATTTGGTATCAGAGCTAAGGTTGGGTAGAGTTTGGGACACCTTTCTCTTAAAAGTTTGAAGGTTTTTTGGCTGTAGTGGGAGCTTTTACTATTGTGTTATTGCTAATTTTGGAAATTAAGTTTGTTACAATGAGTTTTAATTCTCGTTTAGAAATTGAAAGATTTAATGGATCTAATTATGAGATGTAGAAACTAAAAATGGAGGTTCTCCTTGAAGAGAGAGATCAGTGGTTAGTTATTGATAATGAGACAAAGTCACCTACAACGATGTCAGATGAGGATTGGGATAATCTTGATAAGAAGGCAAAAGGGACCATAAGATTATGTCTTGTTGATGTTATTCTCTTAAATGTTTTAGAAGAAATTACTGCATATAAGTTGTGGAAGAGAATAGGTGATATCTATCAAACCAAAAGTCTTACTAATATTTTGTATCTGAAAAGAAAGTTGTATTCTTTAAAGATGAAAGATGGTGATTCTATTGCAAATAATTTGAATTCTTTTAATTTGATTCTAAGTTAGTTAGCATCTGTGGATGTAAAGCTAGAAGATGAAGATAAATACATATTGTTACTTTTCTTTTTTACCAGAATCTTGGGAAAATCTAATTGTTGCTATCAGTGGTAGTGGTGCAGATCCGGAGATGGACAACATAATTCCTACTCTCCTATTGAAGAGGAGATGAGGAGGAAGTCTAAAACAGAAATCCAAGATGCCTTGTTTGTAAAAGGTAGGCCTGAGAAAAAGGAACCTAGGGGAGACAAGGAAGGGAAGGGTAAGTCAGAATAACGGAGTAAGGTAAAGTGTTGGAACTGTGGTAAATTGGGACATGTGAAGAAGGATTGTAAGAACAAGAAAAATATTTTTGATTCTTCTACAAAGGAATCCTCGGATAACGATAATCATTCTTTGATCATTTCATGTAAAAATGATAGTGATGACTCTTTGCTTGATGTTAAAGAGTGATCTTCATGAGGAGGATGGTAGTCATGATGCCATGTGTAGCTCATACCACGGTTCAATGGGAGTTGTTGGCAATGACGTGGATGCATCATTGGTAAGGTTATATTCATGTGATTGGGGATATGTTTTTTTTCTTGGTTTAAAGTGGTTGCTATTATGTCACGGTTTACTCTTGATACACATTTAGAGTTTGGCATGGTACTTGTTCTCTTGAGACTAGGATGTTTATGTATGTTATGATGCATGTGATCTCCTTGGAGGAGATGGTTAGATCATGTTGCCATGTTTATGTTCTTGATTCATGATTGGAGCTTTGACATTAATCTTGTGTAGTTCTCTTATTTATTGGGTACATTAATCATTTGCTTGATTACTTCATGAAAGTGCTATGTTGCATTTGGAGTTTGGAATGGATTGGTTGGTTACAGGTCCTCATGGATACTTGGAGAAATAGGCGAGGCTTGATTTCTCTTATGGTTAGAGAGATGTGTTGAGATGGTTACTCTTGATGAGATTTCAGCACGAAGTTCAAGGAACCTACACCTTGGTTGGACATGAGTTCAACACACTTGACAGTTTCACATGCCTCCAAAGAGGCAGTTTCGTTACAACGACTTAGGAAAGGTATTGGTTTTAATTGCAAGTAAGTTAAACTTGAATGTGATTGTCAGAGTGTTATTTTTTTAGCAAAAAATCCTATGTATTATGCTCGTACTAAGCATGTTGATGTTCAATATCACTTTTTGTGAGAAATGGTTGAGAGTGGGAAGGTATTAATTGAGAAAGTTGACACTTTGATTAATGTTGTAGATTATCTTACGAAACCAGTTCCTATAGATAATTTCTCTTGGTTTTGAGTATTAATCATTTGCTTGGAGCTTCATGATTATGCAGGTTGCATTTGAAGTTGGCATGGATTTATTAGTTGCTGCGGAAGGCCACTCGCCTTGAGTCTTGTACTTGATTTATAATAATGATTCATTGTTTAGAATAATTGCAATGTATAATGTCAAGTGAGGAGAATGTTGGGAGGATGTCGGTGATCCCACAATAGTGGTTTACAATTTTTGGCCAAGCTGCACCTTGAAATATTTTTTTAACTAAATCTTTACTTTTGAGGAACCTATATGAAAATAAACCGTGAGAATTTGAAGATGATGCAAACTAGAGTTTCGTGAAATTTTGTCTATAGATTCTAAATATATTTTTTCAAAATTTTTGGATCAAATTGCACTTCTTTTTCCATCTCCCTCAAAACTAGTTTTTTTCAGAAAACAACATTTTTAAAAAGTGAGCTCACTGTATAAGGCATAACTTTTTTTCCATGAAGGATAAAATTCTAATTCTTTCAAATTTAGATTCGTAACTCTGATATCTAGTGCTTCCACTTGGTTAGATAGTTTTTTATTGAATATTTTCTCTTTAATCAATTTTTAATTCAAACCAATTATAATTCAAACATAGCGCGACCATATAACGCGTAACTTTTTTGTGTGCATCGAAATTCAATTTATTTTTCTTTGTTGGATCAAGGACTTCAATATCTGGTACACTAATATTTTTTTTATTTTATTTTTTAATAATATGCTATTTTTCCACATGTGCATAACAAAGAGCTTGATTTTCGGTGAAAAGCCTACATTCACGAGAAATAAAAAATAAATATAATAATTAAATTAAATTTATTTAAAATTATAATTTTTGGGAAGCTTATAATAAGGACTACATACTTGCAAAAAAATAAATTTAAATGAATTTATTTGATCCGCCAAAAGGTAAATCAAAAGTGGTTTTTTATCAGCATTTGGATAGGTGTAAAGGAGACTCTGTTATAGGTATGGTTTAAAACTAGCAGGGTTCTATCCAAGGGGGTTGGATTTAAGGTAGTTTGATCAAACCCTATTCAATTGGAATTCTTTAAATGGAACCTTTTAAGGCTTAAATCCAAGTTTAATTTGGATTGGATTTTTTGACATGTAAGCTACTAATGATGATATCTGTTTTTCGGGATTAAATAAATATTAAAAGGGGAACTTGCATATGGATTCGTGCCAAAAAGGAAATATGGAAGAGTTCAATTCAATTTTTAAAAGTGGAACTTGCATGAGAATCCGTGTCCAACTGTCTACAGCTGGAAGGAGTTTCTGGAAGACATGTGAAGCTAATTTCATCATCCAATCAAAATTTTTATTAATGACAAGCTGGCATAATATTATTTTCTCATTGTTCCATGATGTAACTATTTTTATGCAATTGGATGATGATGTACCATGAGCTCCCAAATTAAATGTAATTGTTGGATGCTTCTAGAGGTGTAGTTTGTGCCATTGGATTGAACTAAATCCTGACCATTGATTAAAAATGTAATTTTCTATAAAAGGATAGTGCCCTCTCATTTGTAAAGGGGTCAGATTTAGGGGTTAGAATAGCTGATTAGATGCTGTAAAAGCCAGAATTGGCTAAGTTAGAGAAGTCAGTAGCTGTAGGAGAGAGGGGAGACTGAAAATTGTTATGTAATGCTCGAGAAGTTAATGCAATTGGATTGTTGATTTGGAAAGTTTTGTGTTACACTTTGATAGTTTATGGTTTCTTGTTCTCAATTCTCAATGTTAGATGTTAGATTTCGGTTCTTTTGCAATAATGGTAAAATGTTAATGATGTTGATCGATCTCCGGTCCATACTTTTAGCAATTTGTTGATTGTAATTTGTTGTGTAAAGTTAGTTTGGGTCTTATTTTGTGCTATGTTCAACTGTGGATGCTTGTTTACATTGCGCCAGTTATTGGGTATGTGAATGAATGTTCAAAGTCTGAAAATATTTAGTTTCCTTAGAAGATTGCACCGTTTCTGTGGAGTTGTAGGCTTGTCCTTGATCAAGCAGATATTGGTTTTATTGGAGATATGTCCATTTGCAACATTCATCATTATTGTGATTGATCTTAGGAGCTAGTTTAGTCTTAGAAATCTCTCTAAAACCCTTATCTCTTTTGCTGTTTATTTTGAATCTGGGTTAGTTTCAGGATTAAAAGCATCACCACATTGCTACATTTGATGAAAATACACTTCCAGCATTGTTCATTTGTAAGCCCCCTTGTGATTACCAGCATTTTCACATTTATCACTGAGTTGTTTATGCATTGTCAAGACCTGACATTAGAGACCTTGGGGTTATCTCTTGAGGCTTGTTGATAGAGATTTACCTTTTAAGAGAGATAGGATATTATATTATGTCTGAGTTGTTGTTGTGCAGAAAACATCATCAACAAATTGGTGCTAGAAGGAGGGCCTGAATAAGCAAGCTGGATCAATTTTTGAACGCTATCTCTCCTGAGAGATTCAGAAGAAGAACCAGATCTACTCTAAGAGAGGAGGAATTTGAGGAATTACCAGACCCCACTAGGTCTAGAAGGACCAACAGAAGGGGAGAATCATCATCATCCTATCCACCTCCCTCATCTCCATCATCCCCATCTTCATCAGGTTCATCTGAGTCTAAGGGCATTCCTAGTCCACAACCTCAGCCAGTCATAAATCAGCCATTACCACCCCCACCTCCACCAATGGCTTTCCTGGCTACCAACCCATCTCCATTGAGTTTCGCTAATTACAATGTTATGCCCAAGAACCCTGAATACTTTTGTTCAAAACTCCATGTCAATGATCCCAACAGAACCATTGAAGAACACATCAGGATCTTTTAGACTGGCCTTAAGGATAGAGGGATAAACCATGAGGATGTAGCATGTAGACTATTTCCTTATTCATTGGGGGAACATGCATTCTATTGGTACAATCATTTACCTGCAGGGTCTATCGAACATTGGACTGAGCTAGAGACTACATTTTTGTAGAGGTTTTGAATTCCCATTAGTTCTAATGAGCTTTACCAACAGTTCACTAATGTGAAGAGGGAGGTCAATGAGCCTATAGGATCTTTCAACAATAGGTTTCATCATTCCTATACTAGACTACAGGCCCCTTATGCTGTTGATGAGCCCACCGCCTTAGAAGTCTATTATGAGGGACTTGACAGTCTAACAACTACCTTTATAAAGTGTAGTAACCCTCCCAATAATCTACTTGATGCATATGCAGAGGCTGTGAAGGTGAGCACTGCTTTAAGGAAACATCTATCTGGGCCCTTACCCTCATTAGGACCCGTTGCTCATCCTGGACAAGTTCCAGCTCTCAACCAGGCTCTGGCTAACCATACTCCAATCATGAATTCATTACCTCGGTTGCCTTTGGTCCCTCATCCAGGACCTCTTATGGGACAGATTGTACCCACAATCAGCTACCCTCAGCAAAATGTGAATCAACCTCTGCATCCACAGCCTCAGGCTAGTTATCCCCCATACCTGCAGAATTCTGAAGTTTTGAATCAATCACTAAATGCCAATGCTGCAGTAGGATATTCCCATAATAATGCAAATCAGCCTCCATATAGTAATCCTGACAAGGAGAGACTAGATGAGTTGCCTAAACAAATAAAGAAGCTAAATATGGAGGTGACTTACTTAAGGAACCAGAACAGTCAGTTGCAAGCTGCTCAGAGAAATATGTAGTCCAATCATAACAGAGAAAATCCACAAGGACAACACTTTGATAGAAGGCAACGACATGATCGAGGATACAATAATGAAAGAGGATACAATAACAAAAGAGGATATAACCAGGACAGAGGTTACAACAATGACAGGGGATTTAATAATTGTAGAGGGTATAATAATGATAGAGGACAGAACTATGATAAAGGATAGTCATCAGGCCAGAACTTTGGGCAAGGTGATGGACAATGATTCGAGAGGAGGCAGCCACCAGGATAGAACAAGACTTGGAACACAGGGCCCAACAATGGAGTTCCCACCCCATTAGATCAGCCAGTTAATCAACCTGTCAATCAGTCCGTCAACCAGCTAGTTAATCAAGAGAAGCCTCCTAGCGGTGTATATCTAGATGAGGCTGCTTTATCGGGATGGTGTAGGCTCCACAAAATGATTCAACATTCTGAGTTAGATTATTAAGAATTCCAAACAACAGCCTCAATCTTTTAGTACAAAGTGGAGAACAATGCAGGTAGTCAGGAAATAGTACCATCTAATCCTTATGATTCACCAGTGTTGGTGTTGAATCATGCTCCTTTTCCACAAAGTAAGGAGAATGTTCCTGAAGAGGAGTCTGACCTGTTGGAGGAAGAGGCAGACCAGGTATGTAATGGGGATGAAATGACACAATTATTTGATGAGAGTCCAGTGAATGATAATGGTCTCGGGGATGAAGAAGAGGCTTATGTTGAAGAAGAGGCTTTTGTTGAAGAAGTGCAGACTTTCCAGAGACCTGTCAAGAAGTATGACTTGAGGGAATTGCCACATAGACGCCCACAGGCTAGGGGCCCCTTCACTACTTCCATTCCACCGAACAATTTCAACACGCCTCCAGACCCTAATGCTAGCAATAATCCGCCACTGCCTCAGGTGTCCAGGCAATATTTATCTCAAGACTCAGGGCATGCTAATGTGCCAAAGGGGAGAAATGTTGATGCAAACAAGGACAAAGTAATAGAATACCCAAAGGAGACCCATGCTGATTTGAGTGAGGAACAATTGGCCCTGTATGTTGCTGAAGATTTCAGAAAATTAAAGGTAAGTCTATCTGTGTTTGAGTTATTAAGAGTTCCAACCATTAGGAATGCAGTCTTAGGAGCTTATAATACAAATTCCATTTCACAAGATAAATCAGTTAGCGAGAGTGTCAATAGAGCATCTAGTTCTCAATCAGTGGGAAGACACAATCAGACTCATAATCAAGTCCATATCCCCCTTGGAGATACTAGGAAAGAGAAGGAAAAATCTCAAGTTGCTCAAGTAGATACTCCCTTAACTTTCTTTCAAGGGAAAATAGACACACCTACATTCTTGATTTCTATTCAAATATTCGGTAAGAATTTGCATAATTGTTTGCTGGATTCTGGTGCCTCAACCAATGTTATGCCTTTCGGTGTCTGTAGAACTATGGGTATTACTCCTACTGACTCACAAAAGAAAGTCACACAATTGGATAGGACTAAATTCAATGTCGTAGGAGAGTTAAATATGATTCATATACATATTGCTTCTAATCCTAGAATTCAACAGGTTATCAATATACAAGTGGCTGACATACCTGATGCTCATGGCCTAATCCTCGGAAGAGACTTTACCAGGGCTTTGAATGGATATGTCTCGACTAATCACTCCCATATGTGGCTTCTCTAGAAGGGAGTTCCAAACCATATTAGAATTGAAAGAGATCCTTGAATGAAGTACATGATCATAGAATATCAAAAGACTTCAAATGAACTTCTGGTGTCAGAAGTAAGTATGGGTAACTATATGCTTGTTACTCCTCTTGAAGAGCCAGATATGGAGGAAGTTCTTATGTTCCACAAAGCACCCGTTAATCTTACAGTAGAATCCACTAGTACTAAAGTCCTAATTGAACCAGTTGAAAATGATAATAATCTAGAAGATAGTCAGCTTGGTTTGCTAGACAATTTTCAAGAATTCATTCAGAAGTGCATTGAAGATCAAGTTCAATTAGGAAGAGGAATGAACTTTGGGGAATTACTTTTTCCCAATTGGTGCAGGGTGCATAATGCCTCTCATTCATAATTGGACTGTTGCTTATGCCAGGCTGCAGTGGAACAAATACAGAAATGTATCAACCCCACTCTTGTAGTCAAAATTAATATCCAGAATGCCCAAGAAGATCCTAAAGGAAAAGGGGTAATTCCTTCTGAAGAGCCATCCAGTAGCAACAGTGCAAGTGAAAAAGTAAGGAAGTCTGCAGCAGGAGGATGCTGGACTTTAAGATTCAATGGGTCCAAATCAAAGCAAGGAGCTGGGGCAGGTTTCGAGCTAATTAGTTCAAGAGGTAAGACATTTTTTGTTGCTCATAGACTTCAATTTCACTGTACGAATAATGTAGCAGAATATGAGGCTTTGGTGCATGGAATGCTAATGGCGTTGAAGAAAAAGGTTAGGATCTTGCAATTTTTTGGAGATTATGAGTTAGTAGTCAAGCAGGTTAGGAGACAATACTCTTTTCATGACAGGAGAATGACCAACTACATACATGGAGTATGGGATCTCATTGAAGGATTTGATGCCTTCAACATTCAGTTGATTCCACGAAGTAAGAACCAGACAGCTAACTCCCTGGCCCAGGAAGCTAGTACATTACAACCTCTGTCTCTTTCTAGACTAAAGAAGTTTATAGTGGAGCTAACCCCAGTACCTTCAGTACCTCATAATGTCACTAACTTCCAGGGATTTGAAGATGACAAGCATATCTTAGATTTTATTACTAGTACTGATGTCTTTGCTTCTCAAATCATTGATGAAACTGAACTCCAAGAAGCAGAAATGGACTTGGAAGGGGTAATTGATCTGAAGACCAACACTATCCCTAGAGGAATGGCGCAATTAGAGAGAATCTTTGATCTAGACAAGGTCAGGGATCAAGAACAGGATACTAGGAAAGAGTCCATTAGTGGATTGTGTGACAAATATAATATGGGATCTCAGGAGGATGTCAAAAATGTCTTTATTGGTAAAGTGTGCACTCTAGAAGAAAGGAAAGGAATCATCGATGCACTACATAGATATCCAGATGTGATAGCCTGGAGTTATGAAGACTTAAAGACTTATGATACATCAATCATAACCCATACTATCCCTCTCAATCCAGGAGTAAAACATTTCAGACAGAGGCAAAGGCCTATCAATGCTTTACTGGAACCCATAATACAGAAGGAAGTGCAGAAACTGTTGTCTGCAAGAATAATATTTCCAGTTCAACACTCTACTTGGGTTGCAAACCTGGTTCTAGTACGAAAGAAAAATGGTGAAATTAGGCTATGTGTAGATTTCAAGAACCTAAATAGAGCATCAAAAAAAGATAATTATCCAGTACCCTCACTGGATGAAGTGCTCGAGATTGTCAACGGATATCATATGATGTCTTTCTTGGATGGTTATTCAGGATACAACTAGGTCATGGTGCAGTATGAGGACAGGTACAAGACTGCTTTCACCGCCAAGTGGGGCACTTTTTCCCTACAGGAGGATGCCCTTTGGCTTGATTAATGTTGGATCCACATTCCAAAGAGCCATGGACATTGCCTTTAAAGACATAATTGGTAAGTGCATAATCATTTATATGGATGATCTAACAGTTTTTTCCAAGAAGAGAGATGATCATATCTCAGATTTGTGCAAATTTTTTCAGAAATGTAGAGAGTTTGGTATATCACTCAATCCAAAAAAATGCATCTTTGGAGTCATAGAGGGTAAATTGTTGGGGCATGTTCTTTCTGAGAAAGGAATTGTCATCAATCCAGAATGCATAGAAGTCATTCTTAAGATTCCACCGCCTGCCAGTAAGAAGGAAATGAAATCATTCTTTGGTAAGATCAACTTTGTGAGGAAGTTCATCACTGGATTCACAGAAATAGTTAAGCCACTGAATGCAATGTTAAAGCAGGAGGCCAAAGTTGAATGGAATGCAAAGGCAAAAGAGGCATTTGCAGAGATAAAAAAAGGCTATTGTTGAAGCTCCTGTGTTGGTAAGTCCAGATTATGCTAAACCATTCTATATATATTTGTTTGCCTCTGATCACTCATGTGCTGCTATGTTAACTCAGAATTCTGACCAAGGCAATGAACATCCCATCGCATTCATGAATGTACCATTGAAGGATGCAGAGTTGAGATACCCAAGTGTGGAAAAGCAGGCCTATGCCTTGGTCTGAGCTGTAAATAAATTTAGGCATTATATCCTTAGAAACAAAATCTTCGCTATAGTTCATGATCCTGCAGTTAAGCTGTTGTTGATGCAGAATGAGCTGGGAGAATGCAGAGCCAAGTGGGTAACTATGTTACAAGAGTATGATATGGAAATTCAACCCATGAAGCTGGTAAGAGGGCAAGGGCTGACACAGACAATGGAAGAGACAGGCCCTAATCTTACAACTCAAAACTACAATTTAGAGGATGTTTCTCCTAGAGAGTGGTATGATGATATTGTTCATTACCTCCTGACTCAGAGATGCCCCGATCATTTTAATGCAGTACAAAGAAGGGAATTATGCTTAAAGAGTGATAGTTTCATGTTGAAAGGATTTGTCTTGTATAAGAGAAACCGTGAGGGTGTTTACTCAAGGTGCCTAGGGAAGGCAGAGTCTGAAACAGTGATGTTAGAGTTTCACGACAGATATGGTACAGGCCATGGATCAGCACCTTCTACAGTGAACCAGATTTTGAGAGCTGGTTACTATTGGCCTACACTCTTTAGGGATACACACAACCACGTCAGAACTTTTCATGTGTGTTAGACTGCGGTGACCAGAGAGAAGTATGCGGCACTCCCACTCCAACCAGTCTTTGAGGTAAAACCTTTTGCACAGTGGGGGATGGACTTCATAGGTCTGATTAATCTACCTTCCTCTGCTAGTCACAGGTATATTCTTACCATCACTGATTATTTTACAAGATGGACTGAGGCCCTTGCTTGCAAGCAATGCACTTCAGAGGTAGTTATTAACTTCATCGAATCAGGTATCATTAATCATTTTGGATGTCCTATGTCTTTAGTTTTTTATAATGGTCCTGCATTTTCATCGTTAAAGTTTTCTAATTGGGATTTGGATCATGGGATTATCATTAATTTTGCATCCAAATATTACCCTCATGGTAATGGTTTGGTTGAGTCATCCAACAAAAACCTTTTGACTATTATTCACAAATTGTTAGAAAGAAATCCGAAGGATTGGCATACCCAACTTAGATTTGCTCTTTGGGCAGATCGTACGAGACATAAAACTTCCATAGGAATATCACCTTACCACCTGGTTTATGGATTAGGGCCTATGTTTCCCATTCAGTTAAAGATCCCCACTTTGCAGTTCATTAATGAATATTATGATGAGGGAGATAGACGTGAGGCCAGACTTGCTAAATTGTTGCACCTTGAGGAAAAGAGAGATGAAGCCCTAGAAAACTTTTCCAAACATCAGGGGGTAGTCAAGAGATGGTTTGATAAAAGAGCCAAGGTAAAACCTTTTAGGATTTCTGAATTGGTTCTTTACTGGGATAAAGCCCATGACCGTAAGGGGGAGCATGGAAAATTTGATAAACTTTGGCTTGGTCCTTACCAGATTTCAGAAATTTTGGGAGATAATGCTTTCCGTTTGAAAACTCTCACTGGAGAGGATATCCCACTGCCTGTCAATGGGCAGTATTTGAAGCATTATTTCCAGTCTTGAGTTGTTTTCAGCTCTGGTCCTATACATAGTTAGATTAGGTTTTCCTTTCTGCTTTTCTTTTGTTTGTTCAAGTTTAATTTGGATTGGATTTTTTGACATGTGAGCTACTAATGATGATATCTGTTTTCCAGGATTAAATAAATATTAAAAGGGGAACTTGCATATGGATTCGTGCCAAAAAGGAAATATGGAAGAGTTCAATTCAATTTTTAAAACTAGAACTTGCATGAGAATCCGTGCCCAACTGTCTACAGCTAGAAGGAGTTTCTAGAAGACATGTGAAGCTGATTTCATCATCCAATCAAAAAATTTATTAATGACAAGCTGGCATAATATTATTTTCTCATTGTTCCATGATGTAACTGTTTTTATGCAATTGGATGATGATGTACCATGAGCTCCCAAATTAAATGTAAATGTTGGATGCTTCTAGAGGTGTAATTTGTGCCATTGGATTGAACTAAATCCTGACCATTGATTAAAAATGTAATTTTCTATAAAAGGCCAGTGCCCTCTCATTTGTAAAGGGGTCAGATTTAGGGGTTAGAATAGCTGATTAGAGTCTGTAAAATCCAGAATTGGCTATGTTAGAGAAGTCAGTAGCTATAGGAAAGAGGGGAGACTGGAAATTGTTATGTAATGCTCGAAAAGTTAATGCAATTGGATTGTTGATTTGGCAAGTTTTGTGTTACACTTTGACAGTTTATGGTTTCTTGTTCTATTTGTTGATGATGTTTTCTGCACAGCAACAACTTAGATAGAATGTAATATCCTATCTCACTTGAAAGGTAAATCTCTATCAGCAAGCCTTAAGAGATAACCCCAAGGTCTCTAATGTCAGGTCTTGACAATGCATAAACAACTCAGTGATAATGTGAAAATGCTAGTAATCACAATGGGACCTTACTACAAGCAAAATACTGAATCTCAATTTATCAGATCTAGCAATATGATGATACTTCAATCCTAAATTTAACCCAATAATCAAAGAAATAACAAAAGATAAGGGTTTCAAAGATATTTCTAAACTTAATATTAAACCTAAGATTAACAATGCAAATGACAAACACTCAAAATGGACCAATCCCTTAGAAACTAATCTCTACTTGACCCAGATAAATCTGCAATCTTATAGGAACAGTGCAATCTTCTAAGGTGTTAAGATTTTCAAATCATGAACATTCATTCAAACAACCCTATTGAAATTGAAATGAATAAACCCTCACAATTGAACTAGGCACAATGAATATAAAGTCCAGTCTAACTTTGGAAAGCAACTAACAATAAGTTGGTTGCAAAAATTATGGATGAGGGATTGCTGCAACACTTCAAATATCAAACCATAAACATCATTAAATCAAATCTAAGCTAAATATCGATTTTCCTCAAAGCAATTCTAAAGATAGAATAACAAGAACCATGCAAGATAAGAAAACACAAGTATGGCACCAAATCACAATGTCATTACTTGCATCAAATTATCCACTATAGCAACAATTCCAGCTTTATGTTCATAATATTTGCTTGAGAACGCCTACTTGCCAACTCTTGCTCTACTTAATTCGCTCTAACTATCTCTCTATTTTTCTATGTCTAAAACTTCTTAACCCTTACAAATGAGTCAAAATGCCCTATTTATAGAACCCCCAAAACATGTCGGCCTAGATATGATTTTACAATAATAATAAGGCATAACAAGTTGGCCAAGAGAAATTCAAAATAAAATAAAATATGCATTAAATGCATGAATCTTCATCCAGGTTGACCTGGGATCCCCATTGCAGCTCAGACCAATGCATGGAAAAATAATAAGGAAGCACAAATCTCGATGTAGCTAATCATTAACTACCTTCCCCTTTGTCCTTATTCTGATCCAGCATTTCATGAACCTTCAAAAGCACCCTATCCAAGTTGGCCATAGGTGGTAAAGGAAAAAACCTAAGTCGTCTCTCAATTGATGCAATTTCTTCCCTTGACTGTTTTACTGACTTATCCCAATCCACCTTATATGTTAAGTATTTATCAATGCAAGCAATGTATGTGGTCGCATCATCCAACTGGTGCTCAAAAATAGAATCATCATTAATTGGGGCATAAACATCATGCCACCACTTCCTCAACTATTCCAAACTCAAATATTTGGGAGCAATCTTCCTTCTCCCTGTCATTATCTCAAAAAAGGAAATGGATCCATTGTGCACACTAGCTAGGGTATCATCAATCTGCCTCCTCTTTTTGTAAATTTTCTTCAAGACCTTCTGCCTAATCTGCAATGCTTCAAACCACTCCCAAGGTTCAGTAGCTTTGGAGGAAGGAAGAATTTTATCACTTATCAGCTTATCCCTAGTGTACTCCATGATAGTTCTGGTTTTCTGCAGTAGGAGATCTGTATCTTCCTTATCATGTGCTAACACTTCCTTCAACCACTTAGTTGCCCTTATAGCATCCTTCCCAGTTTAAAAAATCTCCTTAATGGCCTCATTACCTTTGGTTTGCACCCCTTGCAGCCAATTTGCAGTGACAAGAGTGGAAGCTTTCATCTTTTCAAGCTCGGTAATGGTCTCTTGAGGTAAAGGCTTTGCAGCAGAAACCGAAGGGTTAATAGACTGCAATGGCTTCATCAAATCTTCCAAGAATTTCCTGAGATTCTCATTTTCCTTCTTTAACTCCTGCTTGGTATTTATTTCCTTCCTCAATATGCCCAAGATAACCGCACTAGAACCCTAGTAATCTTCAATATCTTGCTCAACGGATGTATGCCCAAGATTGAAAGTCTGAACATTATAATCCTTTCTAGCCACATCATCTCTGTTTTTATCCAGGGCAGGAGTTGCAATGTGAACAAATTTGTTATGAGCGTCATCCCTTTCAATCCTTGAAATCACCCTAGCTTTCTTTTTACCTTTATCTTTTCCAATTTTGGCTAGTAGCTCATCCCAATTCAGTGAACTATCTTCCACAACAACTTGTTTTCTCTTTATTTCTTTGTCCAACCAACCAGGGACAGTGGATTCCAATTACACCTCACTTTGTTTCTCCTCCTACTCATCCCTAGGTGCCTCTTCACTCAAATTTTGTTTCTCAGGAGTTTCATCCATCTTGCTTTCTTTTTCTTCAGCATGTTCTTCCTTATGCTCAAGTGATGGAACCTTCACTGTTTCTTCTTCTACTGGAGGTGATTTAACCTCTTCAGTTCCAAAAAGTGACTCTGCATAAGCTACTAGAGGAGACTGCATTACCTTATCAATTTATGCCTCTGCACTATAAAGATCTCCCTCATGAAATTCTTCTCCTTCGATATCTAGATGTTCCTCAAAATTTTCCGACTCACCTAGTTTTCCTTGAGCTTCATGAGTGGAAGGCATATCATCATGCCGCTCCTCATGAGAAACAATTGGAGGAAGATCTACCTTAGGCACACTATCCTTGGGAGAAGGAGTCCTAGACCTCCTTGTATACACCTTGGCCTTCTCCTCTAAGCTTTCTACATTTACTATGGGTGGGGTAACTTCCTCCTCTCCTACCTTGGAGCTTGCCTTCTTTGACAATTTTATGACTCTTCTCCTTTTAGGTACAGGATCATCAACCCCAGGATTCTACCCTTCAGTTTCCTTCTACCCAGCCTTCTTAGTCCTTGTCCTCTTCTTATCCTTTGGCTTTCTCTGCTTTTCTGCTTCCTGGGCTTCCATTTCTTGAACACCTTTTATCTTGATTTTGAAAGGAGAATCCAGCTTACATTTTCCCTTAGGATCCTGCTCAGTTCATTCTTCAGAGGTGGAGTGAGGATCTAAATCTCCCATTAACTCATAGGTCCATTTCACTCCCTCATTTTCAAACTCCCATAGCTTATGCCTTAGCCACATCTTGGTAAATTTGATAACTGGATCCACCAACTATTTTAATTTTGTTTTTTCCTCTTCTAACCAATCCACATTACCAATTGGCCTATCTTTTATTACCTCATAAGCATGATCCTAGATCAGGTTTCCGTCATCATCAAGTTGGTCTGGGACTGCCCTCACATTATATAGTCAGACTGATTCAACTAGGAGCTGAGAAAACTTCTTCTTCCTGACCTCAAATTCATCACAGCAGTTGGCCCAGTAGTCCTCCAAATCAACCTTATGGCTATACTCCCTACTGGCCTTCTATTGAGCTTCTCCAATAATATCAAAATTGGACCTCTTGGAATGGAAAGATAATCCAAGAGTACTCATTTCCTCTTTTGAAGCCTAGGCAGAACCAATGGAAGGACAAGCCTCTCTAGTGCCAATCCTTAATGGGAAATCTCCACCACAACCAGTCTTATGCTTGTCTCTCTTAACAATGGCATCAAAGTCACAAATCTACCTAGTGACTTCCAGAAGTATGATGTGATCAGTAGGGTATCTTGGAAGTCTATAAGGAGCCCTCTAGCAGCCATCAATCTGAACGTAGGAGAAAGTTGGGAACTGAATAAACCATGCCCCATATTTCTTGATGAGTTCTTTTACTTGATCTAAAATCCTTCCATGCTATGCACCCTGAAGTAATCTGGTGATATGCATGGTGAATGCATCATTCACCCTCCTATAGATTGAGCTTCCTAGATGCAATTGAGGGTAAACCTCATAGATGATATCCTGTCCAAAGGTGCCCCTTGTATTCAATCCTTTGTAGGGGTGGAATCTTGCAAGTGCGTAGACCAAATATGAAGTCATTGTGAAGGCCTAGGTCTGCAACACATTGGACAACTGCTCATGGATTACTCTACTAATGACTCTTGCCCAATGGTAGTTAGTATTCTCCTACTCCATCCTCACAATCACATGGCACATCCAATTCTCAAACATGCCAACATTCTTCAATCCAACCACCCTGTTGAGTAATGTGATGGCATCATAGTATTCCTTCTTGAATTTTGCTCTGAATAGCTACTTGGGCAGTTTGGAATAGTGAGACTTTGGCTTCTCCAGCCAGGAATTAATAAACTGGTTAGATTTAACAGTCTGTTCATCGTAGAACTCTTGAGCTGCTTTCATGTTGAATGCCACCACATGAGATCTGTCTGGCATATCAAAAGTTTGGGCAATGGAAATGGGGTTGAGATTCACCACAACTCTCCCTTGAGGACCAATTATTCTCTGTGTGTCCTGATCGTACCGCCTGGCACACTCAAGGACCAACTCATAACACTGTACCATGTGGAAGGGAAACCAGCTACATGTGACAAGCCTGACTCCTTCATTCTTCTAGCCACCAAGGGAAGGTCATTTGCTGCCATTCTTTCTTTAAACTCCTCATAGTCCCAGAGGCCAACATTTGTATCTGTTACTTTTGATCAAAGAGAAGTGATTTTACTCTCAGGAATCCTTCTCTTAATGTCCATTTTGATCCTTTCTACCTCAGATACTGAGGATCCCTCCACCGTCTTGATAGGTTCAGCCTGCACTGAACATGGAAATCATAGTAAAAACCACAGGAGGGGAATGTTAATTCATCAAAACACCGTTAGAATGAACCTCATATAACCAAGGTGTTATTAAATCTCATATAAAATGATCACAACAAATTTTGGGTTTCAGAACCATCCCCAGAATCTAAGCCAGAGAGGAATTTTAGGGAATTCTGCCAGACGAATTCTGGCGAAATAATCATGAAAACACCTACTAACAATTAAATCTGATCATTTTCAATCAACAAACCACATAGGAGATCACAAGATAGCATGAATAAATCATAAAATGTAATAAAAATCACCAACACATCATGTTATTCCATACTTCTTTACATTTCACCAAATTTCAGGAAAATCTGCCAGAGACGGATTTTTGCGAAGGCATAGACATTCTGCAAATCCAGAAAAAACAAGGAACCAAGGACCTCAGAAAAATCCAAAGTCGATGGAAATCCGCGGATAAGGTAAAACTCCAAAAGCATGCAGATTCCGGGAACTCAAAGGAAATCGGGAAAACGGAGTAGGTCAAGAAAATCCGAGGTCAACGGAAATCTGCAGAATATATGAAACTCCGAAAGCAATAGCGGATTCTGAAAAAGCAGAGGAAATCGAGAAAATCCGCCAGAGACGGATTGTCCCGAGGGAATGAAAAATCCCGAACTGAGTACGAAACCCGAACATCGACATTAAAACATGATTACACTCAGAACACCAGATCGATCATGAATTTCAAATATTTAAGCTTAGGGCAAGTTTAATATGGGCTTTCTATGGATTCTCTTTGCCTTCTAGGTCAATTCGAGAGCATACTAAAGATAAATGGCGATGCCCTAAGTTTCAAACCCCATACATCCACCATTAGTGCATAAGAAAGCTTAGAACTTCAACATTTTGACTGCTAATTCTTGACTAGGGGACTACTAACAACTCTCAAGAAAGATACATCAAAATGAAAATAGACAAAGGAGCTCAAAACTCACTTGGAAGATGACAAATAAAGCAATGTTGGAAAACCCTAGCATGAAATGATCAAATACGCAGGAATTTGAACCCAAAAGTTCTTATAACATTAACGTTCTATCCATAATCATCAATTAAAATCAAGGCAATCGAAAACATACCATTACGAAGAAAAAATCGATCCCATAAACTAATAAATGCGAAATTCAATGGCATCCACAAAGAACAGGGGCAGGAATGCACAAGAAATCGCCACTCAAATCCACAATTCGCAAACTCAACACCTCAAATCCAAATCCAGCACTCGCAAGAATGCACTCTGCAACTCAATCAATGGAAAACAATAGCATAATGGCATAAAATACCTTGAAAAGTGGTTAAATACATCGTTCACCAATGGTACAAACGACATTAAATGCAAACGACAAGACAGTCAGAAAACCCAGGAATCTAACGACAGGAAGGAATCCAGAAAAATCCAGCCCATGCAAAAATCCGTGAAGATTAAAAATCTATGAATTACAGTACACAGCTGAAGTCCGAGCAGGATCCAGGAAAATCCGGTCGGGGTGGAAAGTCCCGAACCAGAGTGAAAACCCGAACTTAGCTCAAAATTAAAGATCTTCAATGAATAACTTAGGGGAATCACTAGGCCATCAAAATGAACATTTTAAGCACATGCCAAAGTAAGACAAAAACTCAAAATGAAAGGGCCAAGAAACCAAAACCAAAGCGAAAGAGGGTCCCTGCTTTCAGCGGGGCGTGTGTGCGAAAACTGCACAACAATTAGGAATTGATGTTTACTATGCATGGAGTTCAGTTCAATTCAGTTCAGTTCAATTTAGTTCAATTCAGTTCAGTTCAGTTCAGTTCAGTTTAGTTATGGTTCAGCAGGTACATGTAGTTAGTTTTGGTTGAATTTCAGTTGACTTCAGTTGACTTGGAATGCATGACTAATGACTTGAGTTGCATGATAGATAATAGGTGATACATTCAATTAAGTGGGGATGATCAATCATGCATGGTATTTTCATGAATGGTGGAGAGATATGTTTCAATTAACAACAATTGACTTGGACCCACCTTGTGTGCCCAAATTGGCATCTTGGAGTTAACACTTTTGCATGATAAGGTATTTTATAAGGTTGAGTTAAGTGGGCCCATTCTTGGGCACCAACTTTGAGGATAAGCTTAGAAGATATCTTCAGAATCAACATTGAGTTATGACTTCAGTTTGGGACGCCCAAATGGATGGACTTGTTTTGACATTTTTCTTCACAGTAGAACTCTACTTGCAAAGAATAGGCATGGGTTTTGTGAGATAAACATTGTGCTTTGTAATTGTAAACTCGAGTTTACAAGGTTCATTATTGTCTATTTATTGCAGCAAGTTGAAGAGAGTTTATCTGATTTTATTGCAAGTTGTGAAGAAAAATTGTTGAAGGAAAAAGAAGCATCTCAAGCAAGGATTGATAAAGAATTATTGTAATCTTGTTCTAAGGTTAAATAATAAAAGCACTATTGATTCTAGTGGTGGATTTTTTTCCCGAAAGGGTTTCTCCACGGTATATGTTGTGTCACTTCTATCTTTTGGTCTTATTCTTCTACAATCTTTTGTCTACTTCTACAAATGGTAAAACGAATCTAAAAAGATAATCATCCACAAAGAAATTGTAACAAATAACACTTAATTAGATCTATAGTATAATATTTTTACAAGTTCTAAATCTACATAATTACCTCCATATTCAACAATTATGTCTATGCTTCTATTTGGATATTTAATTATGATGCATCAAAATAATTGTTTTATCTAACCAAATTTTATAAGATGACTTAACAATAGTAAATTTAATTTTTTTTGCTCTTCTAATGAAGTACATACTTTAAAAATGAGTGAGTTAATCATGTAATTGTGGTTGGTATTAGTGTTTTATGTTGTGTCCTTAACTAAGTTCTTTTGGGCATGACACTAGGTATTAGAGCATGATTTTTCTTCTCTGGAACCTTATGGGTCTCACTTATTTTGTATGAAGGACTAAAGTATGATAAGAAATTTCTAGCTTGTGGAACTTAGTCATGTTTTAAGAAGATTCTAGTGAATTTGTATGTTCATGTCTAGTTGTGATATAGGGTGCCCAACTCAAGAAACGGGTTTGTGGACATTATATACAATTCACACATGTACACCCTTTGTAATAGTTGTATGTTGGTGTGTAATTCATGTGTTGTTCATTTATGAATTATACCATGGTTTTGACTTCCTTTTGAGTGATGATTTTCTATAAATTTGTTATGTTGGGGTAAGGGAAGTGTTTAGAAGGTCAACACTTGACCAGACTAATTGAGATCACCCTTTGCATGGGCTTGAGTGGGGCTTGAGAAGGTCTCCTTTGTGACCTAACCTATCCTAGAGTGAGGTGTAGATGCCTCTATTAGAGTGTGTCCCTCATAGTCACATTGGTTTTTTCCCCTTGTCTCCCCCTCTTCATGGATCCACAAGCGATTCATATGTGATGTTATTACCCATATGGTAGGGGAGTGCGTGGAATCCTTTGATGAAGATTATTCCCCCTTGTCACTCCCTCTTTCATCTGACTATTGTAAACCAAATGTGTGGGGATTTATGGGTTGAGGATGGACCTAACTATGTCTTTGCTTCCAAATTAGATATGCTTATGATGATCTAGTTATTATATGATTGTCTCAGGTTGTGTGGGATATAATTATTGTAACATGGTGATTTATTCATGAGATCTATGTAGTTTGAGACCACCATTTTCTCTCCTCCCCCTTAGGTGACTTTTTTGAAGTCACATGTTAATTGTGTTTTGAAATTTTATGTAGTTGTTGGACTCAATTTTTTTATTATGAATTTGATTTAATTGATTAAGCCAACAATTTTGAAATTTTCATTTTTCCTAATAGATTGGTTATTATGACTTAGGGTTGTGGACACAGAAAAAGTATCCCTTTTTGCTTGCTTGATTTGGGATTAATTAATGAAAAATTGGACTTAATGAGGCCTTGATATAATGTTGTGAGGTATTTTACACATCCACATTAGGTCTTGGACCCTTGAAAATGCATTAAATGATGTCTTGTAAAGGTGTTGTGAAGTTTTGTAAATCGCTTTCATACTTTTCTAGACTCTTATCAAACATTTAAGTCTAATATTATTCAAAAGTTAGCTTTACCCTCTTCTTCTATAATTAAATAATTATTTTAATTATTTAATTATTCATTAGCCTTTCCTCTCTATAATTAAATAAATGTTATATTTATTTAATTATTTATCCTTCCTTTATCTCCCCAATTAAATAATTATTTTTAATTATTTAATTATATAATTTGTTCTCACCTCTCTTTTGAAATAAATAAAATTAATATTTCATTTGTTTCTCCTATGTTGGCCACTTAAATTAAATAATCTTTATTATTTAATTTCTCTTACCACCTCTTTTTATGTGCCAATCTTATCTTCCACCTCAAGTCTTTATCTATTCATGTCTTTCTTCTCTCAATTAACATCCACCCTTGATTAAGTTATCTTCTAATTTAATCTTGGCCCTTGATCATGATCCTTATTCTTAACTCTTCTCTATAAAAGGAGACCTTTTAACCCTAATTCATTATTTATTATCATTCATCATTCATTCATAAATCATTCATCATTCTCCATCACAAGTCAAGCAAGCAAGGGTTTAGCATTTTGAGTCTTCACAAGGAAGCATCTTCAAGAACATCATCAAGGCATTCAAGAGCAAGATTCTTCATCCATTGTTGTAGCAATTTAAGATCCTTCATCATGGAAATTTTTTAATTGAATTATCTCATGTTTCATGTTTCATTATCTTATTTCATCATTTTGGTTTAATTACTTAAATGGGGTTTGACCAAGGCAAACCCCTATTCCCTAACATTCAACATTTATCTTTCTCCCTTTGTGTGTTTGCAGATTTAGGTGCTTAGATGGCTTGGACAGGATTGAAGATTAGGTTACATACTTGTTGAAGTCAAATCTCCATTTTTGCAAGGAAAATATCAACACAAAAAGTCACCAACAACACTAAAAATTAGGGTTTTAGATCTGGACACTTGGAGATGCAGATTGAGCAGACCAGGAGCTCCAGATTCCTTTTTTGAGTTTTCATAAAAGTGGACTAATTCACCCAGAGTGGCGAATGAGTCCCACTATACCTTTTTTCCAAATATTTTTATAGATTTGGACACCCATTTGGTTAAAACGGGCTCTGGTGCAGTTTTTCAGAACTGGGATTGATTCACCTAGAATGGCAAATGAACCCCACCAGGCCTAAAAATCAACATTTTCAAAATTTCAAAATCATTCCTAGTCCTCAGCAATTTTACAGGTGCACACATTCAGTTTTATAGCTTTATGTTTTGTTTTACTTGCATTTCTATCCATCTTTCTAGGTGGTTTTTCATATCACAATGTGTTTTCAAACATCTTGCATTTCTTAGTTTTGCATGCCAAATCAATAGATTTTGTTCATTTTCTGCATTTGGCCCATCTCATCTAGGCACATGACACCCATATCACATCAATCTTTGAATGTTAACATTGCATTTTGGCCCCAAATCTTTACCCTTTTAGGTGAAAAACCCTAGAATGGCTAGAAAGTAAGTGGGTGCCAAATATTTGTCTACAAGGGTTTCAAACTTTGAATTTGTTTTCTGGTGGCCACCATTGAAAACTTTGATTCTTATATGAATTATCATTGGTTTACTTTATTTAAAATTTAATTTATTGAAATTTCCTCATTTTGAGGCTATATCAATGTTTATTGTTGCTTTCATATGTGTAATGTGAATTATGTTAGACTATCATACTCATGAGGGGCCCTTGACATGGGGTATGGGATGGTTGTAATCCATTTCCCCTAGATCTTTTTGATTCTTTTGTATGGAGGGTTCCTTGGGGAGGACTTTAAGATCATCAACCATGTTGATATTTTGAATTCTCATAGCATAATTTTGGGTAGCGGTCATCCTTATCCTATTGTGTAAGTTCATGATGCGTTTAATTTTAATTTAATATTATGTGATATATGAGTAATATATATATATATATATATATATATATATATATATATATATATAATTTGATGCCAAATAAAGGACATGTGTAGTGATGAAAGTGAGTTATGTGTTATAGCATGCATTGATATGACTTGGGAATAATATAATTGCCTTAGGCTTTTTTTGCTTCATTATATGATGTGTTGAAATATGTATCCTTGGTATTCTTAGACTCGTTGAAAACAAGTGGGTCTATTCTCTTTCCTTAAGGACTTCTAGGAGGAAGTCTATACTATGTGGGGAGAATGTAAGGCCACTTGGCCCACTCCCTATAACACATCTAGGGATCTTTACTATGTGGTAATAATGTACCTAGTGGGCATATAGTTCATACATTTCATTCTAGGTTTCCTTGTTTACTTATAGATTATTTCACATGTATCCTTATGGATTTATGTTCCTTGAGGACCCTAATAATGAAAATTTACCTATCCACTTTTGCAAACATTCTAGTCCATATTAATATATTCTTGTAACTCTTGGTGTATTGATATATTTGGCGATGGGCTAACTTAATGCTGATTGTTATTATTTTCACAATGAAGCTAATGGACTCTAGTTCTTGATGAATTGCTTTATGATTTACTTTGCTTCATGTGCATATGTAATTTAATTAGTGGAAGTTAAGATGTATAATTACTTATTAAAAATATTTCTCAGCCTAATACTATGTTTACAACATACTGATGTTATATTGGTGAATGCAAATCGGTGATACCTTAGTCGATATATATAAATAATGAATTGTTTGATTCTTACCAATTCATATGTCCTCTCATAATTTGGCATGTGCCTTTATAGGTTACATTACTAATTATCCTAGAATATTTTAATGTTGTAAATGATATGTTGAATATGAGTAGGTTCATGATGCTTTGGCTATGTTACTATGTTACACTAATGATTGTGATCGAGTGTGCAAGAGAATATCAATGTGTCTTTATTCTAGTCTTTCATAGTATAATCCTTGATTTTTGAAGCACAATCTTTTTTTATGATATGTTAACCACTTTTTGTGATTTCCTCAAGAATGTGAGTGTAATTTGACTTTGACTTGAGAGAATCGAGAGGTGGAAGAAAGCTTTGCATGGATGAGGTGAGTACTCGTTTTACCTTTTTTTGTTTTTTTATTGAAAAAGAATATGTAATAAGAATAAAAATTGAGTACTATTTTCATATGGTCATAATCCACTATAGAATGTGTTGGATTGTTCTTTTAGTACCATGTATACACATAATCAAGTCAAAGTAATTCTATTATTAAATGAAAGTATCATTCACCACTATGTGTAAGTCCTTATGTTACAAATATTGAAAATGTTTTACCCCAATAGATATTTTTGTTGAGTGATTGAACATATATATGAAGTCATCTCAATATATTATAAATAATTGATGGTTTGATTGGCTAGAAAAGTTACTTATTTGTGTTTAATAACCCATAGTGTGTGGGTCAGGGATTTGAGATGTACTAGCCTAAGTCCTCATGGAAAAAATTATGGATAGTGTCCTATTGTTATTGATCTCAGTTTTCCAATATTTGTTTTTATAAAAAAGATTGGTTTGCATTCTTAGGAAAAAATTTATGATGTTATATACAAAATTTCACATTATATTGTTTTATGAATATTGAGCTTTGTCCTAAATACATTTTATAATTGCAAGGCATACTAATTAAGATTGTTATTTCTTAAACAAATACAAACATAATCATTTCCATGTTTGAATTCTGAAAATGCTAGTTACTACAGTTTTCTAAGTGTTGTATTCAATTAATTTTATACTAGAACTCGGTCTCATTTTGAAAGGCCAGTCCTCATTGAGCTATGTATTGAAATATAGGATGCCATATTTTTTTATTAATTTATATATGACTATTTGAAGTCCCATTCATCAATCATATTGATGTTACATTTATGATTTGAAGGGTGGTATTTCATTTATATATATAAGTTATTTTCAATGTATATGCAACACGTCGCATTATTACATTATTATGTGGCTGCCATTGACAATATTACTGTGGATCATAGACAAACTGAAGTTTAATTTATGTTTAAATCAATACCATTGTTCATGGTTTTATTCTTGAACCTAGAACAATTTATGTAGTATTCTACGTGGTTGATTGACTTCTATGATGTGTAATTCAACATTTTATAGAATATAAGAAACAAAAGATTAAGTATATGTTAAAGATTATATCCGTTAAAACAAGAGGAGAATAATAGAGGCTTTAATGTATATCTAATATTGGAGAAAACAATTCCATAGTTGCAACTGTCTTGAAAAGCAAGCACGAAAGAAAATTTAATCTTTCATCAAGGAATGGCACATGGACCTACAATTGGGTGTGTAGCATTGTACAAGGCAGTTCACATGCCTTTATCTATGTTCCATAATTTTCTTATGGAAGCCTGTCAATGCAGTTGCAATGAAACCATATCATGAGTAGATATTTTATGGAAAACTTGGTGTGCCTTGTGGTATGATTTGACATTTTGCATACATTTCTATCAGGGCGTTCATCTCAATATCTTGTAAAAATCCATTTTCAATAATGTTTTGGTGGGTTTCCATGCCATGTTTTAGGTTTCGTTTTGGCACAAGCCATGAGGATGCTTGTAAACAACGGTAGAATTAGGCTTTACGCTTTCCAATTACCTTTGCTTCGTAACATGGAGGGTTGGCCGTCAAACAACAACCACAAAGTAACCAAAACTATACTCCATGAGGGGTTACCAAAACAATTTACAGGGCAGGGTGTAGCAGAGAGAAAATGTGCTTGTGGAGACCTTACAGAGTTTTTTATTATCATAGAACAGGTCATATTAATTGTTTGCGCATATTTCAATCAAGGTGTAGCGACACATTGGATATTATGACCTGAGTATATGCTACTAATCATATCTGGAAACCATAATTTGAATAGGCTCAAAAGTTTGTTTGCATGACTGGCATTACTGCATGTTTGATTTGTATTGCAGTACAATTGTTTTCCTCCACCTACAAGTGACAAAATCCTTGTTCCAACGACTTGAAATGTTACATTTATGACTTGTAGATGTTTATTCTTCGTACCCATAACTTGCATGTGATCAATCATAGTGTATATAATCTGTAGAATGAATTACAACCTGCAAAAAGAAATTGATCTCAAACATGCTACATGCTTTGCATATCAACTCTCTTTTCTCGATGATTTACAGATGGTAAGCTTTGTTTCTATGTATTTTATGACTTTATCCAAGATATACAACTGGTTATTTCATCTTTCCACAATCTGCATTTGTCAGATTAAGGATTATATAGCATATAGTATTCTCCTGCATGTATTGGGCTTTCGTTTTATAGTATGTAGATGTGTATCACGACCTGTTGTAAATAGTTACTTCTCTGCGGTTAAGTATTAGTTTTTGCATCTATCTTCTTTCATTTGCATTAATATATCCTAAGTCTTATCAAGAATTCTATTTCGTTTATATATCTTGGCTTTTTAAGTTGCAAGATCTCTTTTCTTCATACATAATTATTCAGACTATCTCATTTTACAAGGTAGTCATATTATTTTCATGTGTTATTTTAGATTGTTCTTATTCACTTGAAATGGAATATAATAGCTATGTTAATGATGTTTCATTTTGTGCTTACCTATTGTTCTACATCTATTTTTTAAAACCTTCCTTTAAATAAATCCATTTTATGCATAACCTGGAACTAGTGCAATCTATGAAGATCTCTTAGTTCGAGTGATAATATCATGTAGTTTTCATGATTTATCTTTGCATGCTTATTTCCCAGGGTGGTTGCCTTTAGTTTCTATTTGGACATAGGTCAGGAGTAGACAATAATTGTAAATTGATTTAGTTAAAGATATGTTTAAGAATTACTCTATGGTTTATTGGATAAAAGTTTAGTATATGTATAAGAATAGTTAGATTATCAAGTTTGAATGTTATTAGTTTATACATTGTTAGTCTCTGTTTATAAAGGCAAAGACTAATGTTTTTTTTTTTTTTTTCAGTTTTAGGTAATTATATTGCTCGTTGAAAATTGTGCAAGCAATGAAATACACAATTTTTCCTACGTTTGTACTGTGATGATTTTGAAAATAGAAAAAAATTGGCAGTTTTCTCCTTTTTCTAATTCGTCATTCATATTTTTGCTAAGGATTTAATGATTTTTTTATTAAATTTTGGGAGAAAATTATGTTGGAAATATGAACAATAACCCACTTGAAGCTGGCCACACTTCAAAGGATCAACCAAGAAGAATACCATCCACATGAATAAAGAAGTGTTGCAGCATGGGAAATAAGACAATATGATCAAATGATGATCTTGAATGCATTGAGATAGAACTCATGAGATGATTTACAAATGTACAAGATCCTTGCTTATATAGGCAAGGTGAGAGGAAGTTGGATAACCACCTTAGTTGCAAACATTAAATTTCTAATGCATAATTATAAATGCATGAGAGAAATATTAAATTCCTAGATAATTACATACCTATTAATAAGATATGGTCCCATTAAATACTAGTTTCTAGAATACCACCTAGGAAACTAACTCCTAAGTAAACTTATTAATGATGTGAATAGGTCCTCACTAATATCTAGTTAGGAAATATCCCCATTCACACTAACACCACCCCATAAGTGCAACTTGGGAGTGTAGTTATGATGCAATGATGGGTCTCGGCTACTAAGCCACGTTAGGTACCCATGTACAAATGCAAATGAAATCTCTCATAAATGGAGAAAAGGAGAAAATCCAATGGGACAAAACTCCTCTCCAAAAGAGAGATAAAAGAAAATCAAGTGAGGAAGGATGGAGGACTCCATTATACCCTCCAAGTACACCATCTGTCACACACACACACACACACACACACACACATATATATATATATATATATTACAATCAATAGCCCCCCCATAAGAGGGAAAAAGAGAGACTCTATAGCCCCCCCAAAACGTGTGATTACATGCAAAAACGGTAAGTTCCTAAAGACAAAACATGATCCAATTTCGACAAAAAAATTGTCTCCCTTTTGGAAGAAACAAAACCAAGTACAGATGCAGGAATACTTCCCATTCTGGATAGGAATTGAAGGAAAGAAGAATGAATATGTATGATGATGATGTCTCTTAAAACTATTCATGTGTCTCCTTTCCCAAGGAAGATGAAGATGCCACAATCAAATCAAGTAAATGCCCAATCAATGAAGAAGGTGACAAACTAGGACTATGTAGAAACTAATGTTGAACAAGATCCAAAGACAATGAAATGAACCTTCCATTAAAGGAATCAATAGCCCCCCAAAATGAAGTGTCGTCAAAATCACTAAAAGAAGTTTGAAGCCAAAAGAGTGTCTAGTGACAACAAACCACATGTCTCCCACTAGGAAAAGAAAATCCAATGGTACATGCTAAAGAAACTCCAACTCCATAATGAAATGGGAGGGAAGAAGCCTCATATATGAAATCTCTGAAGACGAATCAAGTGCCTCCAAGGTAGTCTCACCTAGATCAGGATCCCCAATCAAGGTCAAAACAATGGAATGTGGAGACTCAAGAAAACCCTCCAAAGTAGAATCTGCTTAAAGGGGAGATATCCCCTCAAGAATCTTTTTCAAACCTGTAGAAGTAGCCAAGTTTGTGATACCTGAAACAAAGCCATCATGTCATCCCAAGTCTAGAAAACTAAATATGTCCTGATGAATACGAATTATGGAAGCCTCAATCAATGACTCTGGACAAGGAATCATTGAAGGTGAAGATACATCAACTGTCTCGAATGGAGAAGAAGCATCTAAAGAACCTTTTATATCCTCATCTGAAGATTCAAAGCATTCCAAATATGTAAACTCCTGCATAGCATTATCATCATAGGGTATCCTATCTGAAGAATGAAGAGGCACATGAAATTTTGAATCATGATCATCGGGGAATGGTGGAGTATCATGATCTCCAAATAGCTCCCAAATCTTAGTCCAAAGAATGTGAGGACAATCGTAGTGATCAATACCTTTAAAGAAAATATCATCATCAACATGCATTGCAATGACCTCTAAGACATTATATCTGTTGCAACTCCAAGAAAAATTTTGAATACTTTGACCTGGATGGCGAACAATACCATCCAACTGTGGCAACAATTCAAGTGATTGGAGATGGTTTATGATGCCATGTCTCCATTTTTTATAGTTTCCATTTTGTAACATAATCACAAAAGGATAATATGCAAACCCCATAATGTACTATGATCTATCTCTAAGATTACAAAGACATTGACCTTTAATATCAAATAGAAACTCCCAAATATGATGCACAACTAAAAATGAAGCCTCCCAATGCAAATAGACTTTCTCCAAATTGCAGTATGTCCAAGTATCAAGCAAATGCCACAAATTGCAAAAACTCAATAGAATGTACTTGGGGTTGAATGTAAGAAAATTAGATGGAAAAAATGATAGACTTATGAATCACCTTCACAATGCCGCTGGAATCTCCAAAATCTAACAAAATAGTGGAAAGATACGAGCTTGAGAGACCAAAAGGAAGCACTGACTTCAAGCTGTGATAAAATATTACAAGAATAAAATATAATAAAAATTCCTACACCACTAGATAGTTCTCAGAACCAACTTTCCAACAATATCTCGTTTGCAAAAATATGATACCTGAGTCACAAGTTATGGTGATTTTAAGAAAATTGTCCAATTAAGACATGATGAGGCTTTCGTGATGGTCATTTGGCCATCAAATTTAAGATATTCGCCCAAATTTTTTTGAAAAAATCACCAAAAAATAATTTTACCTCAGAATATGAAGTATTTTTATATGATATCAATCAGAGAGTGGGATTTTTTCTGCAACAAGGGGGATGAAATTTTTTCTTGAAACTTGTACAATCTGGACGATGCCCTTCCAATATCACTGCAAAAAACCTCTAATGGCCTCTAGATGACAAAGTCAAATTTTGATGAATGGGTAGGCATTCCTTAGGTTTTTAGTCCTTCTAAACATAATGGCAGAGTCAAATCTGACCCAAAGTTCCTTAGAAATCAATTGTCTCTGGGATGAGAACAACTAGCCCTTCAAGAAAACCCTTCAACCTGTGATAGTCTCCTCAGCTCAACTTTCCAATATGAGATGGATCTCCTATGGCCTATGCTCTAATACCATGTTGGAAATATGAACAATAACCCACTTGAAGCTAGCCACACTTCAAAGGATCAACCAAGAAGAATACCATCCACATGAATAAAGGAGTGTTGCAACATGAGCAAGAAGACAATATGATCAAATGATGATCTTGAACGTATTGAGATATAACTCATGAGATGATTTAAAAATGTACAAGAGCCTTGCTTATATAGGAAAGGTGAGAGGAAGTTGGATAACCACCTTAGTTACAAACATTAAATTCCTAATGCATGAGAGAAATATTAAATGCATAGATAACTACATGCCTACTAATGAGATATGGTCCCATTAAATACTAGTTTCTAGAATGCCACCTAGGAAACTAACTCCTAAGTAAACTTATTAACGATGTGAATAGGTCCTCACTAATATCTAGTTAGGAAATATCCCCTTTCACACTAACAAATTCTTCCAGTGAATGGGCAATGAGCATGGAAAAAAAGTAGGCCATTGTCTAAAGTTTCATTTTGAAAAAATTGTGACTGTTCTAGTGGGTAGGTGGCATTTTGCAACGTTGTTGATGTACATGCCTTGCCTCTATTACCACATGTTGTATACATGCGTAATGGGGGGTTCAAGACCCTTTTTTTTTAGATCTACTTTTCATTTATTATGAACAGATTGAAGTACAGAGAATTTTTCTTTGTTAGGGTTACATAATACTTTTCCTGCAAATGCTATGCATTGTCCTAAACAACATTGTTGAGTGCTTGAGAAAATTTGTGTAGAATCTATAGGTAAGTTGCTTTCCATGGTTTCAACAAGTTTTATTTTTATGAATTACCTACCACAAACTTGCTAGTTTTCATGTCCAAATATTTTACAGCCTACGACAAATTCTTTTTGCATCCTCTACAACTTGTGTTTGAACATTGATACAAACTAAAAATGAAAGCATAAAAGAAAGAGATGCATTTGAAACTTCTAGAAAAGCTTTGTTTTTTAGAATATAATGATATTTCTTGTTTTCCTATGTGTGTTAGATTGCTAGTTCTTTGTAGGTTTGATACATGTGGGTAGTCACAAAAAATGATTTACTATCAAGTTAGGGTAAGAGAAAGTGAACAGTAGAGATGTCTCTTGCAGAAGGTAGACATCTTCAGCATGTATCCCCGTCGCCAGGACATTTAACCATCTCTTAAATATGTACCATACCTTGGGGTATGTGCTTTTCCATTCTTAGGAATTTATTTGCCATTTTGTCTGTATAATTTATTGTGCTATAGTGTTGCCTCTCATCTTCTTTCACAAAATCTACTTGAGTTATAAAATTAGTTGAGGCTCTTCTATGTCTTCCCTAGTTTGTATGGTTGAGTTTTTTTTTTAGAGGATCTTACTAGGCCTCTTAACCATCTCCATATATTGTCCTTTTACATTACTCTAGATTTTTTGTGAACTTGCAAAGGGGTTCAAGTGCTCATCTTTCACATTAATAAATTTATTTGAATATATAGAAGAAAAAAAATAGAATCATTTGAAGATAGAATAGCCTCTTTACAATGATTTTTTAGATATTGTAAGAGAAATTGTGTAACAATATTGGTCTATGCTAATATGGACTCTATGGGTGATCCCATTGCAAAATAGGAACAATATTGATGAAGTAAAGCTCTACTGAAATTTATTGTGAATATATGTGCAAAGAATTCTTCTTTGTTAGGGTTACATAATATTTTTCTACAAACTCTTGTATGCTACCAAATAAATGTCCACTTTCCTTTTAGAAATTATTTGTCTTCCCATGGTGAAAACTTGGAGGATTTTCTTCTAGCTAATGTTAACTCAGTCTACATCATGACTTTCCAAGCCAGCCCTAGTTTCTTCAACACCAGTTCTTACACAATACAATCAAAATAAACTT
>VDFB02047230.1:492893499-492996052 GCA_007258455.2 Sequoia sempervirens | reverse complement strand
GCATTACCAAAAGGTCCCTAATGATTAGTTCTAGGAAACTTGGTAAGATTTATATTGAATTTGCATGATCTTGGTGTGATCATAGTTTCCTTTGTTTGTTATTAGGGTTGGAATTAAGAAAATATCTTAGGATTATGAGGCATTCACACACACAAGAACATGAGGTGTAAAAGTAATATAGCTTCACAGTCCTAGAAAAAACTAGACTAATAAATAGGATTTCCTCTAATTGACCTTTGCAAAGTGACATATAAAGTATTTGGAATGCCATTTATAAACAACCTATTATCTTCTACATCTATGATTTCTAACCCCTAATACCTACTTGTATCAAATTTATGAAATTAGATCCCCTATTCATAATATAAAAGTGATATATTTGATTATATTTTATATATTTAGAAAACCCCAATATGCATGCATGTGATAAAGTATTACTTTAGAATTGAATCTCCCAGGCTAACTATATAATGCAATTATCAAAGAAGCTACAATTTTCAAATATGTTATTTTCTATGAAGATGAATCATGACAATGAGAATGGATTAATGACTAGAAGAAATTAAAAGGTATTGAAATAAAATATTTTAATGGAAGTGTAACAAAATTTCCCTATACCTAGCAATACATTCACCACAACTAGTATCTCATTTTCACCATTAATAACATCTCCAAACACAAGAGGAATACCAATTCTGATGTCAAGGAAGACAAGAAACTCAAGATAAACTATGCGAGGCAACACAAAATGAAGAAGAAAATGACAATTTTACTAATATTTCCTTTATTTTTGGAAGTTGATCTAATTAGTTTTGAAGAATCCATATATGTAACGAAAATGTTTCAATGTTATGTATGCGGATATTATAAGATTGAGAAAAATAAAACATGGTAGTTAGTGGATCTTCAAATACCTAAAAAGATGCCATTGGTGTCAAATTGGTTTATAAAACTAGATACAATGAAAATGGTGAAATTAAAAGGCATAAAGAAAGATTGGACACAAAAGAATATTTGAAATTTAGCATATAATTTATTATAATGAAACATTTTCACTTGTGGAAAGATTGGACACAATTAAAGAGAAATTTTAGCAATAGTAGCCCAACACAATTGGAATGTGTATCAAATGGATATAAAATCCATATTTTAAATTATGAGTTAGAAGAAGAGGTTTATGTTTCATAGCCAATTGGCTATGATATTTTTGGTTCAAGAAAATAAATTCTATAAGATGAAAATTGTGTTATATAAGCTCAAACAAGTAGGTAGGGATTGGTATAACTTCATAAACATGCATTTTAAGCAATGGCTTTGACAAGAGTGGCATTGAACTCCACACTATCCACCAAACTAGAAAAATAATGTGAAATTTTATAATAGGTTTTTTTTGTATGTAGATGATTTAATTTTTACAACAAATTGAAAATTATAGATTAGTATTGAAGAAAGAATTTAAGCTGATAGATTTAGGATTGATGAAATGTTTTCTTGTTATAGAAGTTAATTAAATTAGTGGTGGATTTTTTTAGAACTTATATGTGTATGCATTTATGATGTATTGAAGAGATTTAGAATGTTGAGTAGTAAACCAACACATATGCACTAGTTTAAATAGAGTAAAGAATAAGAAAAGATGATTATAACAACAATGTAGACCAACATTCTATAAAATATTAGTTGTAAGTATGTTGTATTAGATAGCTACAAGGCCTAATATAATTTATGTAGTGAGTTTAATCCCTAAGTGCATGAGAAAACTAAAATACATTCACTTGCAAGAAAGAAAAATAATCTTGAAAAATGTCAATGGCACTAAAAATCATGGAATTTTATATATTAAATTTTAAAATAATTTAAACTTAATTGGCTATAAGATAACTAAGAAAGTAGCATTGGTAATAGGAAGCTCGCACTTCCAAATATGTTTTCTATTTTAGTTTGGGAGTAGTATCATGGTATTCCAAACAACTCATTGTATTTCTCTTATATTTTAGGCTAAGAATGTGGTTGTAATTTCAATAGATTGCCAATAAATTTGGATGAGATTTAAGTATTGTTAGACTTAATTGGATGAGAAAATCTTGTGAGAATATAATTGTTCCAATCTATTATTTAAAAATACTATATAACATGGTCATTCCAATTAGATTGATATCAAATATAATTTAATTAAATAAATAGCTACAAGTGCAAAAATTAATTTTAATTTTTGCATGTGAAAGAAGCAATTCACAAACATTTTATAAAGCTATTAGAAATAAATTATTTTTAGAAATCGAGATATAGTTTGGGCATCACTAATTTGGAAATTCAAGCTTAAGGGAGTGAGTTGGAATAAAGCTTGATCTACCATCTCCAAAGATTGCTTGAGTGGTAGCTCCACCTAGACTATTTCTAGTAGAATCCATATAAAGCATTTGATGAATATAGTTAGTCTATAGATGAGCTTTTAAAAATATCAATAGTCTAGAATACCTTGACATAGAAGACGTGAAAATTATTAGAATTGAATATGTTGGATTCTCCATGGTTTTGATCCCATTTCTTTTTCTTACACCATGTATCCCCTTGTCATCCTAAGACTCTCAATTTGTCGTCACCCTTTTATTTCAACTTTCATAACTCCATATATGTTTTTGTCAAACTAAATTGATCCCCTATTGTTTGCATATGCATTTTTATATAATTTTAGTTTACAATTCCTTGTTGCTAGTTTTTTTCGTGTATCAAATTGCCTTATTTATTACTTGTTCTTTTTAAATTCATCATCATGTGGTCCGTGAACTAGGCAGTTTACTACAAGGAAAAAAATATTGATAATTTATAGTGATGTAGCTATATATAAGTGATTATTGGTTGGTTGGCTTATGAGATGGATTTTAAAATTGAGGGCTCGCCTAAGCTAGGTACAACATAGAGGAATTTATTTTATATGGAAAAATTAAAATGCATTTTTTCCTTGGTTTAGGTTTTTATTTAGTATGTAAAGAGACATTATGTGTGTATGGATGTATGCAAGTTTGGATGGTTTGGACAACCCTACCAAATCCATAAATGCTACTTATATCAATATAGGTGGTTTGTATATGATATGGCAATTTACCGTGGCCATTAATATAACATTAGCTCTCATCAAGTGAAGGAAAACCATCATGTTTAAAATATAACTATGGCATCCCATATCCCCTATTTCTAGTCTTATCAAACACATGTAAAGTGGGGATATAAAAGAATACATGATTTTTTAATAATATAAAATTCCCTATTTTATAGTTTCTTCCTTGCATTTGTGTGAGCAGCAACAAGAAAGAAATATTTACTCAATTGTTTCATGTTGGTTCTTGTACTAAGGATATATTTAATATGCATAAAAGATGATGTCTTATTGGCTACAAATATTAAATAATATATTATATAATACAAGATAGTTAAAAATGATATTTTGTGGCATTGCCTTATTCATGTAAGAAACATATTTTATTATATGCTAGCATATGACATGGTATAACTAGAATGATGCCTTTTATTTTTTCCCTCCTTGCACAATGTCTTTGATTTGGTGCATTATCATTGTATTATCCTTTTCTTCAAAATAACATATGTTTATAAGAATGGAAAGTCATGTTGGGTAGATTTATTACGCATGAAGGCAAGGAAACTAATACATGTACATGCTTGGATTTTTTTTAGAATTGTTTGTTTATTTTGAAAGATATTATCCCCTATCTATTTACTCTCAATTTTATTTTTAATAGATCTAATCCCTTGTGTAAATGAACGTCTAGTGTAGAGTGTTGAGAAGATAGGGATTTTTTTTATTTGACATGAAATTCAAAGTTATCTACACCCATATGATAAGAGTGGGAGAGAGGTGAATGATATAAATACATGGTGATAAGATGTAAAATATATTGGGCTATAGTATTTTTATTTTTGGGAGACTTATTCATCGTATGTCGACTTGGAAAAGTTGTAGTAATGGATTTTCCTCACCATGTTTTAGGTGTCTCCCTAGTGGACTAAGGTATTCTAGGAAGTCATGAGAGTGCATCATGGCTCCTCATGTCATTTTTGGTGGATTCTTGTTTTGAGGACTTGTTAGTGTCAAAACATTGTAAGTCATTGCAATATCTTACAATACACTCTTTTTAAAACAAGTGGGGTATCTTTGAAATATTGTGGATTTTAAACTAAACCTAAACTTTGTGATGATTCATAAATTTGTGCATTATATTGAAATGAGAAAAACACAATATAGTTCTCATTTCAAGTTTACAAAAATTATCGCATTGTTTCATTCTTGATGCTATTTCTCAATGAAATAGGAACTAATTATGAATGGAAAAGGACAAAAAAAATTAAAACACATTTCTTTTAGTTGTGTTTGGTAGTTTAGAATTAGTTGATACATCTTATTCACCAATATAATTCGGTATTATATTTTTATATATTCTAATTGAATTCAAGTCAAAGCATCTTTAAAGGATCATGCTAGTGTAATTTGTAAATTGCATATGTACATTGTTCAATTAAGATTACTCATCTTAAAAGGTATACAATTATTTCACATCAATTGTTGCATGCACATACCTACTATTATCTACCTAATTAAGGTCAAATAGTTTTAATTTTGGTTGTTATGTGGTGTGGTCAGTCGATAGATGGATTGTAACTTATTATTTCCCCTTCTTTGTCTTATCTAAAATCATCATGAAAACACCCTCCTAGGCTTGGTAGTGTTCAAAGAGGAAAAAGCTTAACGACTCTTATCAATTGTCTTAGTACAATTATTTCTTTGATGATGATCTTACCCTTTATGTCATGGCTTATCTGTTTATGTTGTCTTGACATTAAATGGATTCTTTATAAGAATGGAGATGCAATCATTAAGAGCCAACATAATACAAGATTGAAACTTTCAAAATACACTAAAAAATGTAACCATTCTATATAAATATACATGTAGCATTATAAATGAGAATATTGATGAATAAGAATTATAAATATGTTCAACAACACTTTTGTAATTTTTATATATGTTTCACTTATGTATGAAAAATAATCTATTTATTTAAGTAAATTCAATAGAATTAACAATATAAAATAGAATGGTACTTTTAATATAGATTGTTTAATAAAATAAAACACAAACTCTTCAAATTATTAACATTAAAACTTTACTATAAATTAATAAATTTATCAATTATATATGTAATATTTTATTATTTATAAGATATTTTTTTAAATCACTTAAATTTGTACCAAATATAAATTATCTATACATTATTATTGTTAACTACAAACCTCTATGATTAAATCCAACTCTATTCTCCTCACCATCTCTTATAACAAACTAATTTCTTTAAGCATGATTCTATAGATAGGAAATTAATTCCACCCAAAGAAAGGTCTCACTTGTCTACAATGTTAACCAGTTTAACCTCACCAAAATAAAATTCTTTTTGGTTAAACAATGTGCTTATACTTACACTTTTTAACTCTATGATGAACCTGTCATATAGAAATAAATTTATTTCTTCAAATTTGGTTAATTTATGAAAGTCATTTTGTACAAATTATATGTGATACACTTGATCTCCAAGATTATTGTGGATCGATCTATATCAAAGACTCATCAAAGTTGTGAACTAGAGAATAAGCAACTTGTAGAGATAACTTTAAGTTTTATATTTCTTCATTTTCATAGAGAAAAAAGATACCTCAGCTGGTGCCATCAAAACACTATACATTCTTAATAATAAATTTCCAAATTTATTTCCCTCTCAATTACACTACATTATTCTACATACATTATCTCAGCAAATTTTCAACACATAGAAGAGCAGATACTTCCATTGTGCAGCGAAGAACATAATAATGAAAGCCAATGTACTGACGAGCCCCTGTAACAAAGCCTACCTCCCAATTGCATTTGCTTGAAAGTTCCTAAAGCCTTTAAAAAAATGGCAAATTCGTGAATAATCTGCAATCAGTGGATTCCAAGATAACACATTTCATCAGGGCATTCTGTTAAACAGTTCACGTGCCTTGTCTATGCTTCCATATTTTGCATATCCTGCAATCATAGCAATCCATTCGACCACATTTCTTTGAGGGATTTTGTCAAACAGTTTACATGCCTTGGCTATGCTTCCATATTTTGCATACATGTCTACCAAGGTAATTGCAACCACAACATCGGAAAAAATTCCTTGAATGGATGTCCATACCCTGTTTCGAAGCTCTCATTTTCGCACAGGTAGGGAGGCTGCTAGCAAAGGTTGTCGAGTATGGCTTTACAATTGCAGTTGCATTTGCTTGAATGTTCCCCAAGCCTTTCAAAAAACCTATTTTGCGTATATCCTGCTATCTAGCATTCCATCCACATTTATGTCAGGCATTCGGCACGTCCCTTGTCTATGCTTCCAGATTTTGTATGTCTGCCAGAGCATTTTCACATGCCTTTCCTCTGCAATAACAATATTCCACGAGAAGCTTTTATTTTGTTGTATGTGATCAAACTTTGTACGAACATCTACCAAACTTTGCAGCGCGGGAACAGTTTTTTAGTATGGTTTGAATCATAGGCGGGAACTGGGCGGTTGACTGCTGACTGCAGCGGTTAACAGAACTGCTAAGGTAAACGGAAACGGAGGCAGGTGAAAGCAACGGGAAAGACAAGCAAAATGGGCACTAAAAATGGGATGCTGGAATGACCGGTTAACAGTGGGCCCCACAGCACGTCCACACTAAGCAGTCAAAGCTTAGTGTGTGACGTTTAAGCCAGGCCGTCACTATCAGTTATTCTTATATTATGTTATATCTTGTAATGAACTCTTTTTACCATCTTTGGTTGTAATTCCTCTTTGAATTCAGTGAATCGAATAATCCTCTTTTGCATGTTGGATTGTTGGTCGGCTTGTATTTATACATATAAACATTTATGCCCCAAACAAATATAATCATTTATGGTTTAAATATATGTTCAGCTCATGAAATTTTCTCAACAACTAGAACATGCTTTGTGAGATGGTGTAGGAACCCGAACGTGGAGAAAGGATTCATTGTCTTTTGCACATAAGTTAGTTTTATTTTGGTTAAGCTCACTATTGAACATTAGATAAGAAGTGTTGATGGATATTCATCATCTTCAGTTACACTCTAATTAGATTATCCCTAAACTCACAGACTTAAAAAGAAACAACTTGTGAACTGAACATATATATATATATATATATATAATAATTTGTAATGATAATTATTCTCGCCAAATTCTAGTGTATAGTAATTAAAAGCATGGAAATAAGGTATGTAAATTTACTATCTGTAGATATCAAAAGTGTTCATTATAACTGTTAGCCTTGGTTGGTATCATACAAATAACTCTTGCATACTTTGATTCTTTATAATGTATCATTAAATTGTTAATATAACTTTTTGGGTAGTAATATTTTGTTGATTTGTTGTGAACCTAACTTCTTAGTTGTGATTAATTAATTTATTTTGTAAGGAATTTTTATTATATAGTAATTTAACTTTAAAATGGTCATTATTTTATTTATTGTTTCATAAGTTTTTATTGTATAGTAATTTAACTTTAAACATAGCTATATTGAAATTTGTATAGTATGTATATGTATATATATATACATGTATATGTATATATATATATATACATGTATATATATATACATGTATATGTATATATATATATATATATGTATACATATATACATGTATATATATGTATACATATATATATATACATATGTATACATATATATATATATATATGTATAATATATATATATGTATATATATATATATATATATATACATATATATATATGTATATATGTATATACTATGTATATATATATACATATATATATGCATATATGTATATATATATATACATGTATATATATACATATATATATATACATATATTTATGTATATATATATATATATATATATACACACACATACATATACATATATATATATATATATATATATATACATGAATATATATAATACGGTTATAACTAAACAATGATCGTTTGTTATAAGGTGAGAAAAGAATATTTCACCTTCTAGTTAAAAGACCTATTGAGAATGAATTTGGAATTAGCCAAAGCTAAAATAGACCGTGTGTTTTATATTTAAATAATTGGTAGTTAGATAAATAAGGAAGTTAGATTTATTTATATGTGTTTAATATGAGTGTTGATGCCTCTTGTATTCACATGATTAACGAAGAACTTACTCCATTTTTGTATTTTATTAGTGTTTTAGTGGAAGTGTTGCTTGTGTGATGTACTATGGTTGCTCATTGGATAATAGAATGTTATTGTTAATATCTTTATGTGGAGTCCTCGTGTTAAATGGGGTTGGGAGTCTTCTAGAGGCTTGGGAGTTTTGTTATTGGTTGAATCGTTATGTTTGATCCTTGAAGTGAGTAATAATGTGCTTGTGAGGTGATGTTGTGGGTCTTTAGCCATGCACTCTTTAATTGTATTACAATTGTGTTGAGAGCGAGATGGTCCATGCCTTGCTCAGGTTATGTACTCTTATGGTTTTCGTTTTATATGTATTATGGCTTGCCTTGTTGGTTTTATTGGATCTCCTAGCTGCTATTAGGGGGAGTGGCTCTCAATGGGGGTCAACACACAAAGTGGTGCCGGGATAACCCATGTGAGAGTTTCTTAACTTAGTGATAACCTAAAATGAATTAGGGGGTGGGTAATATACACATTAATCAAGATAGTGTATGCCTCGCCCATGCTTATAGTGCTCGTTTAGGCTAAGGATGGGTTGAGAAGGCCTAGTTGGCAAGACCAACTTCCTTGTCCTCGTGAAAAGAAGATTGGTTCGCATGTGTCACCCTATGGGGTTGACACCTAGTGAGAGGCTATCAGGATAACCATAGATTGGGGGTCAGCGCCTAGTGAGAGGCTGTCAAGATAACCCATGCCAGGACCATGTGATGACACTCTTCCCTCTACAGGCTAGTATTCCCTTATTTGTTCTCTCCCTTGACTTGTGATGTCCTTTGTCCTCTGGAAGCAATGTATGTTATTATGTGTTGTTAAGTTGTTGCATTGTCAGTTTTCCTATGTTTAGTTTTGTTATATCAGTTGGTTGTCACCTTGTTGTCATTGTGGTGGTGGGACCTTATCGCTATCTCCTAGCACGGGGGATGGACCATAGGGTTCCACATGGTTGGGTGGAACATGCCTTGTACTCCATTGGGTTTCCCTTGTTGTTGTTTGTGTTCGTGGTGACTGTTCTTAATGATGTGGACTCCTGCACTTACTCTTGTTCGTGTGAATTACCTTTCATGTACTTGTACTAAATTGAAATCAGCTGTATCATGTATTGTAACTCTGATGTATATTCTTCCCTATTGATTTCAGGGAAGCACTATTGTAATGATGTAATGTTGTAATTCATTATTGAACTCTCTCTTGTAATGAGAATGTTAATGATGTACCTTGTTTATGTTAGTTAATGAAATTGATTCTGAATGGTATATGTTGATGACATGTTATGGTTAATTCATATTGGTTGATCATTTAAATGTGATTGATAAAATGAAAATTCATTTTGTTGATGGAGTTTGTTTAATGTGATGATTTACAATTATTGCTAGTTAGCTAATGGGATTCTAGTAGTGTAGTCATGGAACCTTAGAAGACTTAGGTTAGAATACAAGCTATTGTTTCATCTGCATTCTTAGTTTGTGCACTTCTTGCATTTCAAAAAAAAAAAATTGTTTCGTTTTAGTGTTGTCCTCTAGGGTTTCGTGGCAGGGCATTGCAAATATAATGTTACACACTAGTCTTCAACTCTTCACTCACATTAGTAGTTATTATTATGATCCTTGTTACAAATAGAATATTTCACATAACCCAAACTACACCTCCATTCTTATGTCCATAGGATGTGGTGGTTTGAAATCTCTACTACATATATAATTAATTTATACCATATTTATACCATATTTAGAACATAGGAATTTATTATATATATTAATTATTTATTTATAACATATATTATAGCATAGTTAAAGAGGAACATGAGAATAGTAATTATTTATAGCATATATTATAGCATAATTAATTTATATATATAATTAATCTCATCTCAAACTACACCTCCATTCTTATGTCCATAGGATGTAGGATATGTATAGGATGATGTCTCAATTTATATATTTTTGGTAGGGAGGATTTTAAAAATGAGATCTATGATGGTAATTCAATGAGAGCACTCTCCTAGGATCAAGCAGAAAATGAAGGATTTATATTTATTTTGTTTAAGATGAATGGCTAAGATTGCATTTACTAAAAAACATGTTGCAACAATCAGTCGCTTGAAAATGGAGAGGGAAATTAATTCATTTCATGATGGTGGAGGGAATATAGGTAAAATATTATTTAATTTAATTATCCATGTAAGGTGGAAATTTAGGTAGTATTTAATTAGTGTTGCATTGGACTAGACTAATTAATTAGTTGGTGATGAAACATTGGTATGGAATAATGTTAGGATGACTTTATGTGAGATGATGTTGTGACTAGAAAAAGTAATGTCGTTTCAAATAAGCTATAGACATTTAGTGGAATAGAATCGATAATAGGTACCCCTACCATTTAAAGGAAATGAAGTTAGAAAATGGCTTAGGGATGCCCCCTCAAGAGAGCAAGTGGGTTGACAAGACGGAGGTGGACTCTCGAAAGGAAAACTAGGTTCAAAGGGATGAAAGATGGATGTAGTTTGAATACATAGGAACAAGGGGGGATAGTAAAGAATAGGATGAGAGATCAAGTGATGAGGATGGTGGATTTTATGAAGAATCTATTAATGAGAATTGGATGCAAGTACATGTTGAATTTATTGAGAGCTACCAATGTTTGTTGTAGCACTTGATATTATGCATCAAGGGTATAAGGACTAATTTGGTGACATGCCAAGTGCATGAAGGATGGATATCCAAGTAGGAATATGACCTAATGCACCATGATATGAAAATCATGATGACAATCATGATGTGCCTCAAGGATTAACTTATAAATGCAAGCAACAAAAGAAACATGTAAAAGCAAGAAAGAATGCATGGACAAACAATAAAAAAAAGACAAATAAGATTTTGCCCCTAATCAAGCTAAAAGCCAACGATTAAGTGATTTGATGGTGACTGTAATGTCTCAAACCAAAATACATATGCAAATCCAATCTTAAACCTTCTACCAATATTTATTATTCAAGATAGTGATATCAAATTCTAGTATTTAAATTAGATCTTAAATAACTAAGATTTAATTCACTTTTCACACATGATCATTATCACTACATTATAAATTACAAATATAACTCTCAATATTTCTCTTATTATAATTAATGACCGAATTACATTCAAATAGTTTACAACATCAACAACTACAACAACATTAAAATTGTGTTCATACTTGTAACAATAGCAAATCAAACCAATACAATGCAACTAAAATATGTGATCAATGAAGCTCTGATGCGACCTTTGAATTAGATTGTTCTCCAAAATAAAAGGGTTTTCATCCTCTAATCTCCACACTCAAGCACACAAATGCTCAATTAGTTTTTGGATAAGGGTTTGTGTAAAGTAATAGATGATCCTTAAATGGATGTGTTCACCCTTTTATATCTACCACAACAATAACAAGTCAGACACAAAGTGAATATACATATTCCAATTTGAACAATGATTATGGGTGAGAAAGATCATGTATGGGAAAGTTATGCCACCAAAATAGACCATTAATGATATTATGACATGTATTAGGGAGTTGGAAAGAGAATTAAAACCAATAATGAAAATATTGAGATGTGGGGGTTGGAAATACCACAAGACTCATACCATAGGTTAGGAAAGCAGGGGTTGAAAAGACAAGTCCAAAATTTTGATAAATACAATAGAAAGATTGGGGAATGATGGAATACATGACAAGATGGAGAAGTCTAAAAATCTAACAAAAAAAGGAAAAACGTAGTTGGGAGGAAAGACATACTCAAAAGGAGAAAAGCACACAACAAAACAAGATGGAGGGAGACACGAGATAAAGAATAGACCTAATATCTACATAATTAAATTAAATGAAAATAGGATAGATATGATGATAATTTTGTTGATGTGGAAATAATATATCTGGAGAACAATGTCAAGACTGGGAACAATATATCTCGATGTCAATGATTGGCTAATTTAAACAAGGTTTGGATTTCAACAACATCAAGGATGAAAGTATGGATTGGGCTACTTGGCTACATTTGGCAAGATTATTCTACAACATTGTTGGTGTGTTTAGACAACAAGAATCTTAAGTAGGTGAATGGTTGTGTGGATTAGATTTGGATACTACTTTCCACATGGGATGGATTTAAATATTAGGTAGGGGATCATAATCATGAAGGTTTGAGTGTCTGGATTATAAAATAATGATCTTGTGTCTAGGTCAAATATATTATGTGGTATGCTTAGGATTGGCTAATGCTCAAATTACTGAGGAGAAAACTCATTCTAGCATCAAGGGTGAAGTTGCTTGGAGGAATGAAATGATGGAATCATGGAGAACAATGAGAGATGGGGTGCAATATGGAAATGGGGAGAGGATACAGGGTGTAATTTTGAAGGACTATGTCGTATAGGAATGAGATACCCTATTTGGTTTCTTATTGCTTTTGTGTGCTTTTTTTTGGACATATTAAGGGATTGACAAAACATGTTTTAAGATCTTGTCCACTTCCTTATCAAGTTTAAAAATAGGAATGAGGATAGATTGTAGCCACTCAAATCTTTCTAATAATAATTTCATGCCATCAAACCCATCTTGATGTCTAACAAATATTAACTCATTAAAATAATTAAATCTAATTTCATTAATTAGTCCATAAATTAAATCATTCATTAATCCACTTAATCAAAATTAAATTAATTGTGTCATTGTACGATATTGCTTGTTATATGTGGTATTGTTGTGACTTATTTATCATATAGTGCAACCCTTTGTCATGGTGTGGCTTTTGGGAACATATCACTTGACATATGGCTTATGAAAAGCTCTCATGCCTATTTTGCATATATCACTCTTACTACCTTAAAGATAATTGAGCTCTCGATAGGCATTAGCAATTACTTTAAGGAGGGGTATACATTCCACTATATGCTTCACTTGGACCACACACCATGAAGCTAGTTGTTCTATTGTAGCATCTCTTGATCATCTTTGTAGCACTTTATTAGAGTTACCCAACAAACAACATTTTTTTTCTTGCCTTGTAATTTTTGATATTTTTGACATGAAACTCACCTAGTAAACAATAGATTTTACTTTTCATTTGCTAATTGTAAAACTCGCCTAGTAAACAATGGATTTTAATAGCATGTGATGCTTTAACTTATTCACGAGCCACCTAGCAAACAACATAATTTTTTAGCCTGTGACTATGAATGTTATCTTTCGTATGGATCCTAGTAAGGATTTGTGGATCTTACTAGGTTGTGATGTCATACCTTGTATGCTTTGTGTTTTCTCTATGTATGATCTGTGCATGTTTGGATTGTTATTTTTTTAATCATAGTTTATATATGTGTGTGTATGCCTTCATGCCTCGTGTCTTGTGTGTATGGGCCTTTTATCTTAACCTTGTAGTATGGTAGGATCCTAAGCCTAGGGGCTATTGTATCTCTCAATTTGGTGTTTTTTTTATCTCTACTATGTTTAGGTGAAAGTATTATGGATTCTTTGTACTTTATCATGGGTAGGGACATAAGTGCATACCCTCGCTAAAGTGGTGGCTACAAATAGTGTCGTAAATTATCATCACTCATAATTTTACACTAGGTTTGGCACCCACTTTGGCACATATGCTTAATTATGCTTGTGATATACTTGTTTTTTTATCTTTTTGGAAAATTTAATTAAATCATTATTTATTAGGCCCTCACAAATAAAATTATTCTTGGACCCTAGCGTGACACACTAGCATGATCCTAGCTATTCATGCCCAAAATTTTGAATTTGAAAGTTGGCCTTGTTGTGGTTAAGAAAATAACTGTGTTTGCTAGCCTCTCTAAATGATTATTTCGATGTGTGTTTGGATTCATATATGGAACCTCTTCCCTCCTCCATAAGTCCAGAAAACTAAGACAATTAATGCAAACAAAATGGAAAAATTAGAAGCAAGACAAGCAAATGGTCAAGGATACAATTCAAATCAATTATAGTCTACAATCTACCAACGAATTCATGTTCAAGTGTCATGTGATGTTTCTTATTTATTGTTATTATTATTATATGTGCAAACACTTGCAGGATCTTAAGGAACCCTCTCCATCCTCCTTGTGTGAGATTGGCATAGATGCATCAATCCAACAAGAGTTTCATATCTGAGTGGTAAGATATGATTGTATTGTAATTATCATTACCTTTATTGTTTTGCCTCTACTTTCTTGAGAGCACACACTCTTTATCATTTATCATCATTATTGTTGTGGAGGTGAGAACACCACATGGGTTTTGATCTTAGGGGCGTACTTTTAAATTTTCTTAGAAATGATTTTTTTTTGAAATGTTCACTTCAAGATTCTAATCATTTTTGTAACTACCAAATCTACCAAAAATACATAAATTAATTGTATTTAACTTGTAAATAGATTCTTGTATAAAACCTTACAATATGGAAAGATTATAGGGGAAGTTATTTCATTTGGGTCCTTAGTGGGTGTTAAACCATGGATTTACATAAAAATGAAATTGATAATAGTGTAATTATATCTAGACTATGAAAAATATATAAATGGAAACACAAATCACAATCCCTAATTTAGATACAAAGGGGACAAATAGAAAATAGAAGGTAAAATAATCATTAGGAGGATCAAATGACAACAAAATATATGGGAGGTGGATTGGGGATAAAAGGAATGGAAAGAGACAATAAAAAGGAAGGGAAATAGGTACAAAATAGGTGGAACATAAGGAAATGGGAAGAGGAAAGAGAAACATGATGAATTAGGAAAGAGAAAACCTATGGGAAAAGCTCCTCAACGGTTAGAAAATAAAACTACAATGATCCAAAGCAATTGTCTAGCAAGATGATAACACTCAAAGGATCCAAAGCTTAAATAATTCTCCAATTCTCTAGTAAAATGATAACATACAATAAGATAATTGATCTTTTATGTCCAAAATAAGATTGATGAATCTCTATTTATATGTTTTTAAAGGAAATTGAGGCAAGAATAAATGGAAATGGTATAATTTAGCCAGAGATAACCTTACATGTAATTTTAGAAGTTAAAAAAGGTGGTTCAAACCTATGAGACATGTTTGAACCATATTATAAGGAGGCTTAAATCTTATGGGAAGGAAGAAGAGGTGGATTAAAGATGATCAATTTTTATTTCAAGTAAATTAGATTTGTAGTAGATGTATCCTAGTGGTTTACATTATCCTTGCTCTAACTAAATACAATATCTTTGCATGTTATTATTCTTGTCTTGTGGCATGCATAATGTTTTTGATTAAGTAAGAAGAAAACAAGGATGTTGATCCTTGTAAAAAAAATCCCCAAGGGCATAGCAAAATAGGCCACTAGTAGGCCACAAACAACACACATGCAACACTTAAAAGTTTTTAACTATAAGATAGTTAAGATTCATAGTAAAAACCATAACAAAAAAATAGATAAAAAATCACAAAAACTAAGAGAACAATTGTCCCCGGTCTTCAGTAAGAAACTTGTACAACTCTCCATAATTGGTGCTAGTACTCACTTTGAGTCCATGTCTCTTAAGCTCCAAATCTTGTAAGACACAAAGTAGTAGTCAACCTGTAGATCACTTTAGAGTTTAATTTAGATATTACTTTCAACTTTCCTTCTAAGACCTCAACTTTGGCTTTAATTTCAACAACCTTTATAGCAATTTGATCACATTTAGGGTAGACCTTCTAGGTAGTCACACCATAAGAGTGGGATATATATCTTCAGCTTCAAAGAAATCGGCATTCATTTCTTCAAACAAACTACCACCCATATCAATTTTTAGGGTCTCGTTATTTTATGCTTCTTGATTTAATTTTCTCATTTGAATTGATTCACTTGAAGTATCTCTATCTTTAATATCGGGGGTTTGAAGCCCAACAATTCTATTGATCTCCTTATGCTCAATAACTTAACCTTATGTTCTCCATAAATGACCACCCTTACATCAACTTCATTAATAGTCTTATTCTAATGATCAATGGTCTCATTATCATCCAAAGCAAATTCCTTGACTTTCATCTTCTCCTTAGAAATAAACCATTCCTCCTCAACAAACATGTCTTCCTCCTCAACAAAATAAACAATACTTCTTTTAGCCTTCTCAGCTTTAGGGTTTTTGAAATACTTCATAGAACTCTTAGTGGGTACCTTCCCAATTTCTTAAGTCTTTGTAGGGATATTTTTGAGAGTGAAAAGACTCATAGAAACTTCCTTGTGAGAAGAATAAATAGGGGTCTTAAGAGAAGTTTTGGTTTTAACCAGACTCATAAAAGAGCTAGTTTTTTAATAACATCCAAAGGTAAATTTGGAGTGGCTTCCAAAATGGGAACATGTTTTTTTAGTTTGTTTTTAGAGTGAGAGGGGGAAGGAACAACCATAATAGGACACTTTTCATTTCCTTTTGACGAGGAAGTAACTACAATAGGGGAACCAACCTTCTTCCCAATTTGATTCACAATGGGGGAGTCTTCAATAAGAAAGGATTTAATAGGTTTCAAACCTGGCATAAGGGTAAATGGAATTGGTATAGACAAAATATCAAAACTTGATGGAGTGGAACAAGGGCTTCATCAAGGTTTTTAGCAATCAAACCCTTGATTTCTTTAATAAAGGATTCAAATAGAGAAAACAAATAGAAGGGAAAGATTAAAAGGAATTTGTGCCTAAAATGATTTAAGAGGGAAAAATAATAGTTGTAGTAACTTTAATATCGACCTTCTAAGGTAAAGTATTTCATTAACATTAAACATACCTTATCTCAGGGAGTAAGAAGACTCTCCCTCTCGAATCCACCATGTAGCTTCATAGGAGCTTCGCCCTCCTTGAAGAATAGGGCCATGCTCTCATTGTCAAGAACTTTGCTCCACCTCTTCAATTTTTTTACTTTGCATGGCATTCTTATAGTTTAAGAGATAATTTATTCATTCACTTAAAAGCTAATTTGTGGGCCATTTGAACCTATCTATTATTCCATGCACCAACAAACTAAATCTAGATATTTTCATTATAACCATTGAGGCATTAGAGAAAAGGATATATCCCTCCTTCACATAAAATATACCATAGTGTTACATCCCCTTTAATATCATCATAGGAAATTAGCTTGATCTGAAGTCTATCACCACCCATAATGACAATCCTATTATACTTATAGCTAAACACAAGGTGGTAAAATCGTAACCAAGTGTTGGTAAAACAAATATTTCTATAAAAGCCTCCACAAAACCTCAGTAGCAAAATATTTCTATTTTTGAACCCTATTAGATCATTATGGACAATACTATAAATTTTAATGTTCCACTCATTCTAGCTTAAGTCATGATTAAAAAAAATTAGAACACATAAGATTAAACGGTAGTACATCCTAGATGGTAATCATTATTAGGTGGCACCACCAAATAGATAAAAAATTCATCTTTCGCTTAAGAGCTATCATTCACAAAGTTTGACATGTGACTTCATATACTTGTCTAGTTCATAAGTTCTAGTCACCTCACCATTTTGTACAATTTGGAATAGGATAATAATAATTGTAAACTTGTCCAAATAGTAATCATTAGTAAGGAACGTTGACCAATCACAATAATATCCTATCACACAAGGGAACCTAGTCCTCCACCTAAGCACTGTTTGCATAGCCATGTGTTTATCCCCGTATTTAATCCTAGTCACCTCATCACCCTTGTTAAGTTGGAGAATATGTCACAAAATAGTACCAATTACCATAAGAATATAATAAATTATACATTTTAAATTAAAAATCCATTCACGATGTAATTTCATTAAAAAATATAAAGTTTGTAGCTCATTTTGGAGTAAGAACTTGATATTACTATGAAGGTTCCCTAAGTCCCTCCAACATCTTTGAGAATTAAATTTAAGACCTACATTGGAAACCACATCAACAATGTTGTTGCCTTCTCTGTACATATGCATCAATTCAATCCTATATAAACCAAGAATGAGGATTTTAATATCATGTACAATATCATCAATATACCATCTTGAATCCACTTTCCCCATAAGTTTAGAATCCCCTTCATTCTGTAGGATTTTAATACCCATATAAATAAATTTTGATTCCCCATAACAGAGCCATGGCTTCTATCACATTATTAGTTTTCACTCCTAAGCCCCCAAAATAGGTAGCAATGAAGTCAGCGTTAGGATATCTCAACACTCCCCCTTGACTAGTAGGTCTTGGGTTCCCTTTAGTAGCCCCATCAAAATTATATTTACTCAGTCCTTTTGGAGGGGGTTTCCACTTCAGTCTTTGATGAGCAAGCTTTTTGGAGTTTTCCACCTTGGTAATGTCAATAGAGATACCCCACTTTTCTCCAATAAATATTTCCAATAGGTTGGGGGGCTTTCAAGAGTCTTCAACTTGAAATTAGAGACATTATCCAAAAAGAGTTTGGAGAAAGCAACAAAGACCTCATGAGAGTTTCTAACAAAGTTCTTGAAAATATGATTATTTCTATCTTTCCATAAGCTCCAACTAATATGAGGGGGTTTTGGCTCCATAACTCATTAATCAATGAGCGAGAGAAAGGAGATTTCCAACCTTTAACCAAAGAGGTAAAGATATCATTCATAGCCCAACTAATTCCCAATTTTTGCAGTCATTCCATTGAATTCCTTAGAAGTCATGATGAAGGAATAAATGGGGCATAGATTCCTCATCTCTAAGGCATAAAGCACATATATCGGGGATTTAGAATCCACTTCTTTTTAAGTTCTCTCAAGTGGGGATATTATTGTGGATTTTCATTCACCAAAAGAAATTAACTTTAAGAATAAGATGGTGGTTCTAAATCTTTCTCCAAAACCTGTTCATGGTAGCAGTGTCTAATAACATACCGTAAGTAGACTTAATATGAAACCTTCTAGTCTTGTCCTTGGCCAAAATAATGTCATCTTCCTCTAGAAACATGGGAATCCTAAGTATCTGAATGTTCTGGAGTAGAGCTTTAGCTTTATGTAGCAACACCTCTTGATTGTGACAACAAACAACAAGGTTCTTCCATTATACAACAGATTGAACAAGATAATCATAGACCATTTCTCCAAAGGAGCATTTGTAAGGCCAACCAAACATCTTGAATTTTGGTGGTTGATAAGAGGTTCATCCTTAAGCCAAGTGTCTTCCCAAAATTTGATCATCCTACCATTCCCCAATTTCCATTTGAGACTAGAATAAAGAATACTTCGAGTTTTAAGAATATTGTTTCATATCATCAAACCTTTTGGGATGCCAATTATAGTAAAAACTTTGCTCATCTAAATATTGTTCAAATATTTAGCTTTCATGATGACACTCCCATCTTTATTATATTTAATAAGGCCCCAATCCACTTTAGCCATAAGGGCTTTATTGGTGAGATGAAATTTTCTTATACCATGGCCTCCATTATCTTTGGGCAAGAAAACCTTATCCCAATTAATAAGAGCTAATATTTTTCAATCCTCCATTTTGGTCCAAAGGAAGTTACTTTGAATTTTTTCAAAAGAAAAAAAGCTAAGTACTTAGGAATCTTAAAGAGGGAGAGGAAGTAGGTAGGGATACTTTTCAAGGAGACTTTTAATAAATAGCATTTATGCACTTGTCTTAGAAGTTTTCTCTTTCATCCAATAGGTTTCTTCTAAATTATTTCTAGAACTAAGTTGAAGAAGGTGGGACTAACATCCTCGACTGTTAGAGGGAGCCTAAGGTATGTGCTTGGAAGAGAGGCATATAGACACCACAAGATGACAATAATTTTTTTTTATAGGTCATTTTTAGTATTGAAGATATATATTTTTCTATTCCCATAGTTGATACATTGGCTAGACACAACAACATAGCTATTCAAATAGTTCTTCCATTTGCTAGCTCCACCACAAAGGCATCGCCAAAAATTATAGTGGCATCAAAAAATTGTTGAATGTTTGAAGGGTCAAGAGAGGTTGCAACTTTAATTCCCTTAAGATCTCATGTTCTTAATAGCTTCATAAAATTTATCCCATTAACTTTGGTCATACTAATAAAAAGATATGGGGATAAGGGTCAGCCTGCCTGATCCTCTCCTTGAATTGAAGAATCCTCTAGGGATTCTATTGACAAACACAAAGAATTTAATAGTAGTCACACACTCCTTAATCAATCTGATGATCGTATCTTAGAAACTGAATTTGTTTAGTGCCTTAAACAAAAAGTTTCATGATATCCTATCATAAGCTTTAGAGACATCAAGATTGAGGACCATTCTAGCAAGATAACTCCTATCCATAGAATGTAAAAATACATGGGTGGAGATAGCAACATCAATAATTTTCCTACCATGGATAAAACCTTTTTTATATCTATTAATAATTTTCTCAAGAAAAGGTTGGATCCTATAGACCAAGAATTTTGACAAGATCTTGTAAATAGTGTTACAAAGGCTAATAGGTCTGAAGTCAACCATAAAAGAAGGATTAATTTTCGTATGGAAAAGAGCTATAAAGGTGTTGTTGAGATGTTTTAGTAGCTTTCCAATTCTAAAGAAGTCTTTAGTAGCCTCAATAACATCATATCCCACAATATCTTAGAACTCATGGAAATAAGCAGGGGGGAAATGGTCAAGGCCCAGGACCTTGAAGGAACCCATATAAAAGGTGGAATGTATGACATCCTCCTCAATAATAGGCATGTAGAGTAAAAAATTATCCTCTCAAGAGAGTAAGGAGGGGAAATTTTCCAACAACTATTCATCCATCCCACTACAATGACTAATGGCATGTTCAAACAAGAAGTTTTGAAAATAACTAGAAGCAACCTAGCCAATTTGTTCATCAAAGTTGACTTTAGATCCATTCTCATCAAAGAGCTTAGAAATTTTATTCCTTTTCTTATGTCTCATAGCATATTGGTGAAAGAAATTAGTGTTCCTATCGCCCTCTTTCAGCCACTGAACTTTGGATTTTTGCTTCCAAAAAATCTCCTCTTTCCTCATAATATCATTCTAGTCCTATTACAAGGATTTTTCAATCAAGAAGGCACTCTTTGAAATGTCTCTTTGTGCCCTTCTATTCTAAACCTTTGTTAGAATAGCAAATATCACTTTATTTTCTCCAAAACATTATTGAAGGAGAACTTGATCCAACCTTTGATTTTGTTCTTGATAATAATAAGCTTTTTGAGCCATCCTGGACATGGTAGAACCTTGGATAGGGGTATTCAACCAAGTAGAAATACAATCCATAAAGCTATGAAGAGAATTCCATATGATATTGTATTTAAAATGATATGCATATTTATGCAAGATATCACTCCAAGTCAAAAGTAGGGGGTTATTTACTCAGAGGTAGTTCTCAACAAATCAACAAGCTTGGAACAACTAATAATATCCCAATTTGAGGAGATAGAAAATATATCTAGTTTAATTTGGATAATTTTATTACTTTTCCTCTGATTTGGTCCAAGTGAATAGTTGTTCATTTAACTCAATATCCATGTTAATCCAATAATATTAAGAAAATTAGCTGGATCTGCCATGCTACCAAAATAGTCCATTAATCCTCCAAGTTTCCTTAAAGAGTAAAGAGGGTGTTAAAGTCTCTCATCACCATCCAAATAGATTCCTTATTAGCTAGTATATGAGATGCCACATCATCCCACACCTTTTTCCAAGCATTCCTTAAGTTGGGGGCATAAATGTTAATAAGAGTCCAAATCCTATTAGAAAAAGAAAACACAACTTCTAGACTACTAGAATGCGAAAGATAAACCCCTTTAAGATATGTTTAGTTCCACATTGTGGAAATTTCCCTAGATTCTCCTAGAGACTCATTTATGCAAAACTCAACATTAGGCCATATATTCTTAGCAGTTCCTTCAAAATTATCGGCTATCATTTTAAGTTCCTAAAGGAGAAGGATGTCAATCTTATTTTCAAAAATAAATTTCTTAAGAAGAATTTACCTTTAAGGACTATTAAGTCCTCTAATATTCAAACATAGGATCTTTATTTATGATGCTTTTTGGAGGAGACCTCCAAAGTTCTTTGTCTTCCATTATCTATTTCTCTAGCTATTTCTTGTTGTTTGGTCTCTTGTTGAAAATCTCCATCGACCTTAGCATCAACCCTTATAGCATCAACCCTTATATCAAAAAATTTCCTAATATGATATTTACCTTTACTTTTCGAGGTAGAACATCCATCCTAGATAGGGGAGTTCAAAGTGTCACTTGACTAGCTTGTCCTCATGCTCAAATTAAGGGAAAAATAATCTTTTAGTGAAGAGTGGAGACCCACCTCCTTAAGGAGTTCACTCACCATTCAAAAAAGGTTGTTAGATTACTAAATAATAGTTTCTAAAGAAGACAAAATGGGGATCTCTATTGCCATTGTTCCCCTTAGGGTTGACTTGCATCATGGGAAGTCATAAAATTCATAGAAATAATCTCTCTTACCTCTTTATCTTCCACCAAATCAATTAGTGGAGGTTTTGACACCCTTATCTCAAAGACTCTTGCCTATACAACCATCTACTATTCATTTGAAGTCTTTGTGCCAAAAATCCGATCTTGATTCCCCATTTTAGGAGAGGGGAATTTAAGAGTCACACTTTAAGGATTACTGTCTATTTATTTTGGGTGTTAAGCTAAAGAGGGAAGATTATAATATTGAGAATTCCCTCTTTAAAGGGGTAACCCTCTAAAACATCTACCTCTTTTTCTATAGGTTCCTTGAGTTTTTGTGCTTGTTTCCTATGGGCTTTGTATTGGGTGATTAAATGACTCAATTTCGAGTAGATTTTATAGAATATTGATGGGATTTGTAAGGTCTTTGTGTATTCTAATGCTAACACAAAAGAAGGAAAAAAACCAACTTGGTTTTAGTCTTAGTGACATTATCCACAAAGATGAAATCCTTGAAAGAATTTGTAATCCAAGTGAAGACCTCTTCATCCCAAAAATATAATGGGAGGCCTAAAAACCAAATCCAAATAGAGGTAGTTTTATTCGTATCTGATATAGGGTCTAAGCCTAGCTTCCATCTATAAAGAGAAAGATTATGTTTTCCATAGAACCATGGTCCACTAGCAAGGATTGAAATAATATCTTCTTTTGAGGTAAATTTGAAAAGGATAAGACCAAAAACCATCTCGCTAATAATCACATTCCCTTCAAATTGCCATTTAGCCATATTCCATCACCGAACTAGATCAATGTTAAGGCAAAAGGATAAAAATTTCCCTACCAAGGTGTATTCCATGGAAGAGACAATCTATTCCACAATCAAGTTAGGGAGCTTAATGGTAGTTATTTCATCAAACTCCAAAATCATTGGGATAATATTTTCGCTCACATGTTCTCCTCAAGCCTCACCCAAGAGAATAGTCTTCCAAATTTTGAGATTTGAATCCAAATCATAAATTTAGGAGAGTAGTCTAAAATAGAGTTAGTAGCATCTTGTATTATGGAACTAGGAGGGGGGCAGTTGCCCCCCCTAGATTTTCCAACACCATTCCTAATCAAAATTCAAACCAGAGATTGAGTGGGAAAGAGCAAAGTGCAATAGACTTCTTCCATGCATAATGTTATTAACCTAAGGTGTAAATATTGAACAAATTTTGAAGTGTTGTCCCTTATAATCTCATATTATGTTTTATTGATGACTTCCTATACCCATTCATGGCAACTTAACTTATCATTTTATGTATCTATTATCATTAGCTGACTAAACCCATCATAAAACTCTCTTGTATTGGTATGAAACTTACCAATGGTGTGTTATTGGTTAGTAGTGTCCTTGTTATCTATTAGGATGCAGTTTCATGTCAATTTTCCACTATTTGGGTAATATCCACATGGTTTAGTGAATCCTCACTCGATTTACAAATACATGCATGTGGTTGTTCCATATTTTCCTAGAGTTATTTGCTACCAACCCATTGGACCCACCTTTCCCTAAGCACATTCAAAGACACGAGGAAATTTATCATTGCATTGTATTGGTCTTTCACATCAATGAGTATCTTCATAGTTAAAATAATCACATACAAATATGTGATAAGCCTATATACATAGCTCCCAACATTTTCTAAGCTATATTTTCCTACCATGTTATCCATATGTCTTCCCATTCATTGATCCCCTTGTTTCAAGTGTCCACCTATTATAATATTATTAATGCATCAATCATCCACCTTGAACCCTTATCAAGTTTTGATAATTGATCAAATAATGAACCCTTATGAATATAATTTATAAAAAGATAAGTTGATGCATTAACTCTTTTCACTACATCACATGATTCTCTTATACCAATGGGTGATATCTTAAGAGCAACACTCACTTGCCAATGTGGGATAGCTCAATGTATATATGCTAGCTCCACCATGGAAACATAAGTGAATAAATTAATACTAATCTAAAACATAACTAACTCCAAGAACCTCAATTATACAATCTATAGTTACAATTGATGATGAGGATAAACTACCATTATTGGAGAATGATACATGACAATTTCTAATTGCATCGACAAGTACCAATGAAAGCTAAACCTATGCTTGTCAAAATGAAATATAAATATTGATATATCCTTAGTATATTAATTAAAATTATTATTTTTAAATGGGTTCAAATAATTTAACCAAGAGTGAGATACATGATTAATAATCTATTTTTACAACATGCAAGATATCTTTTAGTGAACCCCTAGTCTTATAAATCAAGAAATCATACCTTATAAAAGAATTCATATAAGATGATAAATATATAAAAATTTCATTTGGGAGAAAATTCACTAAATCACTTTAGGGATTTTCAAGAAACTATTTCTATTTTCTCAGACAAAATACCCCAACATTCTCATTTTTAGTAGAATTTATTGTAATAAATTGAGTAAGCTATTCATGATATTTTTTTTTTGCAATCATTTAATGTTGTCTTTGATAAAATAGTTAAATTTAATGGTAAGGGTTATCATTTATAAAGAAGTTGGGGGTTATCTAATTTTATTATAAGTACATGATTTTCAATGTTACATTCTTGAAATTAAAAATCTTAGAAAATCTTGGTTTGCATTCACAATGTCTTCCAAGTTTTCAAAGTGGTTATCTTTCCAAGATTTGATCAAAAAAATTATATGGTTTTCAAATCCACAAGGGAAGGGGGTTTTAACAAATTATCTATAGGATGTAATATTTTACATTAAATAGGTAGATATTTCTAACTTGGGGTGGAATTAGTTCAAGTGTTTCTTTGATTTGATTTGGTAAAATCTATCACACATAATTATTTCCTCAATGAAGATATATTATGGTATTTTTTAAGAACTATGACCCAATTTCCAAGGAAGTTAAGATCACAAACAAAATGGTTTTATTCATAGCAATTATAGAACTAATTATGGCTACTACTTTAATTTGAACCTAAGAGCAAACCAAATTGTTAATTTATCAAATTTATCCTTCGAATATCACAAGGATATAATTTTTTTTAGATTGAAGTGGTTTCCTAACCACAAGATTAAATAAAACAAGAATAAAACCATATTTGAACCCATACGATGAACTAGAGCCTTTTGATATTGACAAATTTGAAGGATATTTCAAGCAAATATACCAAGCATTATGACAGGTGATATGCACCAACTAAAAATAGTAGATCCAACTTGGAATGATGATACTTGTAGCTAATATTCAAAATTATCATGTGAATAAACTATTTGGCATGGCTCACTTATAGTAGAAAACTTGTAAAAATAGACAGTGAATTTCAAAAGAATTAAGGATTATCCTACATTTAGATAGTGTTTATTATAATGCCACATATTGTAACATGTTTTCATTGGAAAGTATGATGATGAATTGGGTGTGAAACTTGTATTGGATTTGGTTCCTAAGGTACATATATTTATAGTTTAGATATGAATTATGTATGTGGATATGTCTTGTGTACATGGAAATGTCGTGTTAATCAAAACTATCATATTTTCTAGGACTTCTTTGTCACTCCTATTTTGTACAAATTTGATATTAGAGGAAGAGATTGACAAAGCATTTTATTATATTTATTAGAGCCTTGTATTTTTTCAAGGAGCCCAAATTGAACCACAATTGGGTTTATTGGTTATATCATGACCACATAGTTGTAGGAGTATACTATGCTCTAGGAGCACCCCATAAATTTCTTATATTTTTTATATGCAAAATTCCATTATTAATCTATAAGATAAGATGCCTTATTCCAGATAAAGGTGTATAATAAATGGCTTCCTAGGGTCCCTATAATGAAAATAATTTATAGTAACACCATATATAACCCAACTAACCCTAATATCTCACCTATTTTTGAGGCCATGCAATTTCTATATAATCTCTATTTTCATGGGTCGAGTAATAAATTTTCTCAAGGAAGAGAAAATAATTTTACTACATTAGTATATCAAGGAGTGCCTCCTTTACTAGAAATGAATAACAAGAAAATTCCTCTATTAGCATGGAAGAGTGAATATAATTAGATAGTAAAAACTTTTATTAAGTCCATTCTAGAAAATAAAAATGTTAATGCTACTCTATGCAATTTGAACTTAGAAAAAATGTTTAAGGAAGAGGCGAGAATGGAAAAAAAATCAAGGATGCAAGGATAGCATTAGATGCTAGACATGTTTCTAATATTAACAAGATAAAAAGGAAAATTTGGAGACTAATTATCCTATGGAGGAAGCCTATTAATAGCAGATGGGAAAATATTCACTCTTTATTGCTTTTATGATTTTTTAATAATGATATATTACTTCACATTACTCCTACATAGAATGATTATACTTGAATTTTAAATGTGCAGTTGATTGACAAGAGTATACTCAAGAATATAACATAAATATATTAACATAGGCACTTGGAAAATAAGATTTGATATGATAAAATTGCTCTAGTGATGTTATAATGAGTGACTAGTCTAATGCATGACATGAGCAAAGGAAATATTTGAGCAAATATATGCTATGATATGGAAGGGGAATATAATTATGTGATTGAAAATTAAAGTTTATCAAGTAGATATAGTTATTGATTGGTTAATCAATATGTTAATAATTAAGAATTTTGCATCATATAAACAACAAGATCTTACTAATTCAACCTAAAGAATTTCATTTGGTGATATAAGTCTTAGAGGATTTGCTAGAAAAATGAGATGTGATGTTCTAGGAGCTAAATTTTGGTATTCTTGGCAATGCTCATGTTTCTAAAAATAACTTGGATGAAAATAATATAATCCTTTTTTTATTTTTAAATATATTTTGTTTAACTATTACTTGTCTCCATAGCCACATCTTTGATGGTAAGTAATCATACATATGGTCTAAGATTATGAAGCCTTTAGATTTTTCTTAATGGAATTAGAAGATGATATTTTATATCATGTGAAAATTTGAATGGAATGGGGATATCTCCTTCATAATATTCTCAACTATAGAGCATAAAGGCTAGTCACCCAAAGCCACCACACACTCTTCCATATCAATAGAAATATTTAACAAAGCTTTAAGATACTTCTAGTCTTCCATGTTGAATAGGGTGAGTGGTATGACACTATTGCAACTTCCTTCGTCTAACAATGTTGAGAGGAATCTAAGACTAACAAGAATAAAAATGAGCATATTCTTTTGTTGTAGTCATTATAGTATTAAGTTGATTCTCATTCTACTATTCCCCAATTATTGGAAATCTTGGACCCAAGAAGAACTTTTAAAAGTGTTAATTTCATTAAAAAAATACTATAATAGAATTTTAAAAGTGTTCATAATCCAAGTGAGGTGAGTATTGTCACTTTTTTGTAAGAGACCTTTAAAAAATAAGAATTATTATAGGTGTATTTTAAATGGAATTTATATAACTCATTCATACTTTCTATCTCCTATATTTCATTATTTACTTTAGGAAATGTTTATTTCTAAGTATATATTTATTATGCCCTTGTTAAGATAACATTAATTGGTGTTCAAGAAATACCATAAAATTACATGCTACAAATTCATCTTAACAAGGAATCTTTCATACTTAACATACAAAGTAATCAATATTGCAAGGGATTAGTATGTAGAGTTTGAATTATTATTGTCAGTTAGCATATGTTAAACCTAAACCTTGTGAGGCAAGACCATGAATATTAGGTTTCTCAAATATAATGGTTAATGTGGAAATTGTATGATTAGTTTCATGTTTAAATCTTAAATTTGGGCATGGGATAAGCACCAATGTAATAATTTTCTAATCACCTTCTCTATTTTTAAAATGAACATTGTAATTGGAGTAGGGTATTTAAGTTAGTCATTTATATTGAAGGTAATAGTATAAAATATTGTCACAATTTTGTATATGTGTTTTATCTTCTATTTATAATTATGTGGATCTACATTTCTAAACTTATAAATTTATCCATTTTTGTTGCTAGATAACTTATTTAATATTAGTGGTAGTTAGATTAAGTTTGTAATTGTGTCAAAAGGGGTTAGTTTAGCTAGGAGGTAGTTTCAAAAGAAACGGTCAGATTAAATGATCCTAAATACTTTAATTTTCTAAAGATAATTTGAATTTGATTTCTTTTAAGGGATCTAATAGGGAATAACCTCCTTAGTTTGGTAGAGCTCAAATAATAAGGATAGGTGAGCCTCCTTTCATATTTTGGTCTAGTTTTTTATTTGATCACAAACTCTTGTGTTTGATACTTTTAAATATAAACCAACCTAGAGATAATATTTTTCAGAAGTTTATTTTAACAGAGGAAAGGTATAAAGTAGGAAAAAACCCCAACACAAATAGTGCCATTGTCAAGGATCTTATTTTTAAAGTTTTAATTAAATCTTTAAATCCTAGCATTATAGTGGAGAGAGTAGTTTATAGAATTCATTTAAAAAATAATTGAATCTATTTGTATCATTGATATATTTGCAACCATTTTATTTTGTTGTGTGCTTGTTGTCTATCGACTTGCACCATAGATTTGATGTTGTTTCTAGTATTAGAGAGTTACTAGAAGATATTAAATATTGGTAATATTTTCCTCGGTTATGTGTTCATTATCAATTGTGTGTATTGGTTTGCTAAAATTATATGGTATTTATATAAGGTCTAATATTTTTAAATAATTTCAAAAATTAATCATCACTACAAATTTCTCTAAGTTTGTATAGGAATGACCTTACAGTTCCCCTTTTACAACTTTCTTTGTAATACTTACAATAATTCGTTTGAATGTTGCATGATTGTAAAAAATGCATGACCATAAAATATCAAGGAGTTTTATGTTAAGATATAGATTTTTAAAAATTTATTTTAATCTTGCTTGATATTTTCCTAAGAGAGAAATATTCAAATAATTTATGCTAATATTTTATTTATCAAAATTTTATTCCATTTGTAAGTAAGTGGTAGCTTTGTTGAAGGAACCTAAAGGCAATCTTGATATGGATGATAGAATATCATCGATTAGGAACAACCTTGAAATAGGGTTGGTTCCTAATTTATAGAAACCAAAAATGACACAAGGTGGAGAGTGAGAGATATAGGTATTACTCTTGGAACTTGTAGAAATTATTATGAAGAAAGTACATTTATGATGGATAACCATTTTCTTAATATATATATATATATATATATATTATTTTTGATGTTAATAATGAATATTTTGTTCTCATTCTTAAAGGATAGTACATGAAAGGAAAAATGTTATGAATAAAATGCTAGAAAAAAGAATGATCATAAACGTTGGCATAATCCTGTGACTCTCTTCCATAAAGCCCATTCAAAACCAACTACTCTTATCCTAAAAATAACCCTGAAACTTAAAATCATGTAAACTAAAGTAACAATGTAATTATTAATAAGGAAGGATTCTATGAGATTGAAGTAGAATATATGGGTATCCAACCTAAATTGGATTAAGAGGAGAATATCCCATCTGAAAATACAATTGATAAAAAGAATAGTAGGGCTCTAGGTCACCATAGCTACACTCCAAGACACTATGAGGGCCTACATTAAAATAGCAAGTCAAGATCCAATCCAATAAACCTAGGTCACGAGAGTGAAATGTGGTAGATACTAGATTTAGAAGAATCCGTGGAGTCCTTATAAATAATGCAATAACTATATTTATTTTTAAGGTATTATTAACTACCCCAAAGTTGTGTCAAATGAAGTGATGGATAGACTTCTAAAATTTTGTAGAAATAATGTCATTTCTATGAAATAATATTTTAAAGAATTCATCAAGTTCACGTATGATTTTGATATTGTAGATGTAGATGTAATATTAAAATTGTTTGTTCAATTATTAGATGATACTACAAGAGAGTGGTATAGAAGTATCCTAAATCCAAACATTGTGACCTAGAATTATTTTTAGGCTATTTTTAAGGAACATGGTGGACATAGAATTGACCCAAGGTTTACTACAAATAAATTCAAAATTATTGTAAAGGGTTCAAATGAAAATGTATCTTGAATTTAACACAAAGCTCATTAGGTTGATAGGAAGGATTCCAAGATATATGTGACCCAATGAGTCCGTGTTACTAGTTATATACTATAAATATTTTAACTCTAATATGGGATAATTGGAGATAAAAATCCCTTGACTATAAGGGAGGCATATAAAATGGTTGGAAATATAGAAATAAAAATAAAATCCTAAAAAAAGTTTCAAAAGAGGGGAGATAAGAATGCATTAGTATGATACAACTCCATAAAATAAGCAATCTCCTATTGAGGATAAATCCAACCAAGTAATGTATTAACTAAAGGAATTGAGTTACAAAATGGTTATAAATGGAAAAGGCATTGTCCCTAAGAGGAAAAGATAAGAAATGACGACAAAATTATCTAACAGCCTTGCAATACTAAATGGATAAATGACAAACATGTCCTTGATACAAACAAAATGAACCTGAGAATATAATACCAAAATAATTTACCCAAATAAATATTTGATTCCTTGAGGGGATATGATGTATTTTTTTTAGAATATGACTCATTGTGTGAAGCATGTTGTTTACTTCACAATTATACACAATGAGTTATTTCATTAGCTTAACTAGAAGAAGGAATTAACTATGAGGGGTGTTTAAAATAAGAAACACATGTTGAAGATCAAGAGGGACAAGATCTTAACATGATTTATACAGAAAATTACCCAAATTACCAAACCCATTCATCAAATGAGGGTGGGTTGAAATTCACAATGATAGTAGAAGGCTAGAGGAAACACATTGTCATCAACAATTTTTCTCTTAGAATGAAGAAGAGTAACCTATTTAAATAAGCATCACTTCATTTAGCTAAAATATAAATTATAATAAAGTATAAACTATTAGGATTATCAATGAGAAAATAGAGCTCTCATTGTAGCATTTGTTATTGAGGTCAAGAGTAATTGTAATTTACAAAGTAAATGTAGTTTGGAAATTCTTGAAATGAATGATAAAGTGGGTGAAATAATTTTTGAAAATAAATAGTTTTAGAAGAAACCAATTACAATCCAACAAAAACCTATAGTTGAAACACCCAAGGGTAAAAAACCCCATAGACTAAAATCTAATGTAGACGCAAAACACTCTCACTATCTCAAACAAACTTAATCCCAAGTTCACAATTATCATTGATTGCAAACTTCCACCACTTCATAGCCAAGTGATATATTGATTTGACAATTTCATTTTTTCCCAAATCCCATCTACGACCTATCATTTTTTTCAATCTTCATTTTATTTGTTTTTAAATGTTCTAAAGTATTTTCCCTTGGTTGCGAGCCTCTCTGTCTTCTTTTTCATTTTATATTTTTGTCAAAATATGTGTATTGTCCCTCTCTTGATGAAAAATAACACTTTAAAATATCTTGAAGATGCACAAACAATTCTAGAAAAAATTAATTAATGTGTCTTTGATTTAATGCACAAAATTGGTTGTCGGCAAGCGAAAAAACTCAAAGTTCTTTGTTTCACCCAAAAATTACCCAAACATATGTCATGACCCCCCTCCCCCCCCCCCAAGTCCTTTGCAAAAGGATTTTTCTCTAGATTTCATAAATTTTTAATTTTTTTTTTGTTTGTAACTCGACGACACACTTTCAACATTAACAACACAAATTCCCAACACTAATTTCTCTCAAACAATGAAAGATATGAATTTGATTATTTGTCATGTTTGACATGGTACCTCCAAGAATGCCTCTGCATAAGTATTCTACTCTAGCTCTTATAGAATTTTGGGAATAATTTCATAAAATTGCCTACGAAGTGTCGAAACTGTGAACTGGGAAAGTTTGATTCTTGTAATTTTTTGTTGACTTTGAAGTTTTGTGATGTCGAGAGATGACAATGAACACCAAAACCAAAACAAAACTGAAAACCAAACCTAAAAATATTTTTAGGTGATGTAGAGAGCTTGTTCACTCGAGATGCTCCTACATCAAAATCCCTTGAAAAGAGAAAAAAATTGTCTCAAAATATAATTTGATTGTTCTTGTTAATATCCAAATTAGTTCACTTAAGGGTAAGGCCAAATAAAAATTCCAATAAAATATTGAGAAGGTAAAAAGTCACAAAGCTCTATAATTTATTATAGAAGCCCAAGTGCCAAATACATAGCCTATGTCAATCCCTAGTATCTTGAATAGTGTTGTGCAGTTTTTGTACACACGCTCCGCTGAAAGCAGGGACCCTCTTTTGCTTTCACTCTTGTTGTTTTGGCCCTCTGATTTTGAGGTTTTGCATTGCCTTGGAATGAGCTTCAAGTATTTATCTTGCTTACCCAAGTGTTTTCCCCAAGTTACACGTTGAAAATCTTACGTTCTGGGCAAAATCCGGGTTTTTACCTCATTTCGGGATTTTCCAGCCCGTCCGGATTTTCCTGGATTTCATCCAAACTCTAGCGACACGGTTTCAACACTGTTGTTCGAGAATTTTTGGTCTTCACGGAAATCCACCTAGGCCAGATTTTTCTAAAATTCCGTCGTCCTGTCAGGTTTCCGAATTTTGTCTGGCTATCTTGTCATCTTCATTAATGCTCCTTGTATGAATTGTATTTAGTCGATCTTTGGAGATTTTCTTGCCATTGTGCTTTCTCATTGGTGTCCTTTTGAGTTGAGATATTTGATCTTGTGGTGCTTTGGCGTTATAAGCTTGCTCTGTGCGTTCATGGTTAAGATTTAGGGTTTCATGCCTAGGGCGTCCCCATTGCATCTTAATTTGCTTTTGAGTGAACCTAGAATTCAAGGAAAATCTGTAGCAGGTTCAAGTTAAACTGATTATGTACCCAGGGTCCTCAAATTTGTGATCATTCGATCAATTTGAGTGAGTGAGGTCACAAGAAAATGATGGTATTTGGCATTTCAAGATCTTTGCGGAATTCCTCTTAGGCTAGAATTCCCCGATTTCCGTTTTCCCCTGATTTTCCTGAAATTCGCAAGTTTTCTAGAGTTTCACCTTCCCCGCGGATTTTCGTTTCATCCAGATTTTCCTGAAAATCCTGTGTTCCCTTATTTTTCCAAAATCTGCAGGTTATCACTCTGTTCGCGAAAATCCGTCTCGACCGGATTTTCCCAGAATTTGGTGGAAAATGAAGGATTATGAATAGCATCTCTTGCTAATGGACGATTATGCATTTTATAGTTAATTTGAGTTATTTTTGATATCTCATATGTTGTTTCTTGGTTGATAATGATCGGATTAAGTTGCTAATAGGTGTCTTCATGTTATGCCGCTAGAATCCGTCTGGCCTGGAATTCTCCAGAATTCCTCCCTGGCTTGGATTCCGCAGATGGACTTGAAACCCGAACTCTGATATGATCATATTATATGAGATTTAATGGCACCTTGCTTATCTGGGATTCATTTTAATGATGATTTTGATTGATTAACCTTGGTTTCATGTGGTTTCTATTATGGTTCCTTTGTCAAGGTGCAGGCTGAGTTTAGCGTGGTGACGACTGGAAGGAAGAGGTTCTGAGGAAGATGTATGAGCAGAGCAGGCGGGTTGAGGATTCCTTGGTTGATGTTCATGATAGGCACATCTCTGTTGAGGTGATGATTGAAAGAAGAAGATGGAGTTAGAGCAGTCGAAGGAATGGTGGCGAGAGATATGCTTTCCAGCCGATGAGGACCCTGTTGTTGAACGCTAGTTTGATGATGCGGCTACTTACACTGCCATTATAGATTATATCAGTCCCTTAAGTTTGATTGGGAAGAGGTTGTTGAACGCTCAGGAGATGAAGTTTAATTCATAAAAGAAATTCAAGTTCTGGTTACTCCACCCCTTGGCCGACTTGGTGAGGTGCGCTCAGGATAAGAATGGAAGGAGGCAGTTAATATAGGGCTACATTGAAACTTGTGCATTGGTTCGAATTGCATTGAAGATCCCAAGCCGACCTGGATTGAGTTCAAGCATTTAATGCTAATTCATTTTATTTTGAGTTCTCCTTGGGCCGACCTATTTTATGGCCATTCATTATTGTAAACATTAGTTGAGGCCGACTTGTTTGTGGCTATTTTATTATTGTAAATCCCTGGCTAGGCCGACATGCTTTGGTGGTTCCTATAAATTTGGAATTTTGCCTCATTTGCAATAGATAGAATAGACAGATAGAGATAGTTGATACAAGAGCGAATTAGGCAGTAAGAGCAGAGTTAAAAGTTAGTCAATTTATGAGCAAGTGCTATAACAGAACATTGGAATTGTTGTTGTAATTCGGTGATTCAATACAATTGAAGACTTTGTGATTTTCTGGTGATGTCTTTTGTTGACTTATCTTGCATGGTTCTTGTGCTTCTATTTTTCAAATTGCTCAAGGTTATTAGATGTATGTTAGATTTGATTCAATGGTGTTTATGATTTAATGCTTGAAGTGTTTGCAACAATCCCTGGTCCATACTTTTTGTAGCTAGCTGATTGTTAGTTGCTTTGCAAAGTTAGCTGGACCTTTGTATTCATTGTGCTTAGTTCAATTATGGAGGTTTATTCATTTCAATTGCAATTGGGTTGTCTTTGGATGAATGTTCATGATCTAAAATCTTAATACCTTAGAAGATTGCACTGTTTCTGTGAGATTGCAGGTTCATCTGGGTTAACCAGGAATTAGTTTATGAGGGATTGGTCCATTTCAAGTATTTCATCATTTGCATTGTTAATCTTAGGAGTAGTTAAATTTAGGAATCTCTTTGAAAACCTAATCTTTTGTTATTTGTTTATCATTTGTGTTAGATTTAGGATTGAAGTATCATTACATTGCTAGATCTGATAAGTTCAAGATTCAGTAGTTGCTTGTAGTAAGGTCCCTTTGTGATTACCAACATTTTCACATATTATCTGAGTTGTTTATGAATTGTCAATACCTAACATTAGAGACCTTGGGGTTATCTCTTGAAGCTTGCTGATAGAGATTTACCTTTCAAGAGAGATAGGATATTATATTCTATCTGAGTTGTTGTTGTGCAGAAAACATCATCAACAAATAGTAGTAAAATCTAAGTGAGATTTCTCACAATTTTCATTCGAGATAGTTGTTAATCTAGAGTTTTACTTGGGAACCATACTTTTAAATAATCTATCAAGTATCGACCCTTTCTTTGTATCCTTGTTGATAAATTGGTTTCTTGTTCATATTTGCACGATCAATTTAGGGGCCTCTACTAGTGCTATTCTATTGTAGGTTATGAACCAACTAGGACTAAGATTTTCAAAATCCTTTGGTGAGTAATTTTTCATGGGTTCAAGAGAAATTCCTATAATTGAGGTAGTTAATGAGTTTTTTTTTGACCTTTCTACTTTTCTTGGTATGCCATATTGTGGAGGGGATTCACTACTCCCAAGTCCCAAGACAAACAAGGTATAAAGGGAGTGAATTATCCTCAATGATCTCAAGAATACCTCAAGATTAAATGAAAGGATCAAGATGAAAGAGATTGCAAAAACGTACTTAAAATATAATTTTTGAAATGATCACAAATAAAGGACCTCGAGGACCAAAAGAGCAGATTGTAGAGATTTCTAGGACAAGCTCTCGACCAAAGGATGTTTGTGTGGGAGTGGGACAACAACGTGGCATGTTGTCATCTCAAGAATGCATTGCCATCTCATATGGTAGAGAACTAAACCTTTTTGCATAGATCTCAAGGAATTTACTAACTATTTAGAATTTGAGGTTTGTTTAATCTACTAACTTGATAGGAAGCAAGAATGCAAATAAATGACAAGGAGGGTGAGATATTAATTTACAAGAGATCTTACGCTTCAATCCTCCCACAAAAGCTTCACATGAGCAACCTGCACACAAGGAAAATGAGGAAAAGAGTTGGGGCTATTTTGGGGCTTCCCTCAGTCAAAACCTCATTTTGGTGTTCCCACCTCCATGAATAACCAAATAGATAGAGATAATAAAAGACAAAAAGTAAAGTAGACACAAGAGTGATAAAAGAAAACCCCTTTATGAAGGAGAACATGTATCATGAAATAAATAAACAATAAATATGTTAGCAGATAGACAAGAGAACAAGAGAGAGATACCAACAATTTGTGGCTCCCTCTTGGCTTGATAGACATTACGCTGAGGGCTTGCAAGAGAGATTTGGTTGTTGGTGAGACTTCAATCCAATAGAGATTCACCATGGAGACATGATATAGAAGAGAGAAGCAAGATGTAGTGAGAATTCTTGCAAATGAGGGTGAAAAAGAGAGTTTTGTTAAGCTGTGCATGGGCGGGAAGAGTCATTACACTCAAAAAATTTCCATGACGACATGTGTCACAAGCCAAGATTTCAAGATTCCTCATTTGAGCTCGCAAAGCTCAAGGATGCTAGTGTGCTGCATAGATGTCCATGTGTGTGCAAGCATCTAACTCATAATTTTATGAGAAATAAGGTGGCAGACTATTATCGATTCATCATTGGTCCTTATGGAGTTGAAATCGCAAAATTTTGACTCATAAGGTTCTTGTCATAAATGCAGCTAGGCGCCATAAATGCGGGGGGGGGTAAGTGTGCAAATATAAAATTTCCACAAGGTGCAATTTTATGACATTACACATATATAATATTTATCACACTATTGGATGGCCCACCTAAATAGTGGATGTTTTGTCAAGAAACTATTTTTCTACCATTGGAGGTAGTATTTAGATGGACTCTTCCTATGCTATCATCCCTATTAATGGAAAATAGTTAGGTTGGTTGGAGAGAAACAAATGTTTCATGAAGTGGAAGACACTATAAATAAGGGAAATAAGGTTTGTTATATGGATGATAGATTGAATTTCCTTTTTAGACACTATGACATAAAATAGAAATGATAAATCTTGATATGAATTCCTTGGAATGAAAAATATTATTTTGATGACGTATGGGAATTTTTTTTTATGCTATTTTATCTAAGAAAGGATTAGAGATAGATGTACTTATGCACTATACTCGAGATCATTCAATTTTACTTCTAAATTAAGATTCAAATACACACAAAAGATTAAATATATGGCCTGACTTCTTGGAATGACCATACCATTAATAAAAAACATAATAAACTTGACTATTTATGGAGACTCAGAGCTATTTGTCTCCCAAGTTGGAAGATCCTATGTAGAAAAGAATAAGAGGTTGAGAAAATATTAAAAAATTGTATGGGACACCATTTTTCTTTTTAATAATTTAAAATTGAACGGGTGTAAAGAGAGAGGAATGCTATCTAGGATGCATTATCCATCCTTCTATCAAATTTGGTGAGAATAGGAAATTTCCTAGGTGTACAGTAAGGGTGGAGGTATTAACAAGGCCAACCATCCTTGACATCCTTTACATTTAGCAAGTGTTGAATGATGACATCCAATATTATAATTTCTTAAATTATGTAAGAGAATTTGATGAATAATCCATAGATTAGGAACCAATGATAAAAGTTATAGATGAAAGAGAATGCTTATATAGAAATAAAATATTCCAACTGAAAACTAATACACTTCCAGAGGATTGGTTGCATTAGATACAACGTTTGATGGTGTAGATAGGTGCAAAGCAAGAGAAAAATATACAAATGAAAAATATGTTGAAGAGATCAGCCTAGGAACCAAATCAACTCCTAAACATGTGTATTTCATGAACAAAATGAAACCTCTTATCTAAAACATGCTAAGTGAATTTATATAGGTAATATTTGTTCAAGAAAGAGATACCATTAAAGCTAGTTGAAAATTCATTTAGGAAAAATAAAAGACCAATTAATCTAACACTAGCACCAAAGATGCATCATAAATTGATCAAACTTAGATATGGTGGAATAATCAAACCAATCATGCATTCTCATGGGTGCCAAACTTAGTCTCTTTGAGGAAGACAAATGAGGACATAATATTGTGTTAATTTTATAAATATATCTCATTGCTTAAGGATAATTATCGATTTCCCAATATGAAAGCCATGCCAAAAAAGGTCACTAGGTGTGAATTATTGTCAATGGTGGATGGGTTTTATAGCTATAACAAGGTTAATATCAAAGAGGCTAAACAATATAAAACTGAATACTACTCCATGGGGTACTTATATTTATGTAAGGATGTAATTTTAACTAACTAATGTAGATGCAAAATTTTAAAGAGTTATGCATGTGGCCTTTGCTAAACTAAGAGATGAGATAATGGTAGTATATCGATATGGTTTTTATATTTTCTAAATAAATTTTCTAGAACTATGAACACTTAGAAAATATTTTTAAGAGGTGTCTAGAATATGAAATTTCTTGAAATCCTAATAAATATGCAATTAGTCTTCAAGAGGGTGAATTTATAGGTCATATTGTATCCAAATATGGTGTTAGAATGAATCTTAAAAGGTTGGAAGCTATGGATTAGATTCCCTAGCCTAGAAAAGTAAGAGGATTATAATCTTTCTTTGGTATAGTAATTTTTTTAGGTATATCTCTTATTTTGCTAAGAAAACTAAGGTAGTATCCAAAATTCTTAGGATGGGACAAGAAATTAATTGGGATGGAAAACCTACTAAGTTTTTCAAAAGTATTAAAGAATCCATTATTCAAAGTCCATATTGATTAGCCTTAACTTTTAAAAACATCCATTTATTCTCATTTACATATTTTCATACCATTGACTTTGTGCAACTACAAAACAAATGTTAAAGTTTTGGAAAACCTATTTATTTATTTATTAAATATCTATAAAATGTTGAATTAAGTATGATATTATGGAAAAATGAACTTATTCTTTGGTCAAGGTAGTATAAAATTTTATACCATACTTAGTGAGGTTAAAATTCCTTGCCTATGTGCCACATTCAATTATCAAGTATATTACCTAGGGTGATCCCACAATAGTGGTTTACACTTTTTGGGAGATCCTGATTTTTGTTGAAATCGTATATTTTTAGAAAATATAATGATTTAAGCCTTGAAAATTTTCATTTAAAGAATTCCAATTGAAGAGGGTTTGATCAAACCACCTTAGATCAAAAACCTTGGATAGAACCCCGTTAGTTTTAAACCATACCTATAATGGAGTCTTTACACCTATCAAAATGTTGATAAAAAACCACTTTTGATTTACTTTTTGGGGGATCAAATGAATTCATTTTTTTTGCAAGTATGTATTCCTTATTATAAGCTTCCCAAAAAGTATAATTTTAAATAAATTTAATTTGATTATTATATTTATTTTTTATTTCTTGTGAATGTAGGTTTTTCACCAAAAATCAAGCTCTCTATTCTTCACATGTGGAAAAATAGCAGATTATAAAAAAAAAATCTGAAAAAAATCTATGCACTAGATATTGATTTCCTTGATCCAACAATTTTTTTTTTAATTTCAATGCATACAAAAAGTTATGTTTTGCCAGAAATCATGTCTAAAATTATAACTGGTTTTGACTTTGAAACTTAATTAAGAAAAAAATATTCAATGAAAATGCTATGAAACCAATTCCATGCACTAGATATCATAGTTATGAATCTAAATTCAAAAAAAGTAGAATTTTTTATCCTTCATAGAAAAATCATGTGTTTTAACATTTTCTTTAAAAATGATGTTTATTGTTAAAACTTTTTAGAGATGGAAAAAGAGTGTCTGATTCCAATTTTGAAAACAATAATATTTATAATCTACAAAAAAATTGCCACAAATCACTAGTTTGCATCATCTTCAAATTCCTCTTACATTTGGCAGCTACTATGGGTGCCCAAAGGTGAAGATTTGATTAAAAATTAGTTCAGTAATAGAGTTTGGCCAAAAATTATAAAATATTGGCCGGATCACCTCAACAATAATAATTTATAAGGAAAGGCTGGGCGGACTAATAAATCTAAGGTTGATATGGACATCCAAATCACCAAGGTGGTTATAACACAAGGATTAGAAAAATCATGATAGAATATAACATTGATTATTAATGTAAATAGTTTTTATTCATAGTTAGTTTGGCTGTTTCTGGATTAACCTATTCACACCCTAACTTAAGTTTACTTAGGTTTTCTTTTCTTTTCTCTCATTTCTTGGTTGAGACATGTATCCTCATGACTTAAGACACCTGTTGACACTTGCTCACACACTTGTCAAGTGAGCTCACAAGTGTCCCACCTATGGAGGGGTAGTTAGGGTTTCACTCCTACCTTCTCACCTCCTCATCCTTGCCTATATATGTAATGCTTGATTTTTGTATTTACACACTCTTCATTTTAGATTTATAAACATACTATTGTATTTATTTTGTTGACTTGTGGAAGTTTGTTTCATGCCCTTGATCTTAGCATTCTCCAACATGGTATCATAAGCTTCTAAGTAGTATCATTGCTTACATATATTTGCAAAGGAGAGATATTATCTATGCACTATTATTCTAGCAGTCTCCATAGATATATGATCTTCCATTCCATATCACCATTGAACTCCCTTGCACGACCTGCACACTATTCTTCATTGCGTGCATCCATTGGCGACCTCATAAACTTGTGCTCTAAGAATGGCGTATGTTGAATAAAGGTTTCCTATTAATGGAAGTCCTCATGTATTGCATTGCAATAGACATAAGAAATGAGTGAATTCGTTGCAAGAGTTTAGAATTCTCACTATTAGGAACCGAGGATTAACTCTTTGGGGTGACTGCATGCACACCACTCCCCCTTAGTGCCCTCCCCTTTTCACACAACCACAAAGGAACTAGCCTATTTGTGTTTAGACAATTCATTGTTCCCACATAGTTCTAATCTCTGTGTAGCATAAGCTTCACATCTAAAGCCCATTACTTCTCTCCAAAATGAGTTCTTTCATAAACTGTATAACATTTTTCTTGGTAGTGTTTTATCCATGAAGAGGCTAATCCACATCCCTTTGTAGGTTATTTTGACTTATGCTAGTGTTTGCTTTGTCGAGAAAATTAAAAGAGCTCAAATTGCATGCATGCCATTCCATAAAGTATTATCTATGCAAGGTGATTCAACCTCTCACACGACATCCAACTTATATGATCTCCAACACCATTCTTTTGACAGGGTTTCTTCTACATAGCTTCACAAGTTGTATATCTCAATGACAAACAATATTTGTTGAGTGTTGCACTCTTTTTGTTGATTTTAGGCTTATTTTGGGGCTTTGGTTGTTTTTCCTTCAATCACAAAGAAGATTCCAATAATGAAAAGTCATTGTGTTTTGACAAATCAACACTAATTCAAACGGATCCCTCAATTGGCATATTGAATTGGTCAAACTCCTACTTGGCTCGAAGGGCAACACTCGGCACATCAACAGTCTAAAGTGATCAATCTTCCCTTTTTGACATTCAATTTTTTAACTCTACTAACATATTTGTCTAACCACTAGTGGTTAGAAAACTATTTTGGTAATTGAAATTATTTGAAAAAGTGGAGTTTTTTCGTTTTATGATAACTTGAAAATTGAGTATTGAATTTTGAGTGTGAATAGTCACCAAAAATCTCTTTCCATGTTGGAAAAAGTAGCATCAAGATGTTTTGAATTTTATGCTATTTAAATACATTTTTAATCATATAAAGTCAATTTTGTAAGAAAATTTTGATGGGGTATAACTTTCACCCCTATTATCAAAATTTTGCACTTTTTAAAATTTATGCATATCAAAATTTTGCAAGAAATTTGAATTTACTTGTAATTTTAAGATTTGGATTACCCATTTTTCCAAAAAAATTAAAAATCGCCATGCATTATAAATGGTCAATTTGGAACCCGATCTTCACAACTTGTAAAAATTATCTTGCACATTATTCTTGGGGCTACAATCAACACTAATCATTTTGGGGGAGTCAATCTTGCATTTCACATTAATTTTTGCTTATCAATTAGACCATGTCTAGAAAACACAAAAAGAAGTGAAAATATTATGGGAGCAATCTGTGGATGAATTTTGTCCTCATGTCTCTCATCAAATCATTGAATTACTATTGGAGATTGCAAAAAATAATCTTAGTGAGGCATCTTGTGAGACACCATCATTTGGGGATGAACAATGTAGTCAAATGGTTGCATTGAGATCTCATCTCCCACAACAAATGTTGCTACATATGAATTTGGTGTTGATTCATTCGTGAGTTCCAACGATTCTTTGCATCAGGTTATTACTATCGTCATTCCAAATCCACCACATTGGGATGCATATCTACTAGTCATCACATCTTTGTTTGTAGAATCTCATCTTGCAGATTTGGATGACACCATCGAGTCCACACTCGTCTCCTCTTTGATGTTAGCTTTGATGAAGTTGCATCGCCATTTCCATCTTTGGATATTGCTCATGCCTCACTTACATCAACTTCTATCGTGATAGATTGTGTAGACATTCATGAGTTGACCTATCCAACTCAGTTATCATTATCTATAATAGTATCAGATTCACATTGGTCCAGTTATCACCATACATCGATGGTCTCTATTCTTGAATCACATATGGTACTTGATCCATCTTATCAACATCTGTCACACATTAGTATTGGCTTGAATATTTTTGAGCATCATTTGAAGGCATCATGGGCATCGTATTAATGTGCATCATTCAAAGACTTTCATTTTACTTCCTGCATATTCCTATCTAGAATGGGAAGTCATATTCCACATATTTGTGGTGTTGTTTCTTCCCAAGGGAAAAATATTTTTTAGTGATCATGGATCATCTTTAGCATCCAATGTCAAGCATCTACCAACACTACATACATCATTTTTAGGGGAGGTTGCATGGTTTCTCTTCTACTATCGATTTTGGGAGGAAGCATTTCCTCACACAAAGCTCATCACTTACACATTTTTTGGGGGGTTCACATAGACCTTCTCTCTTTTCTTTCCTATGGGGGGAGAATTTCTTGTACTTATATGGTATAAGTAGTCCTTGGGGGGTCATCATGATTCCTTCTATCTTCTTCACTTGTATATTTTATTTCATTGCATCATTTCTCTTTTAGAGAGATTTTTTTTAAATTTTCCATTAGGTTTTTCTCCTTTGTACTCCACTTTATGAGATATTTCTACATGAGTTCCTAACATGGACTCATATTTGAGACTCATCATTAGTGCACACATTACTCCTTAAGTTGCACTTAAGGGGAGAGTTAGTGTAAATAGAGTCATTATTTACCTAGTTAGCTAATCACCTTTCTAGGATTGACCTTTTCACACTCATAGATTATATTTACTTGGATTCCTTTTGATTTTGTATCACTTCATAGCATTGAGACTTGTGTCCTTATCACTTGAGACACCTATTGACACTTTCTCACACACATATCAAGTGATATCACAAGTGTTCCATATTTGGAGGGGTAGTTAGAGTTTCACTCCTATCTTCTCACCTCTTCATCCTTGCCTATATATGCAAGGCTTGATCATTGTATTATATAATATTTATTTTATATTGATAGACATACTATTGTGCTTATTTTATTCACTTGTGGAAGTTTATTTCATGCTCTTTATTGTCATAGTTTTTATCATCCCCTAAAAACCATGTTCAACCTTGCAAATTTTGCCTTATTTCACCAAGTACCTAAGGTGCAGGGAAATGATTGCATATATGTTGTGGTTGATAGGTTAAAAAAATTCACACATGTCTTTGTTATTTCAACAAAGTATTTTGTGGCTTAGGTGGCTGATTTGTTCTTTAGGGAGATTCAAATTACATGGGATGCTTAGGAGTATAGTGAGTGATAGGGAAAATAAGTTCATAAGTCTCTTTTGGTAGGAGATTTTTAGATTGAGTGGGACTAAGATCACTCCTAGCATGAGTTTCCACCCACAAACTAATAGATAGACATAGGTAGTTAACAAATGGCTTGAGGGGTATCTTAGGAATTATGTATCTGGGCAACAAAGAGCTTGGATTAAGTGGGTGCACCTTGGTAAGTACTATAATTTGACTTATCATATATCCATCAAGATGTCACCATTATTGGCTTTGTATGGGTATGAGGCACCCAACTTCTTGGGTTTTCTCTTTGGGGACAACTGAGTGCCTAAAGCAAGTGATTTATTACAGGAGAGTCAGGATGTTATGAAATCTTTAAAGAACTTACAACAAGCATATAATCAACAAAATTTATACGTTGATCAACATCATGTGGAGCATAATTTTAAGGTTGGGGACATGTATTTGAGGCTTTATGTCTCAAGAAGAGTGGAGCAAAAAAACTCAAACCTAGGTTTTATGGTCCTTTCAAAGTGTCCAAACAAATTGGTGAGGTTGCCTATGAGCTTGAGCTACCAACTAGTAGCAGGGTTCATAATGTGTTTCATGTATCCAAGCTCAAGAAGGCACCCAAACACAACGTAGTTCCCTCATTTGAGTTTCCACCATTGGATGAGAAAGGTAAATTGATCCTGATTCTAGAGGACATTATAGACTCTAGAGAGAGGAATCTTCAAAAAAGGTTATTAAGGAGTATTTTGTCAAATGGAAAAACTTACTAGTTGAGGATACGACTTGGGAGAATGAGTAGATTTTGCAAACATCTATAATTGATATTGCTTGAGGACAAGCAATTTTGGGAAGGGCAGGCTGTAATGTCCCTTTTCTAAGAAATTTAGTATGGTGAACAATTAGCTTATTTAGTGGATTCTTGTAGGCTAATGTGTTAGGGTTAGGGAATCCTTTGGAGTCAGTTTAGTATTTTTTATTTTTTGATTTGTAAAGAGTATTGTATTGATTATTAGATTAAAATATTTACATTCAACATAGAAACTGTCCAAAAGTCTACAAACCCATACCACCCAGAGTAAACCTAACCCTTCAAAACACCTTCAAAACACCTAACTAGACAAACCAACCATTCATCCAAACCCTGCACTATCCCTACCACCCATGAACTTGAAGTATTTTTAGAAAGATAAACAAGAGTCGGTTTGGTCTTATAGGATGGCATTATTAGATGTTTATTTATATACTGGTAGTTGAGTTGGAAAAACACCACTTTTTGGAGTGGTTTTGGGTGTTTTCTCTAATACTTACTATTTTTAGTAAGTCCTTTTTAGGCAACGACTGAGCCAGTTGTTAGTATTTCTATTTTTAGTTTGGTCGGTGGATTCAACATTGGGTAGTATTTCAATGTTTGATATAGTCCAACAGATTTAAATTAAATAATGATAAGTTATTAATGAATAAAGTTAAATTAAAGATTTAACTTTATCGTTATTTTAATATATTTTATTAAGTACTATATGGCACCCAACTTTAAGTGAAAATATTTTAAATTAAATGAATGGGGCCTTTTTTTGGTTTGGGCGCTACATTGGAGAAATAAAAAGGTACTTTTAATTTAAATCAAAAGCAAAAGGCAAAGGGGGGTGTGGGTTTTGGAGAGATAAAAAATTATTTTTGAAGAGTTCATTTGATATGCTGGTTATGACTTTGGAGAATAAATTACTGGTTGAACTTTTTCATCTTGTGGTTTTGTGAGGACCTCAACCCTTGCAAAGAACATCTTCTACATTGGTGAAAGATCCAATCTAGAAGATTTATTGGTGATTTCCAACCAAGAATCATTGTTGGGATTCCTTGTGGTTTGATAAATTCAATTTTATAAAGTATTTTTAGTGTAAATTTGAAGGGCTAAGCATTAAATAACAACAGATTGAAGATCATAAAACTCAAAAAATTTCCATTCTAAGCAAGCCATTCCTAGGCAAGTCGTATAACTGCAAGGAGGGGAGTGTGGAACCTAGGTCCGGTCATTGGGTTTTGGGAGTGTAAATTGGAAGGGTTGGTGGGGCCCAGGGCTGAGGAACACTCAACAACTTTGAAAGGATTGAAACAACATGTTTTTGAAGAGTTATCAAGCATCCTTTGCACCTCCAGTTTTTTGGTTGCAAGTATGAAACTTTGTCAAAGTCTTCTATATAAATTCTAGGTATATTGGAATTAGATATGTAATGTCATTTTATGATCTGAGTTGCCTTTACAATTGAAAAGAATACATTTTTTTATCAAGAAATAAATCTAGAATTTTTTGCTCATTATATCTCTGAATATTGTGAAATTTTTGAGTTATTTCATTGCTGCAATCTACTTATATTTTTGTTCATTATTGTTCAAAACACACCTTTGACATTTCCGTCTCTTCTCTCAAAAACATATAAAAAATAAACATAAAAAAGGGACAAATTGAGGGTGTATGCTACAAGTTCATGAACTAGTAAATTCCCTCAAAATTTCAAAGCGCAATCAAATTCCATGAGGGGGCCACTTGAAATAATTTTGGGGTTGAGAGTTCATGAACCCATTAATTGTCTATAATTTTACACTTTTTCTAACTTTTCCTTCAAAGTGAATTTTATGATTTTGGGGTCGATAACTTATTAAATTTTTAAGTCACTATCTAAAGGTTAATTTTAGGATTTTAGTTGGTTAGCTAACTTGAAAATTCACTAAAATGTAAAAACTTTGAAGAATTTTGGACTCTATAAAAATTTTCAGCAGGATGTTGAGCAAGTGCAAGGAGTAAGTTTAATATATTTTAATTGGAAGCACATTTTTCTTGAAAAATGCCCACCTTACATAAAATATTCCCATGAAGTCCTCTATAAACTTATTTTGCTTCACCCTTTTCGAAATTCCCAAATTAATTCTTTTTGTAACCTATTGAGAAAAATAATAAAATTTAAAATCTCCCAAACGATAAGGAATCCTACACCAAAATTTTTCCATATTGTGCATAATAGAAATATAATCATCCTTGTAAAATTATTTTATCCTAGTTCAAATGAATCTCTATATTTAATTATTTCTATGAATTGTTGTACCACACAATTTCCTCTAGGATTCTAATTGAATGAATGTGCAATTCTCCTTTGGATTGGTGCAAAAATTCTAAGTTTGATGTAATTAACTTACACAAAAATTGATAAAATATGACATCCTCTAAGATGAATGATTTGATGATTGATTTTTTGTAAAACTATTATATTCACTAAAGAAGTTGTTATTTCTGAATTTAGATTTTTTAGGAGGGATTGAGGAGGAGGGATCCGAGTGTTCATATGATGACACACATGTTTATAGAATGGCCAAGGGCCATTAAGGGTCTGCTCTATCCTTCTATATGCTCGCCCTTTCCTTTCTTATTTTCTCTCATATGTTGCTTTCCACTTTGATGATTGTCTACATTAATTCATTTGTGTGAGTATGTTCTCTTGATTGTTTGATCTATAGTAACTTATAATTGTCTAGAATGTCTCTCCCTCTCGCTAACATTTAGAGGGGAAGGCAATCAATTCATAATGAAATATGATGTGAGGAAAAATGATGAACCTCTAGATAACCCTAGCTTGAGCGATGGGGTTTTAGTTGCATTACACAATAGTGATGACAAAGATAGGTGGAATTTTAAGGATAATGTGGTGGGTGCTGAGAGAAACCACATTCCAAAATCTGTGAAATTCATTCAGTTGCAAGATGTAAAGATTTTGGGAATCAAAGAACATGAAAGTGGAAGTGGTAAGTCCCTCTATCTTGTAATGAGAAATTATTTCTCATTCCTAACTTTGATATGAAAGAAGCCATTAAGAATGAAGAATGTAGGCTCTATAAAGAGACAATTTTATTTGTGGCTTTAGATAGCAATAAAATTTTGGCTAGGAAGTTTTTCAATGAGTGGATTAATAATGTTTAGCACAAGAATTTTTTCACCCAAGTAACCTTCTAGAGAATGCTATAGAAAGGTCTATTTATCATTTTTCAAAGATTCTAAAATGTAAAACAAAATTTTAGGAAAATAGTTTTGGAGTGTAGGTAGCTCTATCTTCAGAGCACTCACATGGTATTCAAAAATCCTAAGCGATGAAGTAATGGCATTATCATATCCAAGGAGGATGACAGTTAAGAATGTCCCACCACAATTTTGGGCTTTTCTCCCTGAATTAATCTTGCCAATTGGAAAATTCTTGAGGACTGAGGAAATAAATGTAACTCTTTTGAGTATGGACACTTGAGTCCTTATTGCCCTAAATCTAGGAGTGAATGTCCTGGAAGAAATTATCCTTGGGTCTGAGAGAGATTTGACCACCATTAAAATTGATATTTTGGGTGGAATCAATGCTTATTTTCTCTGTAAAAGAGAGGGTCATATTAGGCATAATTGCCCCATCATAAAGAGGAAATTTCCCTATGTTGCTCATAAAGCATTGAAAGACTCAAACAATACTGTCGGTCAAGATTCTATTGGAATTTTGCTTTTCATTGATGAGATTGTTGGCAACACGAGCATGAGCATATATGGTGTTGTCATTGATGTCAACATTGATGTAAAATTGTTTGATGAACATGAGTGATTGTTATGATGACAATCCAGTATAAAGGTGTAAGTGTTTTGGTTTGGTGTAGAACATATGTGTTTGATATTTGGTTAAGTCCTAGAGTATGGTTTTCAGTGTACAGTGAACTAGTTTTGAGGTCTGCATAGCTTCTCCATGCAAAATCTAGTTATATGGTTCTAAGGAAATTTTGGTATATGTTGGAGGATCTTAAATCCAAAGTTTCATGTCTTGGTGTCCTCAGGTCTAAAATTTATGATTGACAGAGTATCAGGTTTGCCAATGATAGTGCTACTAGTGCAGAGTACATGATTGGAATGCTCCACATTCCACCACGAAAGGATCTTTGGTTATGTGGTTTTGTGGGAGTACTTATAGGTGTTTGAAGCATGAGTAGTTCAAGCAGGAATTATTTTGGTGGTTCGCATGTTGTATTGTGGATGAATAAATGGTTCATGTCACCATTCTTTTTCTATCTGGTGTTGACCTAAATACTTTGGGGTTGTGCGAAGTTAAAGTATGAATTGAGCAAACTTAAGGGATTAATTATAGGTCCCTACCAACCTATTTTTATGTATTACAAGTTTTGAGGTGTGTGTGGTTGGATTTTAAGTCGACAAGTTGGTGTATTACATGTTTCATCTAATTAGACCAACCTAATTGATGTTGAAGGTGTTTATGGATGTAATGCATATAAATGTAAACTTTCATTTCAATGTTGTATAGATAATGTGTACTGATGATGCATATTCCTAAGTAGAGTATGTGAATGTAATGTGAAGAAGAGTCGAGTGGTGGTAAGTGTTGAGGAACACAAAGTGTGTTAAGTTAGTATATTGAGCTTCAATGGAACTATCCCCAACATAATGTAGATGCATTGTATCGGTTCAAATCTTGGTAGTGATCCACCCTTTCTTCTTTCTGTCTTATTCTCTGGACAGTGAGTCCACTTGGAAGTGAGCCTTTTTGTAATATCATGTAACCAGTTATAATATATTGTGAGCTAATCCTCACCATGGTTTTTCCCTTCTTGGGTTTTCCACATAAATCTGGTGTTCTTATGTTGTGTGATAAGATGCATATTTTAATTATTTCTTTTCATTTCTATAAATTGGATGAAATGTTTTGAATACACGTTTAAGTGGTTTTAGAGAATACTGATTCACCCCCCCTCTTAGTATTTTGAGTTTTCAACAAATTCAACAGTCAAACCAAGTGTAAGAGGTGAAAATACCATCACAAGTTTTATCACATCTGATAATAATAAGGATATGGGGGATTCTTTAGCAGAAACCAAGCAATCTCAAACTGAGATTAGTGGGGGTTCAAACCTAGAATCCTTCACTAAATTTACTAACCCTAGCACTACATTAAATACTACTCTCCATTTTTTGGCTTGAGAGCTCGTTCAATAGTTAAACCATAAAAGAATGCTTAAGAGTTGGTGCTTGATAAAATCAAGCAAAGGATTTTAGAAAGCAAAATGAAAAATTACAAAAATTCCCTTTAGTTAGGAGGCCTCAAGGGTAGCAATGTGCCTTCCCAAAACAAAGGATTTGAAAATAGTAATAATAATGGTATCACCTATTGGGTGGATAGATTAAGTGATGTCCTTATGGACTCTAGCTTAGGTTTGAATGACCCCCCTTCAACCTTAATTTCAAATTACTCAATTTCGAATTTTGGACCCCCTGTTGAAGTAATTAAGAAAGATCCAATAAAAGAGAAAAATACTATTGTGGAAAGTAACCAAAATATGTTACAACCAGTTAATGATATGGTCGATGTGGCTACCAATAATCCTAGCTTCATTGAAATTGTAAAAAGATTATGCAGGATGAAGCTTACCCTTAGGTACTTGAGATAGCAAAAGAGTGAGTAATCAGAGCTTTGATAAGGCCATAGAATGGAACCAAGGAAATAAGTTCCTAACCATTCCATTCGATAGCATATATAAACAACTAGAAAATAATTTAAGAAGTAAATCTCCTCAACCTAAAGAGGAGTGAAAAGGTGTGGACAAACTACTAGAACCTTCAGATAAACCGATTAAACTAGTGAGAAGAAAAAGACAATATAGCAGTCATGAGAGATGTCCTTATGCTAAATTAAATAATAAAGTTAAAGAAGAGGACCTCCCTAAATGTTTCAATAGTTTTTAAAATGGTTTAGAAGAACCTCAAATTATGGAAGATGATGCATCTTAATTACATTAGCTCAAATATCAGAGGGCTTGAGTCCCCTAATAGAAAATATACAATGAAAATGTATCTAAATATGGAAAAAAATAAAGACATTATCCTCCTACAAGAAGTAAAAGCTATCAACTTCACCTTCGATTGCAATCTCAAATTCCTATGAAAAGATGCCACTCAATCTTACTCTAAGGATGACAGAGGCAAAGGGGGTGTGGCTATTGTTGGCCTCCTCTAATGGTTCAATAACTAAGTCCTTAAAGCTGTGACTTAGAGATTGGACATTTGCACTAAGTAGCTATCTTACTCATCATGAAGGTGCATTTCATTGTCAACCCAGGGATGCAAACTTGAAATGGGTCAGCATTGTATGTGCACTAGGACTTCACTGTAGTCATCCATAAACTAGAAAAGAAACAGTACTGGAAATGAAATGTTGGAGAGAAATTAACATAAGCACTGAGTATGAATCAACAACTACACTAAGCATCAACAATTGGACTGGAAATGGATGATAGAAATGGAAATCTCAACAAACAGACAGGAAACTATTATGTCTACCTTGGCTGTAGGAATAGTCACAAAACAAAATTCCAATGGCTGTAGGAATAAACAACTGCTTAAACCGAAACTAGTTATTGAACAAAAAAATAACTTGTAAACTAAATGGGTGGAATTCTCACCAAGTGGGACCCTTTGAGTGAGTCTTCCTTAAGCTAACTCAGATGTAGCAAATCAGAATATCATTTTATTCCTTTAAAACATGATTACAACATATCAACAATATGACTGTATTACTAAAACTAGAAAATGCAAGTACAATATCATAACATCCAACCTTATGAAAAGGGACATCTAACCATTATTTATAGAGGGAAAAACTTATAATTAACCCTAAATACCTAGGGAGCTGACTCCAAAAAAATAGGAGGGTGCCATTTATTGAAAGCATAAAAAAGAGAGGGAGGAAGTTATGCATGCACCAGATTTGATCAAAGCAGATTTGCCCCAATGAGAATCTAGCACAACACACTCCCTAGATTTTCTCAACTAACAAACATGACCATTAAAAAGGTAGTTACAATCTTTCATTTGAACTAGGAATTTCCCTCCATTGAGAGTTTTCCCTCCTTTGACCTCTTAATGACCATATTTTTGACTTTCTTAGCAACCAACCAATTGGCAAGAGTTTCTTCCACTTTGCAAGCTTCATTTACATCAACATCTTAATGTGAACATGCATGATGTCATTAGCACACACAAACAATTGCATATCCATAATTACCTTAAAGTAACATCCATTCAACCACATGTAAAATTAACATAGATAATTCACATAGCATGTTAATGTCATTAAAAGTCACAAGGATAAGTTTATGCCCAAGGTTTATGGATTTAAGGAAATAACATGGAAAATGTCAACAACCAGGAGTCAAAGTCTATAATAACAACAACAAATATATGGTAAAACCTATCAAAATTGAGCCATTAATTAGGCTCATCATCTCCCCCCAACCTAATGTTTTATTGGTCCTCCAATAGAGGGAGCGCTATTCCTTTGCCTAGTTAGAGCTCTAAAGTCACTAACTGCCAACTGTCCCATATCAGTCTCTGCAATATCTAAATTGGGATCCCAGTAGAATCCTTGCTTGTTTTCTAATCTGCTCCATATTTTCCTTTCTGTAGCTATGTCATACCGATAGTATTTGTAATTTGGTATAGGCTATAACATAGTAGGTGGCTAAAATGTCAATGGAAGCCAATATTGCTACCTCATCCTTCTAATTTGTATGTACCTAGGACATCGTTTACATGTTGCAACATAGTTTTCAAAGAATGGGGTTCAACATGTTTCAATTGATCTGTCAAACTATTCCACCTCTGTGATAGGTACCTCATTACTGTTTTCCCTGTAGTGTCAGCTACCTTCTCATATTCCTGATATGCTTCTTCATTAACAAGCATGATTCTATTTTTATAGCTTGGGTGATAAAGAATTCTATGCCATGTATAATAAATATTTGAGGGGTTACTAGATTTAGCTCTGAGAGACAAAAGGGTATGAAGTTCCCTTTCCCTATAAGTTCTAAACTGCCTCCCCTAGCTAATTTCATTCTGGATCCATGACATAAATGCCCTTAAATGGATATCTCCAATGTATAGTAATGGGTTCCAATCATGATCATTAGGTAAAACACAATTATGCAGGTATAGTTCACACAACAGATTTTTGACTTTAGGAGGGGAAGACTAGTAGGCTTGGAAAAACTCATGTTGAGTGTCAATACAAGGGCTTAATCTTGAAATAACCCTTGACAGCTTGAAGGAAAGATGTTGCTCCTTCAAATGTAGTGCATATACTTTGGGAGGATTTCTACATGCCATCATCTGGGGTACTAAGGCTACCACATTATCTACCTTATCCTTCAAGGCAATAATCTCAACATTCTTTTCTTCAATTTCTACATTTTTCTTTTTAACTTCTTCCTGTAGCTTACGTTTTTCCTTTTTCCACTCCTCCTCTCTCCTTTGCATTTCACTCCATAAATTTAGGGCTACAAGATTCCATGAAAAAGTGGGAGGTTTATGTTTTCCTACCAAAATCTTTCCTTGCACCGATTCTTGCTGTTCAAATGGCACCAGTTGCAATGATTCTTGTTGTTCTTCTTGTTCAGATTGTAATGGTTCTTGGTTTTCAACTTGCTCTGTAATAGTAACAGGCTCTACTAATCTTATGTTTGCTTGTTCTTCAAAAATGTCTTTCACTTCAACATTTACCTGCCCCATAGGGGCTTCTGTCTCCTTCCTAGGTGTTCTTTTGAATCTAGGGCTTCTCTTTGGAGGCAAATTAGCAGCTGGCCTAGCTGGTTTTGATTTTTTAGGAGGCCTTTTATGTTTTTTCTTCGGTTGCAAGAAGACTAGTGTCACCAGCCTTCCATTTCCTAGGGCTTGGTGTTACTTTCTCTGACATTTTCTTCTTGGCCTTCCCCTTCCTAATTTCTGCCTCTCTCATTTGCGCTTCCTCTTTCCTAAGGGCAGCCCTAGTTTGAATTGGGGTTTTGGGAAGAACATTAACATCAGGGTTTGAGGATGAACTTTCTTCATCTGAATATTCAGACTCAGAGGAGCCAATTTCTATTGTTGCTTCGACTGCAGGAGGGTTTGTACTAGGGTTTGCACCAGAGGTTGAATCTCCAGGAGTGGTTTTAACAACCCTCTCACCCCTACTAACCCTATAAGCTTGAGGCTGACCTCTAGGACACACATTTTCTAGTATGAATTGATCAATGTTTACAAATTCTTCCCATGTCATACCAGACACTTCTTGTAAATATTTTTCTACTAACAATTTTATCAAACAGTGGTGACAAATAGAATTGTCCCTACCTTTTTGCATTTCAGCTGCCATGATTACAAGGAGGTTATACAACACATTGTGAACGTTCATCCTTCTACCATGTCTCATATGGTTCAAGAACTTAAAATGCACAAAATGGAGACATGATTGATGACCCTCACAAGTAATATACTTGGTAATGTAGATGGCTACTTGTTTCCACTTCTCTACCAGAGAAGTTCTCCTTGTTCCTTGCTTATCTACAACCAATGGAGGGTCATTAGGTTCTGTGAATTCTGCCCTAGCTGATCTCACATCACTAGAAGTAGGGTATGGCTCTCCATCGATAGGAAAATCCATTTCCTCTACAATTCTCTCCTCAGTGGCTATCACTTCTAGCCCTTTTACCATTGCCTTCCCGTCAGAGAGTGTCTGTGCAAATTCCAGAGCAATGTCCTCATTGAAACTGTCAAGTTTCAAAATGTAGTCCAACCACCCACAATTCCTGAATTCAACCAGAGAAAGTGCATCCTGCAGTATCATGTCATGAGCTGTAGGTTCATTCCTAATCAACTGACTGCCCATTGTCTCTACCCACAATCAAACAAACACTTTTGCAAAATTTTCTTTCTTGCAATATTTCTATGAAAACCTGATTTCTTCTTCTTCCTACAACTCCTCTACAACGCTAACGCCAATGTCATATGAAATTTACCTTTTTGGTGATGTTTAAGATTATGACTAAGGAAATAAAGAAACATAAATGAAGGGTACCATCAAGAAAAATGGTGGTGGTTCAATGTCCTATCACACATGCAAGCCGTCATTTCAACTATTTCATTCAAATTGGCTCATTTCAAATTTGTTGACATGTATGACAATGGACATGTGGGTTGACACTCCCCTCTAACCTAAATTAGAGCATCTTTCCGCACAGACTGGGTGGTAATTATGATATGACAGGGAAGAGTACAAGTATATGCTATGTGAAATATCAACATTAATATACAATAATTAAATAAATGCACTTGAGATAATTAAGATATAACAAATTGTCACACATGTACCTAAAAATTTGGAGTAACTTTTGCAAGGAATGTGGAGGAAAGTACCGATTACCTTTAAAAGTATAGTTGAGCAATTAAATGAAGTGGTAATGGAATGAAGTGATGGTGAAGTGAAGTGATGGTGGAATTATGGAAGAGAGAGAAAAGATGGAGATGGATGGCAGATGGATTTATTGATGGAGAAGCGGATTCCCACAAAAGTGGAAATCTTTATTATGATGTGTTCTTTATTATGATGTGATTGCATGCATACCTTGACTAGTTAGAAGGAGGGACACTAGGTCCACTTCCTTCGGCTGCAAGAAGTTCAGAGGTTTGGTGTTGAATAAATTGCTGCATGAATTCTTGTTTGGAAGTTGGCTTATGATATAACCTGAGACGGTGACCGTTGACCAAGAGCTTGAATCTGACAGGGTCAATGGTGGTGAGTTGAACAACACCATTGGAGAATACTTCTACAACTTCATACGGTCCCAATCACCTAGTTTGTAGTTTGCCTGCATTATCTTGATACCTAGAGTCATAAAGGAGTGCCCAGTCACCTGGTTGGAACTTTTTTTCCTTTATGTATTTATCATGCCACTTGACCCTCTGATTTTGCACTATCTCAGTATGATGAAGGGATGAATTTTTCATCTCATCCAAACCATTCAGCTACATGATTTTGTCCTTTTGTGCCTTAGATATGTTTATCCCAAGATCTAGTGCAGTCCTAAGAGTTTTATGCTTAAACTCTATAGGAATCATGACTGTCTTCCCATACAGTAATTCAAAAGGAGTGAAACCAGTGGTTGTCTTCCAAGTGGTCCTATAAGCCCAGACAACTTCTGGCAACCTATTTGCCCAATCTTTCCTATGAATAGCCATTGTTTTGGTCAAGATAGCCTCTATTTTCCTGTTGGTCACCTCAGATTGGCCATTGGCTTGAGGGTTATAGGGGGTAGATTTCCTATGCCTTACATTATATTCATTGACCAATGCTGTGACAAGGGTTGATGTAAACTGAGCCCCTTGATCTGTCACTATCTCTCTTGGAATCCCATAATGCGTGAAGATTTTCTCATAAAAGAATTCTGCACCTTTATTATTTCTGGCATGTTTCATAGCTTTAACCTCAACCCACTTGGTCACATAGTCAATGCAAACCAAGATGTAGGATTTTCCATTTGATGGAGGATCAATGGGACCTACAAAATCAAGTCCCCATTTATCAGATGGAGTGATGAATACCTAGGGGTATAGAGGCATCTCATCATATTTAGTTGGTCGACCCATTCTTTGACATCTATCACACTTCCTAGTATACTTACCTACATCCTTATGAAGTGTGGGCCAGTAATATCTTGTATTAAGAATTTTCATTGTTGTCCTCTTAACTGCAAAATGTCCATAGGGTTCATTGTGACATGTGTTGGCCTCCTACAATGATTTAACAACTAGGCCTTTACATCCATGATTCAAAGATTGGACATCTAACCTGAATAGCCATTTCAATCATTATGAAGGTGCATTTAACTTGTCAACCTAGGGACATGAGCTTGAAATGGGTCAACACATTATGTGCACTAGGAACTCAAAGTAGCCATTTTCGTTCTACAACTAAGAAAGACATAATGCTGAAAGTAAATTGCTTGGAAAGGAATAACATAAATGATGAACATCAACCAACAACCATACTAAGCTTGAAATGCATGACAAAAATGAAAATTTGAACAACAAATAGAAAACTACTTTGTCTGCTTTGGCTGCAAGAACAGTCACAAAATGGAATTCTAGTGGCTGCAGGAATAGTCAGTGCCAGATTCTTAACTAATTATTGAACAGAAAGTAACAACTAGGCTAAACTAAGCTAAGGACGGATTGCTCACCAAGTGGCCCCCCTTGGATGAGTATCATCTAATACTAACAAAAACTCACATGCTCAAACTTAGAACTTCATTTTATTCATCAGGAAACATGAGTACAATAGAGTAGTGTAATTGTATTACTGAAAACTAAGAATGTAAATACAATATCAGATCGCACAACCTTATGAAAAGGAGCATCTGATCCTTATTTATACTACCAACTAAGCAAGGCGGTCAACTCCATGAACTAGGAGGACGCCAATTTAGGGAAATCAGAGAAAATGGAGAGGCGGTTATGCACACATGGAATCTGGTCAGATGTGTCCATATATTTAGCACAACAATAATGCCAATACTTGCTCAACAACATTAAAGTCCACTACAAGGCAGTTACATTTGATTCACATGGGGAATCTCCTACCGTCAACCTCCTTTCACCTTTGAACGATTCCCTTGGTGGACGTTATGGTGCATGCCCAACTGGTGATGTCTTTCTCAATTTAGTATCTTCAAATTATATCTACATGGCAATGTCAACACACACAATAATTGTATATCTATAACTACCTTAAAGAACATTCATTAACCACATGCAAAATTAATATAGATAGTCCATATAACATGCCAATGTCATTAAAGATTTGTAGAAATAAGATTAGGACTAATGTCTATAGTTTTGAGGAAATATCATAAAAATATCAACACTAAACATCAAGGTCCATGATAACTTCAACAAACAAATCATAAATTCTACCTAAAATTAGACCATAAACTAGGCTCATCACTCCCCCCAACCTAAGGTTTTACAGGTCCTCCAATAGGGGAAGTGTTGTTCTTCTACTTGGTCAATGCTCTAAAATTTGCAACTGACAACTTCCCTACATCAATGTTTGTTGTGCATGAATCAGGGTCCCAATAGAATCCTCCCAATCTATCCATTATGCTCCATCTCTGTCTCTCTGCAACAATATCATAGTTGTAAAACCTGAAGTTTGGTATGGGCCACATTAGGAGGGGTGGCTGAAAAGTCAGGGGAAGCCAAAATCATCCCTTTGTTCTTCCAACCTGTATATATTTGTCAATTCTCTTAAGTGTTGCAACATAGTTCTAGATGGAATGAGGCTTAACCTGTTTTAGCTCATTAGTTAGGCTGTTCCATCTTTGTGAGAGGTATCTCTTCATGGTTTCCTCTTTTGCTTTTTCCTTTACCTCATACTCACTGTAGACTTCTTCTATCTAAGGCATAATCTTATTACCATAGCTAGGTATGAAAAGCATTCTATGCCATTCCCTGTAAATATCCCTTGGATTCCTTGATTCAACACTGATGGGCAGAGGGATGTTGGATTCCAATTGCTTATAAGCCCCATATTGTTATTCCCAACTAATCTCATTTTGTACCCAAGACATAAACACCCTTAATTGGATGTCTCCAACATACAACAATGGATTCCAATCATGGTCTTGAGTCACAACATAATTATGCAAATAAACTCACACAACAAATTCTTTATTTCAGTGGAAGCAATTTGATAAGCATTGAAAAATTCAATAGGGGTCTAAATAGAAGGGTTCAAACTGAGACAATTCTTCCCAACTTAAAAGAAAGATATTTCTCCTTCAAATGCAAAGCATAGACCCTTGGAGGGGCCCTGCACTCTAAAATATGTGGTACCAAGGCTGCCATATCATCCACATTCTTCTTCAAGGTGGCAATTTCTACAGCCTTGTCTTCAATCTCCTCATCTTTCTTTTGAATTTCCTTCTTCAATCTACACTTCTCCTCCTTCCATTCTTCTTCTCTTCTTTGCATCTCTTTCCATAAATGCATATCTACCATGTGCATTGAGAAATTAGGGGGGTTATGCATTCCTACCAACATTTTCCCTGGCATTGATGCTTGCTCTCCATATAGTACTAACTGCAAGGATTTAGGCTGTCCCATCAATTCTGGCTGTAGGGGTACTGATTGTTCTTGTTTTTGCTGTTACTACAGGAAATCTTATTATAGGATCTCTTGCTATAGGATTTCTTGTTGTAGGAAATCTTGATTTTCCTCATACCCTTGATTTTCTACTTGTTCTGCAATATTAACAAGGTCTACCAATGTTATGTTTGTTATCGTCTTAAATACATCCTCTTCTTCAACATTCACCTACCCCATTGGAGCTTCTATGTCCCCCTATGATATTTCTCTAGACTTAGGGCTTTCCTATGGAGGCATACCAGAGGCTGGCCCAACTGCTCTTGATTTTGTGGGAGGGCTCTCATGTTTTTCTTTGGCTACAGGATGAACAGTGTCAGCCTTCTGCTTCCTTGAGCTTGGTACTTCTTTTTCTGCCAACTGCTCTTTAGCTTTTAATTTTCTCATTTCTTCCTCTCTTTTATGTGCCCTAGTTTTCATTAGGATGCCAAGTGGAACATTATCATTAGAATCTAGAGGAGAACTTTCTTTGTCTGAATGTTCTGTCCCAAAAGAGCTAATTTCTATGGTTTCTTTTGCTGTAGGAGGGTTTGCACTAGGACCTTCAGAAGAGGTTGAAGCACTAAGAGTGGCTTCTATCGTGCTCAATCTCTTGCTAGACCTACGAGGCTAAAGTAAAACCCTAGGTTGCAACTGCTCAGGTCTAATTTGATCAATTTTTATGAATTTCTCCTACGTCATTCCAGATACATCATGCAAAGACTTCTCAACTAACAATTTAATCAAACAATGGTGGGAAATGAAATTGTCCCTACCTTTTTGAGTTTCAGCCACCATGATTGAAAGAAGGTTGCATAACATGTTCAACACATTCATCCTCCTCTCGTGCCTCATGTGATTCAAGAGTTTAAAATGCACGGAATGCAAATTTGACTGGCGTCCTTCACAGGTGATATATTTTATGACATAAACAACTATCTGCTTCCATGGCTTAGGCAGAGAGGTTCTCTTCACCCCTTGTTTATCTATGCTCAATGGAGAGTCGCTTGGTTATGTAAATTTTTCCTTGGCTGACTTGGTGTCTCTAGAAGCAGGGTAATCTTCACCGTCGACTGGTAACCCTGTAACTTCTGCAATCCTTTCTTTAGTTGCCAATAATTGCAACCCTTTTACTGTGGCTTTCCCTTCAAACAATGTCTGGGTGAATTCTAGTGTAATTCCTTCATCAAAACCAATCCAGCTTCATGAAGTAATCTAACCAGCCATAGTTTCTGAATTCAACTAGGTAGGGTGCATCCTAAAATAATACATCGTGCACCGTGGGTTCATTTTGAATTAACCCACCTCCCATTGTCTGCAATCAAACAATCACTCTGCGGTTTCCTTCCTGCAATTCTTGCCTAAAAACCAAATTCACCTTCCTGTAACACTTGCTAAATTTCCAATGCCAATATCGACTGAATTTTCCTTTTTCACCTTTTGTTTGCAACTTGAGATTGTGGCAGGGTTAATAATGGCAAGGAAGGAGTAATAACGGAAAATTATTATGGAGAGAAATGGCAGCGACAATTGGTGTCACTTCACACATGCGAGCCGTCCTCTCACTCAAATTTCAAATTGGCTCAATTTAAATTTTGCTGACGTAGAACATGGGCTAACACGTGGGAAAAATATTCACATCTTTTTCCTCCCCCCAACCTAAATTTGGGCATGTGAGCTCACATGCAGAATGATGATTTGACAGGGGTAGAGAATAATGGCATGCTATGGTGAACATCCATATTAATGTACAACAATTAAATGAATGTACTAAAAGACAATTAAGATATAGCAATTAATGCACACATACCTGAATGTGTGGAGGATTCGTTGCAAATATTGTAGAGAAAGTACCGTTCACCTTTTTAGGAAATAAGTTGAGCAATTAATGAAAACGAGGTGGAATGAGGTGGAGTGGAATGAAGTGATGTGATGGAAGAGAGAGAAAGGTGGAAATGGATTTGCGGATGGGTGAAGAAATGGACTCCCATGAAAGTAGAAGTCTTTATTATGACAAGTACATACCTTAATTAGCCAGAAGGAGGGACACTAGGTTCACTTCCTTCGGTTGCAGGAAGCTCAGGTGCAGTATGCTGAGTGAATTGCTGCAGGAACTCCTCCTTGGAAGTTGGCTTGTGATACAATTTGAGGCGATGACCATTGACAAGCAACTTGAATTTGACTGGGTCAATAGTAATGAGTTGAACAACACCATTAGGGAATAATTCAACAACCTCATATGGTCCTAGCCAGCTTGTTTGTAATTTTCTAGCATTGTCCTGATATCTGGAATCATAAAGCAATGCCTAGTCTCTTGGTTGGAATTTCTTGTCCTTGATAAATTTATCATGCCACCTGATTCTCTGATTTTGTACTACCTCTGTGTGATGCAAGGCTACTCTCCTCATCTCATCCAAAGTATTCAGCTCCAAGATTCTTTCTCTTTGTACCTTAGAGATATCCATCCCCAAATCTACTGTAGTCCTAAGAGTCTTATGTTCAAATTCAATGGGCATCATGGCTGTTTTTCCATACAACAACTCAAATGGAGTGAAGTCTGTAGTTATTTTCTAAGTAGTTCTGTGGGCCCAAACAACTTCTAGTAATCTGTTTACCCAATCCTTTCTATAGATAGCTACTGTTTTAGTTAGAATAGCTTCAATTTCTTTGTTGGTCACCTCAACTTGGCCATTGGCCTGGGGGTGATAAGGAGTAGACTTCCTGTGTCTTATGTTGTACTCATTAACTAGTGCTGCAACAAGGGTTAATGTGAATTGAGTCCCTTGATCAGTCACTATCTCTCTTGGAACTCTATACCTTGTGAAAATCTTCTCATAGAGAAATTCTACAACCTTGTTATCTCTTGCATGCTTCATGGCCTTAACTTCTACCCATTTAGTTACATAATCAGTGCATACCAGGATATAAGACTTACCATTTGATGGAGGGTCAATGGGTCCTACAAAATCCAATCCCCACTTATCAAAGGGAGTGATTACTTCTTGAGGGAAAAGTGGCATCTCATCATATCTGGTTGTCTTCCCATCCTTTGACATCTATCACATTTTCTGGTATACCTTCTTGCATCCTTGTGGAGTGTTGGCCAGTAATATCCTATGTTCAAAATCTTCATTGTTGTCCTCTTGGCTGCAAAATATCCTCCACATGGTTCATTGTGGCATGCATGCAAAATGTCATATGTCTCATCTTCTCTCACACATCTCCTCATGACATGGTTTGGTCCAGTATAAAACAAACAATCCATGAGAAAGGAAAATATTTTTCAATGAGTGCCCTTCTCTCTTTTGGAGAGAAGTGAGGAGGAACTCTACTTATGACCAGATAGTTAGCTATGTCAACATACCAGGGTGTTTGTACACTGATGGAGAATAGATGCTCATCAGGAAAAGAGTCATGTATGGCTTGATTGTCTTCTGATGTAGTCATCCTTGAAAGAAAATCTGCAACAACATTGGCCTTCCCTGGTTTATCCATAATGGTTATGTCAAACTCCTGCATCAACAATAACCATCTTGCTAGCCTACCTGTGATCAAGGGTTTATTCATGAGATATCTAATGGCTGCATGATCGGTGTGCACAAAAAATTGGTAGCCTATTATGTAGTGCTTGAATTTGTTTAGGGCATAGATCACTACCAACATTTCTTTCTCTATCACTGTATAGTTGAATTCAGCTCCTTGCAAATTTTTGCTAACAAAATAAATGGCATTTTCAATAGCTCCTTCTTTCTATCCTAAGACTGTTCCTATGGAATAATCTGATGAATCTGTATGGATGTGGAAAAGAATCTCCCAATTAGGTCCTTTGAGTATAGGAGCATGAGTCAAGGCTACCTTCAAATCAGAAAATGCCTTGTCACAATCTTCTGTCCAATGGAATTCAACATCTTTGGTGAGAAGAGTATACAATGGTGTTGCTATTTTGCTAAAATCCTTGATGAATCACCTATAATAGCTTGCATGGCCCAAGAAACTCCTAACATCTTCTGTCCATTCTTTTGTGAGAAATGTAGTGTCTAAGAACTACACCTTCCTGCATCATCATAAAACACTTTTCACTGTTTAGAAAGATATTGTGATCTTCACATCTCTGCAGGACTTTCTTGAGATTCTCCAATGCTTCATTGAAATCAACACCATAGGTGGTGAAGTCATCCATATAAATTTCCATGCAGTCATGAAAAATGTCTTAAAATATGGTAATGACTACCCTCTAAAAAGTTGCAGGTGCATTGCATAAGCCAAATGGGAGTATCAAGTAGGCATAGGTCCCCATGGACAAGTAAATGTGGTCTTCTTTTGGTCCTCTGGTGCAATTTGGATCCGGTTGTAGCCGTTGAATCCATCTAGAAAAGAAAAGTATTACTTTCCTGCAAGTAAGTCCAAAACTTGGTCTATGAAAGGTAAGGGAAAATAGTCCTTTTTGGTGGTAGCATTAAGTTCCTTGTAATCAACACAAACTCACCATTTCCCTCATTTTTTAGGCACAATTGCTAATGGAGACACCTATTGCCTATTTGAAATGGGGTAGATAAATCCTGCATCTAGCAATTTATGTAGTTCTCCTTTTACAATTTCTCTTAGTGCAGGGTTAATTCTTCTTTGTAGCTACCTCACTGGGGTGCAATCATCTTTGATATAAATTCTGTGAGTGCAAATCTTAGGATCCAATCCCTTAATCTCATGATAGTCCCACGAAAATGCATGCTGATGGGTCTTCAATAAGTTTTCCAATAACAATTGTTGTTCTTCACTCAGTTTGCTGTTAACATTTAGATACTTCCCTTCTTACACCTGTACTTGTGTGGTTGAATCTATCATAGCTACTTCATTGACACATGGTACCTTGAGTTCATATGGAAGCAATGTATGGGACATACCTGTTGCTGCAGGAAGTCCGTCTATAGGAACAGTGGCTGCAGGAAGAATGCCTACAGGAACAGTGGCTGTAGGAAGAACGTCTACAGGAACAGTGGCTACAGGAAGAGCAGACAAAAGTGTCTTGACTAGAGTAGTGGAATGAGAAGATGATGCTTCCTCCACTTCACAATGGTTCTGAATGATGTTAACCAATACTTCATCTTCGTCTTGAAGCTGCATGAAGGAGCTTCTACCTAACATCATAAGTTGGGCCACATAATTAACTTCCTCGGCCTCTTCACCAACATGTGGCCACACAAGATTATCCTCATCATGGGATGGCTAAGCAGGAGGATAAAGAACAATTTTTTTGGTACTCTTCCCATCAAAAATGGTCATGTCACTTGACCGACATACAATATATGTGTCTGCAATTGCTAACCATGGACTTCCAAGAATAATGGGATACCCACCTAGTGTAGCTTTAGGAGAAAGAATCATAAAGTCTGTTGGGTACTCCTAGGAGTCTAGAATTACCACAAGGTCCTCCACTATACCATCAGACTTAATAGTAGAACTATTAGCAAGCTGTAGGATAGTAGGAGTAGATCTCATGCTTGCAACATTTAGTTGTTGCAAGATGTCCTTAGTCATTACATTTATTGTTGCTCCTAAATCAATCAAAGCATTCTTTATTTGAATCCTATTTATAACAACTGCTACCACAAGACTACCTGGGTCATTGTACTGAGGGATAGTCACTTTTCCAAGCATGATGTCAGCTAACTGTCCCACCACATGAACTGTAGTGGGGTCTTTCTTCTTCCTGCTTGGCTTCTTGAGGCATGCTTCTTTGATTGCCTTGCCATAGATTATGAAATCCTTTGTGGCCTGAAACAGAGGTATTTGGACACATATATGCTTTAGCTGATCCAAGATGTCAAAGGTTGCGTCCTCCTTTTCTTCCTTCTTCTTTGCAACTTCCAATCTCTAAGGAAATGGTGGTTCTTGTTCAGTCTGCTTGACTTGGAATGGTTCAGGACTTTTAGGTGCACTTGGCTGAATGAAATCATTCAGAGGTTCCTCTTCCTCTTCCACATGAAGCTCAATGATAATGGGCTTGGAAGGGGCTGGTAAAGTAGTTCCTAAATGTAAGTGGATGTTACTTACACTCACAACATATGCAGGGAATTGATTTGAATTAGTAGAGTATATAGACTACTGCTGTGGTTTGCTATTTGGATTGGGTGTGGGCTGAGCTAGTAGTTGAGTAGGTTTAGGTGCATTTGAGCTTGAATTAGTAGGTGGAGGAATTATACCAGGCTGTTGGGGCTAAGAAGGTGGCTGCATGTATCTGGTTTTTTGGGTAGGCCATTGCTGTCCTCCCCTCCATTGATTTGTTTGTTGCTAATTTCCTGGAGGTGGCTGCCAAGGCCCTTGAAATTTCTACCAATGCCCCTGAGGATACTACCACTGGGGTGGAGAGTTTTGATGATTGGACCAAACATTTGGAGGGTTACCCCAAGGCTATGGTGGATATCCTCCATAGCTGGATGGATATGGGGACTGCCATTGGTTACTAGATAAATATGAATTGAAATATGACTCAGCATAAGAGAGTGGATCTGGCGACATACCTTGTCTTGGAGCCCAAGGCCTCCTTTGTGCAACATAGTAGACTTGATCTTCTTCAATCTGAATTGGCTTGAACTCGGGTGCAATCTGCTTGCCTTCAATATTAGCTACCATCTTACATCTACAATCCTTCTTATTTTGTCTACAATGGGGGCAATATTCTGCCAATATTGTTTCTCCCTCCTCTTGTTTCTTCTTGGCTTGAAGTGTATCCAATTGAGTAGATAGATTGTTTATAATGTCTTGCTTGAAGTCTGCCAACAAATGAGTGATCTCCTTTTTTGAAACTCCATTGGTAGATGAGTTACCCATGGAAGATTGGTAAACTCTCCCTTTCTTTGAGGCTGCTCTAGAGTAGTTCTGACATATTTTCTTAATGTCTTCCCAAGGAACTTGGGAGATATCTCCTCCTCCCATCAGGTCCAAGGCATCAATGCAACTATTATTGATTCCTCTCAGAAAAAGAAACTTTTGTGAGTCTTCATTAAGTGTATGGTGTGGAGATTTTTGTAGGCAAAACAAAAACCTTGCAATGTAATCCTCCAAACTCTCATCTTCCTTTTGCTGCATCCTAAAAATGTCACCTCCTCTCATGTCACTGCCCCTGTAATACTTGTATTTCTCAAGGAATTTTGTCTTCATGTCCTCCCAAGTTTCCACAATATCTCTGCCTAAGCTCATGAACCATCTTAATGCAACTTCTTTTAGAGTGGTAGGAAATAGCTTAAGCCTATGGGCATTGGTGGTATAGTCACAACTCCTGCAGAGTATGTCAAACTCAAACAAGAAGGTATTAGGATCTTCTGTGACAAGTCCATAAAACTTGGGGAGTGCTGAAGCAAGGATATTTTTGATGTTTTCAACTTCATTCTGATGGGAAATGGGAAAAGAAAAGCTGGTTGGTTAGGTATGTTTCTATTTGCATCACCCATGCCTGCTTGATGTAGTTCCAAAGCAAAGGGATTCTCAAGCTGATTTTGGTCTTAAGAGGAAACTTCAGAGCTAGTCAAATTAGGAAATGCATCAACAAAGGGGTGTGGATCTTCTTCTTCTTCTTCTCTTGGTAGATTCTGATATTCAACTAGCTGGAATGGATTAGGATTGTCAGGAAGGAATCTCCCATAATCATTCCTTCTCCTTCCTCTATGCATGCGGTATCAACTCACTATCAGCCAACTCACACAAAGAATTGGTAAAGAATAAGGGGGGTCATTACTTCCTAAATGAGGGTATACTAAGAACAACTTTCATAAATACTACAACAAGAAAAACTACCAATGAATCCAAAGAACTCCCTAGTTTGACACCATCCCCGACAACGACGCCAAAAATGTTGGCCTCCTACAATGATTTAACTAGGCCTTTACAACTATGATTCAAAGATTAGAAATCTATCTTGAATAGCCATTTCAATCATTATGAAGGTGCATTTAACTTGTCAATCCAGGGACGTGAACTTGAAGTGGGTCAGCACATTATGTGCACTAGGAACTCAAAGTAGCCATTTTCGTGCTACAACTAAGAAAGACACAATGTTGAAAGTAAATTGCTTGGAAAAGAATAACATAAATGCTGAACATTAACCAACAACCATACTAAGCTTGGAATGCATGACAAAAATGAAAATTTGAACAACAAACAAAAAACTACCCTGTCTGCTTTGGCTACAAGAACAGTCACAAAATGGAATTCTAGTGGTTGCAAGAACAGTTAGTGCTAGATTCTTAACTAATTATTGAACATAAAGTAATAACTAGGCTAAACTAAGCTAAGGATAGATTTCTCACCAAGTGGGACCCCTTGGATGCATATCCTCGATTACTAATGAAAACTTAGATGCTCAAACTCAGAACTTCATTTTATTCATCAGGAAACATGAGTACAATAGAGCAGTGTAACTGTATCACTGAAAACTAAGAATGCAAATACAATATCAGATCATGCAACCTTATGAAAAGGAGCATTTGATCCTTATTTATAATACCAACTAAGCAAGGCAGTCAACTCCACAAATTGGGAGGATGACAATTTAGGGAAAACAAAGAAAATGGAGAGGTGGTTATGCGCGCATGGAATCTGGTTAGATGTGTCCACAAATTTAGCACAACAGTAATGCCAATACTTTCTCAAAAACATTAAATTCCATTGCAAGGTGGTTACATTCGATTTGTATGGGGAATCTCCTACCCTCAACCTCCTTTGACCTTTGAACGATTCCCTTGGTGGACGTTATGGTGCATGCCCAGCTGGCGGTGTCTTTTTCAATTTAACATCTTCAAATTATATATGCATGACAATGTTAGCATGCAAAATAATTGCATATCTATAACTACCTTAAAGAACATTCATTAACCATAAGCATGAATAAAGATAGAAATTTAGTGCAGCTTTCAACTTATGCCCAGACTAACTTTGCACATCCATTTATCATCAATAAACAACAAAAAGTATGGACAAGGAAGGTTGCCAACACACAACAAAATTCTTCAACATCAATGCACAACATTAACTAACTTTCTAAAGCAAACTAAAACACATAGAACAACAAAGTAAATCTATTCAAATTCACTATGGGAGAAGTATCATGTAACATGAAATTGGAACTCAAGAATCCACCAAATCAATGAATTTCTATTAACATTCCAGCAACATGTCTTTACAACAACTCAACTCTCTCTTGAAAATGAGAAGAGACCCCCTATTTATAGTGTCCAAAAAGAAAAATGAATGGCCAAGATTTAATCTCCTTGTGTGGCCAAGATTCACTACAAATTAGGGTTTCACCTACCCCCAAATATTTTACAATTTAAAATTACATTTTGTCATTTAGCCTATTTTATCCTCTAGAGAGCAACACTGTAGCTCTTTTGTCTTGTAGCTGATTGTCTTGTTGCAACTACTTTGTGAGGAATTCATCATCAATAACTAGATTTCCCTCCTGCTTCTTTGTAGTGGCATATTCCACGAACCTGCCAATCAATGCCTGGAGCTTGTTCCACTCCATTATATCCGACTGGAGCACTTGGAAGTTCAACCTCCTAGATTTTCTCGTGATCTCATCCCAATCCTTGTCACATTTTTGCGTATTCTTTATCACTTGCTCGGATTGAGCAAAGGCTCGTGCAACAAAACCCATGAAATTAGGCGTTAGTGCATCTGTGGTCCCATTTTCCATTTTCTTATGGAAGTATGACTTTATCTTCTATGGGTCTAACTCAACAACGGGCATATCAAAATCTATCATTAACCTCAGATATTCTTCACAGGCTGCCCTAATTTCCTTGACCCAATCGATATCAAGCTTTACTTCATGAAGCACTCATTCCAACACTTCTTTTCTATGGTCCAATCCCAACTTCCATGTGTCCATGAGCCAGTGGTAATCTTTTTCGAAAGAAAATTCCTTCTCACAGGATTTCTCGGGTATCTTGAGGATAGCCTCAAGTTTGGGGTATGTGATCCTGTATAACTCTAGGAAGTAAGTGCAAAATTTCTTTATTCCCTCGAGTAGATTTTGCACCTCTAGGAACTTGTTTGCTATCCTAAAAGCGCGACCAATACCCATGTTTCCATTGTAGAGTACCTGCCGGAACCAATCCTCTGTGGCCTTCATCTAATTCTTTCTTCTCTCCAATTTGTCAATGTGGTCCTTGGACAATAGTTGTAGTGGCGTTGATGATGTGGAGGGGAGTTCCTCAACTGAGGACCATTGCTGGATGTAAGCCATCAAGTCTACCACTTGTGGCTTTAGCTCCTCCTTAGAGGTTTTGTCTTTATGCATTTGGTGCACAATAGTGGCAATATATCCTTGAAGATGATCAATCTTCTATTCTCTTGTGGTTGTTCCTAGGTCAATGATGGAGATAGTGTAGCTGATCCCATCCTCTCCTAACATCGGGGTGGCTATTTGCACTATCTTGGATCTAGATGCATCCATTGTCAGGTGGGATCTGACCTTTGGCTTCTTCTCCTTCTTTGTACTTATTTGGGCTCAACCTAAGATGGCTTCCAGCCTTGCCTTTGGATCCATCGGGGTTGGGGTTTTCTTCTCCAATTGTTTCTCAATCCATTCAAGCATCTGAGACTCCCCTTTCGGTGATTCATTATCACCTTCTTCCTCTTGAATAGGTTGGATTTCTATTTTCTTACCAGCCGGGGTCTCATGCTCTGTCTTTTCTTCTTCTTCTTCGTTAGAATCCTGGATGAATACTGTTTATTTTTCTGGGGATTCAGTAACTGTGTGTTCCTTGGGGCTGTCTTCTTCAGAGGTTTTCTCTTCTTCCTCTTGTTCATGCCCATTTTCTTCATGATGTTCTGCTTCCGGGCTTGTCTTTATGGCTTCAACCTCTTCTTCAAGCTTGTCTTCTTCTTGCCCTTCCTTTTTCTTTTCTTCTTCTCATTTGAAATAGGCATCTCCTTATCATGCTCGAGGCTTTTATCTTGTTCCCCAGTTGGAGGCTCAACGTTTTCCACCATTTTCTCCTCTGTATCCTTCTCTTCATCGGAGGGTCATTTCTCGACTTCTTTTCCGACGTCCTTGAGTTGTTGAGCCAACTCTTCCTCAAGCTCTTGGTCAAAAGTTTCCACAATATATTTTGTGCCCGGCTCCTCAATGTATTCTTTAGATGATTGTGATTCTTCCTCCTCTCCTTCACACACCACTTTATCAATCACTAGGTGCTGGTACTCAGGGTACTCATGCAGGTAGTCATCTGCCTCTTCTTCCATCTCCCTAGCAGCTTCCCTCTCTTGCCTCTCCAACTCTTCTGATATTTGCATTGTCACTTCCATCATGGGTAGTTCAGTTGGAGGAGGAGGGATGGGAAAGTTAGCAACAACCTATGTCAAGGCAACTTGTACTGTTGGGTTCATTAACACCCCAAACATCTCCATTGGGATATTTTTCATGTGTCGAGTGAAAGCTTTTGGGAGAGAGAGAGCGGGTATAGGAATTGTTGCAGTAGCCAGTGGAAGAGATGATGATAGAGACATAGAGGAGGAGGAGAGCAAAGAAGTAGTGGAAAAGGAAGAATCTATTACCATTACTTGCGCAGTAAGCGGGTGGAGGCAAGGTGGACTAAGATATCCACTGCGGGCGGAGAGGTGGCAACCATCACCTGAGAAGTAAATGGAGGAACAATAGTAGTGGCAACAACAGTGGTGGTGACTGCGAGAGTGGAGGTAGCAGGCGGGGACTTTGGCTGCTTGACCTCTTGTTCCTTTCCCTCATGGAGCGGGTCCTCCTGGATGGTGGGAATCTCCATAAACTGCCTGATTTCTTTGGTTTCTTGGAGGGATCACCTTTCGAGGCTTTCCTTGAATACACCTTGGGCTTGGGCCGATGTTCAACCATTTCTTTTCTCTTTCTCAACTTGTTAGCTAGAGGAGATTTTGAAGTTTCCCCAGATGGGGCAACAATAGTCCCGCTGTCGGTCTCACTTCCTGGCTCGTCTTCATGCTCACCATATGTTAGGGTAACTCCCTGCAACTTCAATTGGGAAACCTGCCCGTCGATCCATTCTTTTGTCCTTGCCTCAATGGAAATTCCATTCAATTAGGGGTAGTGGTAGATTAACAACTACATCATATCTGGGATCAATCATAGTGTGTTCATCCTCAACAACTTGATCTGGTACTAGGAATAAGTTCACTATTTTGATGAAGTATGCCATAATGCATATGTAATGATTCATATGCACCTCCTTATCATCTTTGAAATTGGCCCAGGAGTCTTCCACATTATGCAAATGGGTGTACTCTAGCCCGATCATCTTCTTTAACTTTTCGTACGGATCTATCCGTGGCCTAGCGATGTGGAGTTCCAAGTTATATTCAACCAACTCCTTGTCAGAATATTCCGCACTCTAGGATGTGGGGAGTGCATACATCCCTTGACCAAATGAAAAGGGATAAGGAATCCTCAACTGGTGTTTGTCACTTAGGAGGTCGTGAGCACGTTGTAGTTGTCTCAAGAGCTTAAGGAGTACCATCCGGTCATTTGGGTACCAGGGTAATTTATATGGTTTCTCTGAGAAACCCTCGACTCAAATGTATGTAAATTTTGGAAATTGAATGAACAAGAAGCTAAAGTGGCAGATGAAGGCATTGGCGCTATGGGTGACTCTTCTTTCAAAATCACCTCCAAGCAGTCTGATGATATGGCCAATGAAGGCATCATTGACCCTACAATAGTCCCTTATAAAGTTTTTGTACTGAAGCTGCAGATACTTATCATATACCTTTAGTTCCCTTCCTGGAGTCTGACTTGGAGCCACAAACAAGCCTCTATATTGCATCCAGTCAGTAAGCAAGTAGACTAGGTATGATTTCATGTAGAACTATGAGGTCTTCTTCACTGCTACAAATTGCTCATGTAGGAAATTACTAATCATTCCCGCCCAGTAAAATTTGGCTTCCCTTCGAAGGATTTCCTCCATGAAGTATAACATCCACTCCTAAAAGAAGGCTACAGTTGGAAGGCCCATAATTTTTCTCAATAGGGTTACCAATTCATGGTAATCCTTGAAGAAGTCACTTCGAAAGAGTTCTTGGGGTACTTTATTTGCGCTGCCCCTCTTCTCCTTTAGCTAGTACTGATTGATGAGCTTCTTGCATTTGAGGGGATTAATATCCCACATATTCTTAGCATATTCTTTAGATGTTTCCTCCATTTCACTGAAGGTAGGGATATGGAAAGTTTTCCCTATTGATTTGGCAGACAAATCAGCCAATACATTCCCATCTCTGTCTACAATTCTTCTAGAATCCTCTTGATATGCCTCCCTACAGGCCATCACGAGCTCGGGAGCAATGAGAGCTAGTGGGAAACTGACAGCCTTGGCCAACCCACTGCTCCTAATCCTTTTGGCATTTTTGGTTGTGGGGTTGATTCAGACCCTTTGCTTGAACTCATGAATATCAATGTGTCCTAGATTAGTATCTGAGATATCCTTCCAATCTGTGGTGACCCTAGAATTTAGGGGTTTCCCTTGGAACTTGTATTTCATCTAGTCCTTATCTTCTTTCCCTCAAGGTGATTTAGCTGGCTTCTTTCCCTTTTCTTTTTCCATGATTGCCTCAAAGGGTCCTATAGTTGGTTCCATATATCTTGCAGGCAAGAGAGCAGTAAGCACATTCAAGCATGAAACATGAGGAAAGTTAGCTAGAATCCTATAAAACAACGTTAGATTAGATAATTCATCACTAAAGATCCTATCATATCTTCCAGACCACAGTTAGTCACTAATTTGGGGAAGTTATGGTAACGCAGGCACAGGGGTGTAGACTTCCCTGGGCTGGTAGCCGTTCTGAAGGCAATAGTGAATATACGACAATCAGGGCATGACGACCCGCACGGCTTCACCCATGCCAAGATTTGATTATGATGTGAGGTCCACTGGAGAGGTCGAGCAATTTAGGCACATGGGTTTAAATCACTTTGAAGATTTGGAGGTGTTAAATTCATCTTTCAAGCATGCATAAACAAAGGGTAGCTCGGTTGCTTTGAAGCTTTGTCATTGAAACAATGCTGGCAAGGTGACATCTAGCATGAGGCATTCCACAACGCGAGATCCACAGTCTTGGTGGATGGTGGCACATTGTTGTTGAATTTCAAGATGCTTGGAAGAGGGTGGGCTGGGAGGTGTGGGACAACACTGGGTTTTGGTGGTTTGAAATGGTGCCAGCGAGACAATCAGGGCATGGCAACCCGCACGGCTTCACCCATGCCAAGATTTGATTATGATGTGAGGTCCACTAGAGAGGTCGAGCAATTTAGGCACATGGGTTTAAATCACTTTGAAGATTTGGAGGTGTTAAATTCATCTTTCAAGCATGCATAAACAAAGGGTAGCTCGGTTGCTTTGAAGCTTCGTCATTGAAACAATGCTGGCAAGGTGACATCTAGCATGAGGCATTCCACAACGCGAGATCCACAGTCTTGGTGGATGGTGGCACATTGTTGTTGAATTTCAAGATGCTTGGAAGAGGGTGGGCTAGGAGGTGTGGGACAACACTGGGTTTTGGCGGTTCGAAATGGTGCCGGCGAGACGGAAGTCTGGTTGGAGAAGCTCGCACTATCGGGTCCATGGATAGTTAAGTCATCAAGTGTATGTTTGTTGGTAGACAATCAAAAGGAAAAAGCGGGGTTGGGTTCCGTGTAATGGGCCAATGGGGGTCCACGTCCGTTTGACTTGGCAAAGATAGGACAAAATCCCGCAAGCGCCTATCCGCAAGGTGCGGCCCACCAGCGGCTTAACACTTGGTCATTTTCATTTGGGCTTAGACGGAGATGGTGAGTGTGGGTTCTGCTAGGTAGAACTGTGTCGCGATCAGGCCATTTGGAACGACAAACTCACCATGACAGTTCATGGACGAAATTCTGTGGGGCGAGGCCCAAAGGGAAGCTCAGACTTAGTCATTTAGGGCACGAAGGAGAATGGATGGTGGAGGTGGGGTTGGGGACTGGTTGCTGGAGAGGCTTCATCACTTTGTCCTCTTGAGTGGTCATTTTGAACGGCGACGAATGGTCGGTGGAACCTCGCAAAGGATGATCCGTGTCACATAAATTGCTTTGTTTTGATTTAGATGGTGAAGCCCGATAGGTGGAGGGACGAGTCGTGAAATCCATTTCAAACGGTGAAGCTGGGATGGAAATCTGTGAACGATGGTCCTTGGGGAGACCTTCGTAATGGACCGAGACTTGGGCGCTTTAATAGAGTTAAGCTTGAATGGAAATGACCAAGGTGGGGCCTGCCTAACAGGAGGACGACACTAGATAGCCATTTGGAACGATGATACACTGACAACATCCTGAAGGTGGAAACTCGCACTTGCGGGCCCGAGTAGATCAAAAAATGCCTCTATTTGGGCTTGTGATTTTTGACCAAGTTTAGGACGACTAGGTCGAAGGGGCCTTCCACACGGGTGGGCCTGATGAAGGTGTCCGTCGTTTGAAGTTTTAAACATTTTCAAAGGAAGGTGATGGTAGCAGCTAGGTTGCGGGTCTGCAAGGCATGAACGCCCTGGTTCAAAAATGATCGTGGGGACCTCAAGTCCCATACGTGGCCAACGGTCGATTTCTAAAGTTTATCAAAATTTCATCTTGTGGGTTTTGATCGCTAGAGTTTGTTCTAGTTGATTTCTAAGTTCCCTTTCCAAAATTTAACAACTTTCTCCCAAAACTAAAGAAAATTTAAAGCACGGCTTGTGACGGAAAACCAACCTGTGAGGCTCGATGAAGATGGACGTGTCAGCAAGTAGCAAACGCCTCAAATTGGTGAATTAACTCAACGGGTGCGATAACGATGTTCACAATAAGCTCTGAAAACTCCTCTAAATGTTTTTAGGTGAAAATGACAGCTCAAGATGGGATATTTATAAACCTTTCATCATTTAATGCCCCTCATAAATGTAGGTACGATGGTGTTTAGGGTTGGTGGACAGGCATTTCAAAAATGACAGTGGGAATGACGGAGTCCGTTGGGTGGATGACAATCAGGAGTTAGCCATTCGAGCCTTTGGTGAATGAAAATGACTATCAATGATGTGGGTCCCACGACACAAAAGGTCGTCATGTGAAGATCATTTAGAATGGTCAAGGAGCTAAGGAAACCCATACAGAGCAACCCGCATGGGCAGACTTGTGTTGCTTTGAGGACGTCAGCCTTAAAGAATGAAGGCAAACAACTAAGGGAGTCCCGCAAAAGATTTAGGCCTTGAAAATTTGAAGGTGGAAAAGCATGGTCAACTCAAAGTGACTCTTCTAAGATTCATTGACCACTTAGGACACAAAATAGGGGGCACGTGAAATGAGGTGGCGATGAAAGTGACCTGACGAAGCAAAAAGAGAGAGGGTCGCTGTTTTGAATGGGGAGTGTGTGTTATAGGCACAACAGTCCAGAGCATCAATTCAACTTTCATTAATCCCTCTAAGGAAGAGAAAATTTTGAGACTCTTCATTGAGTGTATGATGTGAAGATTTCTAAGGGAAAAATAGAAACCTTGAAATGTTGTCCTCCAAACTCTCATCTTCCTTCTACTGCATCCTGAAAATATCATCTCCTCTCATATCACTGCCCCTACAATTCTTTGTACTTCTCAAGAAATTTTGTTTTCATATCATCCCAAGTCTCCACAATATTCCTAGCTAAGCTCATAAACCATCTTAATGCAACTTCTTTCAAGGTGGTAGGAAACAAATTAAGCCTATGAGCATCAGTGGTATAATCATAGCTTCTGCAAATGATATCAAACTAAAACAAGAAAGTATCAGGGTCTTTTGTGACAAGCCCATAGAACTTAGGAAGAACTAAAGTAGGGATGTTTTTCAGATTATCAAATTCATTCTGATGAGTGATAGGAAGTGGAAAAGATGGTTGGTTGGGTCTGTTTCGATGTGCGTCAACCATACCTACTTGATGGATTTCCAAAGCAAATGGATTCTCAATCAAGTTTTGGGCAGCTTGGTCTTCAGAGGAAGTTTCAAAATTGGTTAAATTGGGAAATCCATTAGCAAAAGGATGTGCCTCTTCTTCTTCTTCATCTCTTGGAAGATTTTGAAACTCAACTAGTTGATTATCAGGATTATGGTCATTAGGAAGGAATCTCCCATAATCATCTCTTCTCCTACCTCTATGCATGCGGTATCAACTCAGTATCAACCAACTCACAGAAAGAATTGGTGAAAGAATAGCAGATCATTACTTTTCTAAATGAAGGGCATGCTAAGAAAAAAATTTAGAGATACTAAAGCAAGAAAGAAACTATAAATGACTCTAAAGAACCTCCTAGTTTGATGCCATCCCCGACAACGACACCAAAAATGTTGGCCTCCTCTAATGGTTCAATAACTAAGCCCTTAAAGCTGTGACTTAGAGATTGGACATATGCACTAAGTAGCTATCTTATTCATCATGAAGGTTCATTTCATTGTCAACCCAGGGACATAAAATTGAAATGGGTTAGCACTGTATGTGCACTAGGACTCCACTATAGTCATCCATAAACTAGAAAAGAAACAGGACTAGAAATAAAATGTTGGAAAGAAATTAACATAAGCATTGAGCATGAATCAACAACTACACTAAGCATCAACAACTGGAATGGAAATGGATGATAGAAATGGAAATAATAGCAAACATATAGGAAACTACTTTGTCTACCTTGGCTGTAGGAATAGTCACAAAACAAAATTCCAATGGCTGCAGGAACAGACAACTACTGAAACCAAAACTAGTTACTAAACAAAATAATAACTTTTAAACTAAATGGGTGGAATTCCCACCAAGTGGGCCTCCTTGAGTGATTCTTCCTTAAGCTAACTCAGATGCAACAAATACCAATATCATTTTATTCCTTGAAAACATGATTACAACATATCAACAATATGACTGAATTACTAAAACTGGAAAATTCAAGTACAATCTCAGAACATCCAACCTTATGAAAAGGGGCATCTGACCATTATTTATAGAGGGAGAAACTTCTAATTAACCCTAACTACCTCGACAGTCGACTCCAACAAAATAGGAGGATGCCATTTATTGAAAGCATAAAAAAGAGAGGGAGGAAGTTATGCATGTGCTAGATTTGGTCAAAGAAGACTTGCCCCAATGAGGATCCAACACAACACACTCCCTATATTTGCGCAACTAACTATAAAATGACCATTAAAAAGGTAGTTACAATCTTTCATTCGAACTAGGAATTTCCCTCCATTGAGAGTTTTCCCTTCTTTGACCTCTTAATGATCATCTTTTTGAATTTCTTAGCAACCAACCAACTGGCAGGAGTTTCTTCCACTTTGCAAGCTTCATTTACATCAACATCTTAATGTGAACCTACATGATGTCATTAGCACACTCAAACAATTGCATATCCATAATTACCTTAAAGTATCATCCATTCAACTACATGTAAAATTAACATAGATAATTCACATATCATGTTAATATCATTAAAAGTCACAAGGATAAGTTTATGTCCAAGATTTATGGATTTAAGGAAATAACATGGAAAATGACAACAATCAGGTGTCAAAGTCTATAATAACAATGTTGGCTCTTTTTCCAGCTAAGCCTCGAAATCCTCTAAAGGGCAACCAACTCTTATACTCAAGAAACTTCAAAGCCAATTGCCAACTAATAGGTAAAGAGTTTCAGACTCTTACCTCTACTCTTTAGGCTCTGTGGGACCAAGGAGGGTGTTCCTTATTGTGTTCATTTGATGTTTTAATTCCTCAAGAACATTTCAACACAAATCTATTCCTATTAAGTGTAATTAGACATTACTCATCAAAGGCTTAACTGACCTTTAAACAAATAACTACCTATTGCTAGGAATTAAGTGGAACTTCAAATTCATACACTATGATTGAAAATATTTAATGATTTGCATTCTCATTCTGAATCCCTAGCTAGGCACATCACTTACTCAAATATCTATAAAATGACATAATAAAGAGACCAATGCATCATCAATTGGGATAACGGAGTCAAATTAGCAACGACTAGTAATACAGTAGCCATTTATCTCAGAAATAGGTGGACTATTGTCATACTACAATGTAGCATTCAACTCACTACATCTGAGACACAACTTCTCACAAATCCTATGCTCTTTCCTCATAGACTTGTGACTTAATTTGAGCATTTAATCAATTCCTTGAATTGAAGCAAAAACACACCCACTCATTCAATCAAAACATTTGAAGACAAACAAAAAGATCATTAACCCTTTTATTCATAATTTGCAAGAAAATTACAAAGGAGAGTACATATCTCAAAATTAAGACTTGCTCTCATAATTTGTGGCTTATGTAAAACCATTTTAAGATCATTACAAACATGATTATGACCCAAGACAATTTTTAGTTCTATTTATCATTATTCTTTACAATATGCATTTCTCTAAGCTTAACTGCTCACCTAGACCAATTTTTTGGACTCAAGAATGAAACCCCTTACGATGAGAAGAGAATGAGAAGATAAAGAAAACCAGAAGAAACAGGAGCAACCCTGAAATAAATCTGTAGAAAACACTTGGCAACTTCATCTCCGTTAATCTACAACAAGAGAACTGAAAGTCCTCTCTCTTCTCTCTTCCTTTGCAACAAACTTTGCCTCTGAATCTTGCCCTCATCAAAAAATTCATATGTCCGTGAAAATCAATCACCATTTCACCCTGTAGTTGAAAAATAATCTGCTCTAGTGAAAACTTTTCATTTCTACCCTTGTCTTGCTGAAGAAAATCACCTTCAACAAATAAAATATTCCTCCTCTTTCCTATATTTTCACTTTTCATCTCCCAAGCTAATATAATTATCCCACTTTTAATGGGGGGCCTTTATTTTTTATTTTCATTGTGCACATAATATTTTAAATATTTCATTCAAAATATTTTCCTTTTCTCATTAAAACCTTCTAGCAACAAATTCATTATTTAATTATGAACGCTTTCAAAGTATTCACCTGGGCCATTCTTTTTTTACCTATGCCTTTTACTACATATTAAAATGATGTGCCTTTGAAAAATAAAAACCCCATCCGAATATTTTATTCACTCCATAAAATATCTCCCCATCTTTAAAATTCCTTTATATTTAAAAGCATTGATTTTAAATATTTGAGGGCTTCAAGACTATAATCTTGGGTAACATTTAAATTTAAAAAACTTTTCCTTAAACAGTAAAAATCTGTGAATGTTTTACCTCGGGCCAATTACCTTCTTTGCCCTTAAAAATGAAATTATTCAACCATTTTGTTGGGCACGACACAGTTTAATTTTCAAATGTTTTGCCTTCAAAAATCTCAGGCCTACCAAACTTTTTTCTCTAGCACACCATCGGGCATTGCAGGTTGGAATGAAAAATGGAAGCATCAACTAGCGACAGTGCAAAGGCCAATGATATGCAACCAAAGTTGAAATTTATCGGGAAACATTTAGCATTTAAAATTTTAATGCTTTCCCCCTTAAAATTATTCTCAAGGACAAAATAATTTCACTTGCACTCCTTTGTTTTTCACCTCAATTAAAATATTTACGTCGAAGGCGTGTCCTATGTGAACTTTTGAAGCTCACTTTGCCTATCAAAGGTTCACAAGCCCTGAGAGGCCCTATAAGGGGGTTAAATAAATCTAAGTCGTGCATCATTTTTCACCATTTTGTCATCCATCGACATCTCGTACAATGTCATCATGTGTCAAGACTACTGGGCATCATTTACTAGCATGACTACTGGGTGTTGCGAGGATTTAATGGGTTACAGGCACCTCAACTACTTGTCTCATCTTCCTACCGGAAAACACAGTTATAGCTCTTGTCTTTAGCGCCCTTGTGGGTACGTACTATGTGGACGAGCTCATACTTTGCATGCCTCTGGTCCTTTCGTCTGTTGCTGAGTAGTATGGCGATGCCGCCCATTCAAAATATGTAGTTATAGAGCAACATGGACTTATCATTTCTGAAGTACCAGTTCAAGGTGATATTCTCCATGGAAACAACCACGACAAGGGAATTGAAATTTGCAAGAAACCCTAGCTCTGAAGGAGTTTGGGTAGCTTCTTGGTTACCCTTCAAGTATAGCCAAAGACAACATCATGCCCAAGCATTTCAACATACACCAGATGAATAGTGTACTCCTTCATTTTCCTCTTAGGCATGTCTGGTTCGTTTATCCTTTTCTTTAGGGTCTCAATCTCACGCAAAACAATTCGCTCTTCCTCTACTTTAGATATGGCCTCTCCAATGGCCTTCAATAGGTCCAAAAACTCTTTTGTCTGCCCCCATCCACCTTGGGAGCCCATAGCGAGCTCGCGCCCTATTGTCTTTAATTGCTCCAGCTTGAATACTAACCTTGAAAACTCTAATTTTCCCTTCCAGCTTGAATAATGCTCTAAAGTCAGCACCAACTAAATCTAGATCTACACTAATTCATTTAAACTGTGACATGATTTGTTTCTAGTTCAAAAAATTGCCCAAAAATCCTCTCAGAGGAACCCTCTAATACTGAAATTTTTTATTTTCTAATTATTCAGAGACCCAAAATTGATCCTCTCTCAATTTACCTTGTAGAAACCCTAATGATGCCAATTTATAGGTGTCCTTCTGATTTCAGTGTTGTGCTTGAAAATTATACTTATAAATCAATCTGATCTGTTTGCTCTAGTTTTGCTGTGTGCGAGTGTTTTGTAAATTGAAATGTGTGACGCTTGTCAGGGTAAACTGGCTATTTAAATATGTTGGATTCCAAGGGCGTCTCTAATTTAATAATATATGGATTCAACATGATCTCTTTGGATTGAATACAAAACTTGGTAAATTAATACACTATTAAAAATAAATCAATTGATCAAATATAATAGTTAATACATTATTATTTATTTTTTAAAATAATTTATCAATAATAAGAAACTTGGATCCCATAATATAATAGTTAATACATTATTTTATAATAAAAAAATAATGACATAAATATAATAATATAATAAAAATACATAAAATAATGACATAAATAATAAATATTTATATAATAATATAATAGTTAATACATTATTCTATAATAAAAAAAATTTAATAATAATATTAAATTCATATCAATTGATCTCATTTACTACACAAATGTGTGCAAAACAAGTTTTTCCTAATTGACCTTCCACACCTCTTCGGTGTACCCATTGCACAAGGTGCAATAGCTAGTTATGAGTATTTAAATTTTTGATATCGGGATTTTTACTTCCTTGCCCTTGCCTTTCATTTCTTCTTGGGCCCACAAGGCTCTTCTCGCACACTTTTACTATGCATCGCCCTGCGCACGTTATTGAGGGAAATGGAGGAAATAATTGGCGATGAGTGATGGCTTCCCGATGGGAATAAAAAATCCATTGCTCATTGCACGTTGTTGAGGGAAATGGAGGAAAGAACTGGCGATAAGTGATGGCTTCTCGATGGGAATGAAAGCAAAATCGCTCGTTGCAAATGAAATAAGCAATCCAAATCCGCTTAAACGGATCTGTCAAATCAAGCCCTTATTACTCGAAACCTTGTATTGTTGATTTCTTCCTCCATTTTTATCTAGAAATGGCCACAGGAGATGAGTTTTGTAGTGCAACCATGAGTGTGAAAGCCGCCTCTGGACCAATTAGAGCTAAGAATTAAACTTGTTTGTCCCCAAAAACATTTGAAATGCATTTATGTTTTCCCCTTTTAATTTTCATAATATTTAAAATATTTAAAATATTTTAAATATTGACATTTGAAACTTTAGAAAAATTGTGACTTCTAATTACGCTTGCGAGTCGTTTGGAGGAAATTCACTGAGCACAAACCAAAACACCTAGAGCCATGAAATTTTGCGTGTGATCATAATCAATTATTTAGAGAAAAACTATTTCCTCCAATTTTTCCCAACCCTTAAAATTCAGGTACCTCCTTTGTAAACTAACCCCCGAGATGTGTTTAACACACTCAAAATGCATTAAAATAATGCATCATATGACCTATGTTCTTGATGAAAATGGAGCTATAGGTGTTTTAGACCAAGAAAAGAAATGGGTTTTCATTAGAATTGCAAAGTTTGACATTTTCTGGAAAACCATTTTTGGCCATGTTGCAATCAGAAAGCAATTAAATAACCCATCAAAACTTATCCTGGAAGCCTAAAATTGAGTAGGCATGTAGGCATTTGACCCAAGAATGCAGTGTAACAAATGAATCAAAAAAAGGGATCCCGAGGTGAAAGATATTAGTCGAAAAAGTTGCTCACTCAGGCATTTTTTGTAATTGCACTTGTTCAGAACCAATTAGTGCTCTCAAAGTCACCACTTTGAAAAAATATCAAAACAACTTCCGGGGGGTTGCCACTAGAAAAATAATCTCATTTGGGTACCCAAATAATGTGCACAAGAGGGATTTCCTTGAATCATTAATCTTCATGAGATATTAGGGGTCAAAGTTGACCACCTTGAAACACTGTCAGAAATGCAAATGTAAAATTGAGCAAACTGCATTTGCTTTTGATCTCGAAAAAATATAAAATTAGATCCCAAGGCTTTGAAATTGGGCAAGGGAGTACATGAATGTATGGAGAATGGAGAGCAACAACCCTTTCGTTATGACAATCATCCAGTTGCAAAATACAAACTTGAACGAGAGGCCACTTTGCAAAACAAAGAATTTACAAACAACAAAAAATGTTAAAACCCTCTAGCTTTTCCTTTTAAAACCCTATCAAAACTCATCATGGGAAGCTAAAAACTGACATGAATGCTCACATATGTCATATGAGTGTTTCCACAAAAGGATTATGCGTGAAAATCAATAGGCTCCAAATTGTGACCCTCCAAAGTAGGTCACTTAGGAAGATTTCTCAGGTGCACTTCTAAGAGTGTAGAGGCAAGATTTTTGAAATGGGCACTTCAAATTTGCAAAATTTGAAAGTGCCATTAGTGGCTCTGACTGGGGATGTAGGCCCCCTATGGGCATAGCAAGAATCCAGATCTTTGGGGAGTAGACCAAACGCTGAGTCCATTGGGCGCTTTGAAACTGTTCCTTTATTCATCCTCTTTTTCAACTTCACTTGGTGACCCCAGGCCACCAAATGAAAAGGGGAGTCAATTCTTACCTCTATCAACCACCAATCTATTGAAAGAGCTGATCTACCTCAACTCATGCTTTCTTCTAACAAACCACAACAACATGAGTGATTGCATTTATACAAACACAAGTATCAGGTTGCCTTCATACAAGTGGAAACTTGCTTCTTGTTCAACTTTTTTGTCACATGGCAGCCAAATTACATAGGCTCCATCACTGCCACTCTCTTCATTTTCTAATTTTTTATCAAGTGGAAATATTTGAGAATAGGTATCAAGACCACATGAGAACATGGTTTTGTCACATCCACTAATCCCTTCATAATGATCATACTCAGAGGAGATATCATGGATGAAAAACAACATGCAATCCTCTTGTGTGTTGAGCAAAGATTGCTCATACATCTATATCTTCTCCAACTGAATTTCATCACAAGTCAACTTGTCTTCATCCCAACAACACAACCCAAACACATTGTCACGTGTTTAAAGGTTTTGAAAATCAAATTCATCAACACGCACACTGTCTTCATCTATATTCAAATCATGACACTCAGAAGAATTGTCAGCATCCTATACACAAAGAATTTTTTCCATTTCAAGTTCAAAGACAAGATTATCAACACTCCATATGTTATCATGAAGGGAAGTTTCAAGTACAGGTTCATATGAATCAAAACTTTCATTTGCAACAACTTCATCATAGTGAGTGTTCAAAACATTTTCACCAATACAAGGAGTATCCCACTCAACACTATCTGCTACTGCTCCAACATGAAAATCTGAAACATATTGCTCATGAGAGAGGTTATGAGTTGTAGATCCAAAAAAAAGGTCCTCATATGCATCTATATGATAGACACAATCACGTTCTTCATGTGCAAACTCATCATGAAAACTGTCACTAGCTGTACCAATGTTTCTCTCTACATTTTCACTTTCATATATATCTACATAAATGCTTTCCTCATACAAAAATTTAGTGATGGCTTCAAAGGAAACAAAAGGAATAGAAGAAGGTAAAACATCAAACAAAAAAGGAGTTCCTTGTTTATCATTATCAACATATGCATGCTCCTCATAATCAACTACCTGAACCGATTCATCCAATGAATCTCTTGTACACATATCTTCTTCTTCATTCATACTGCTGCAATAATCAACAAGGCTGCATTCTGCACTGTCAAACTAAAAACCATTAATGGTTTCTTCATTGCAACTTCTCACATATGATTGATCTGACTGAAAATCCTTGCATACTCTGTTATTTGTAGCTGATACACTAATGTTCTCATAAGCATTCTTCAAATCTGCAGACTCCTTTGTCTCATCATGAAATCCTTCATCAATGCTACACACACTTAGAAGATTGGTATAACCAAGTGCATCACAATACTGTTGATTACACATGTCTTCTTCAAACAAGATATTCAATTCATATCCATCATACTCTTTTTCTTGTGAGCCTTCATAAACATTGTCATCATCTTCATTAGAATACTTTTCACTCAAAGAGATTAATTCCACCTATTCCTCTTGAAAAGAATCACAGTTACCAGGGCTGCAAATAGAGTTGAAGTCTTCTTGATCACCCATATTAAGATGTTTTTCAGCTGGTTGCAAACTTCCATCTACAACACCATTGCTCTCATCTTGAAGATGTGAAACTCCAAAATCAACCCGATCTTCAACTGTATATTCAAAATCCATAGATGAGAAAATACTTTTAGTATCATCTGCATTATTGTAGCCTTCATTTTCTACAGAAATTCTGCACTCTATTTCTGTATTTTCAAAACAAATAGAGGAAACTTCAGATGTTTCATCTATCTCTTCATGACCATCATGGCTGCAATCTTCATCTGTGTATATTTCTTTTGTAGGTTGTTTAAAAAAAACTTCCTTATCACGTAATAATGCATCATTCTTGTCTTCTACTATACCATCTGCATCCATTGGACTAATTCTTAAAAAAGTACCATCACGTAATTGAGTTAGGAAATTACTTTCATATTTATCTATCATTTCCTCAATTATTGAAAGCCATTGATATATGCATTTAAGGCTATGGGGCTTCAAGTGAACTATCATGGTACTTAGACCTGGCTCAAGTATTTCACAAAATAAATCAATGCAAAATCATTCATCAGGTCTTTCTGATTCTAGTATAGCAAGCAAAAATTTCATGAATCTATCATGAAAATCATAGATGGATTCATCCTCCAATCTTTCTATATCACACAATGCATCAATATATGATATGGAATCAACCTTATTTGCAATTTTCTCTTCAAATTCTTCTTGAGTATGTAGATTTCTTTCTTTAGACAAGCATTCAACATTCACTATCAACTCTTCTTCAAAATAATCAAGGAAATGTATTTTGAGCTCATGCCATGAATCTATGGAATGCATTGGTAAGCAAGCGAACCAACCTTCAACCATACCTTCTAAATTTCTTACAAAAACTTTCATGATAACATCTTCTTCTTCAATTTGACAATCTTTCATCAAATCACTGAAACACTATACATGTTGGTCGTGCCCACAAAAGGATATGAAAATCACAGCAAAACCTATCTTGGGAATTGGACATTCCAGCAGGTGACTAATACCTCTTCGTGGTCATTCATTTACTTGTCAAACCAGGGAACGTAAACTTTAAATGGAGCGGCACAATATGTGCACTAAGAACCGGTTTCAGTCACGACCTATTGAAAATAAACACTTGGAAAGAAATTCTATCTATGCTACAGAAAGGTAATGCAAAGTTCTCTTAATTTAATCATAATCTAACCAAAGCATAAATCGTAATAGCCACAATTGAGAGACAAACTATAAATGGGCCTTATGCTGCAGGAACAAACACAGGGATGGGTTCCCAATGCTGCAGGAACAGTATAAGACTCAGCTTGTGCTGAAACTTCTAAAATGAAATCTAACTTGAATTAACAAAGGATAAACAACTATGCTCCTACAGATACTAAGTGGGCCCCCTTAGCAAGCATCAACTAATTTACACAGAAGATTGTGCTCAGAACTCCAACTTTTATTCATAACGTGAAATCATTTACATTGACTGTTCTGCTTTAGAAAACTAGCAAAAACTCTGATTCATATTATAACTCTAACTCTTACATAATCTGCTTCTCTAACTATCTATCTAACTCCTCTCCGTTCACTCGCACAGGAGGAACAATTATTTTTAAATCAGGAGAACAACTAACTAACTAACTCAACAGAGAAAGACATGGATATCAAATGTATCCCGAAATCGAGGAACATACTTCATAAATGAGTTATCCGTTCAACCTGATCCAGAGAGAATCTAGCACTCCACTCTTTCCAGATTAAATGTCATTTAAAATCCTTCCCAACAGTTTTGGTCAAAGAGTCTTCACCAGAGCTTCCTCAATGTCATGTAGGAAATGGACTTTACTGCAAGGACGAGATTGGCTGTGCTTGACTCGAACATACTTTCTTCAACAACCTGCGAAACACAAGGTAACAGATGCGAAAGAAAAGGCGCATGGCACATACACAATATCCATTCATTAATCACATATTTAAATCTATTTCATCATTCAAAAACTACATGCGTTATACCAGTCATTTGGGAAGTCAAACAGGGTAATAAATGTAGACATGTCAACATGATAGGCTATAGGAACATGAAAGTGTATTGCTACAGGATATCCCCCAATAAAAGGTTTCAAGAGAGTTAAACAACCATAATCAACAGAAGTAAAGGTATTAAAAGGACACCATGATATCCAGATTATGAGCATATTTTGGGCTCATCATTTTGCCCCCTACTTAAACCAATGCTGGTCCTCCAGCATTAAACTTCCTGGTGGTATCTCTGAAATCAGTGGCTAAGGAATGACCCTGAAATGGAACTCCAAATTTGTAACAAAAGCCTCTATAACTCTGCCACCTTTCATACCTACGGGCTTCTGTGTCTTCATTAAGATTTGTAGCCTGGTAAGGATAAAGGGGCCACATTAACACAATTTTGCCTTAGCTGAACTCAACTCCTTTCTGAAAATCAAAATTTTCCCCTGTTCTGCTCTGGTTCTTTTTTGTTCTGCCGTCACTTTTCTCTTCTTTTCCAAAAATGAACTTTTGAAACAAGCAGTTTTTTTGAATGTGATTTTCAATGAAAAACATGCAATGAAAAAGACATGCGATCATATTTGGAAAGTACCAGAAAAATAATAAAGATAGATTATCTGAGCAATTGTGATAGCGGTGAAAGGACAAGTTTAAAAAGTGGATTATCCCGCCCCCTACTTAGAGTATGACATGTGTCCTCACATGTACTAGGGAATAGGCAAAAATCGGGTAATAATGACTGATACAGACAGTGCAGTAAATGAATAAAATGAAATAAATCAAAAATGCGATAATCAAAAGATATTGCGTACCTTTCATTAAATGCTTGTACGTGCTGAGAAAGTTGACGGCATCGGCATGAGATGACAGTTGGGAATGAGATCATAATTAGGGGTGGCGCAGATGAATGAGGTGGATGGATGACGTGGACAGACGAGATGAATGGATGGAATTGATGGATGGTACAGAAGATAAAGAAGTGAAATGTGGCGACAAGTGGAAACGAAGAAAAAGGGGTTCCCTTAAAGGAAACCTTTATTATGAGCATGCATTAGAAAATCATGGAGAAGCTGCAGGAGAAAAGCTAAAGCCTTCAGCTGCAGGAGAATAAGTGGTAGTATCCTGAGCGAACTGCTGCATGAATTCTTCTTTTGAGACTGGTTTATGATACAACCAGAGGCGATGTCCATTAACTAACAACTTGAATCTAACATGATCAATTGTAACAAGTTGCACTGAACCATTAGCAAATACATTCTCAATTTCATAGGGGCCCAACCATCTGGTTTGTAATTTTCCTGGGCTGTCCTTATACCGTGAGTCATAAAGCAGAGCCTAATCTCCTACTTTGAATTTCTTCTCCTTAATGTATTTATCATGCCACCTTATTCTCTGATTTTGTATCATCTCAGTGTGTTGCAGGGCATTCTTTCAGAGCTCATCCAGAGCATTGAGTTGCATGATTCTGTCCTTTTGTGCATTTGTTAAATCCATGTCCATCTCCAGTACTGTTCTTAAAGTCTTATGTTCAAACTCTATTGGCATCACAGTTGTTTTACCATACACCATTTCAAAAGGTGTATATCCTGTAGCAGTCTTCCAGGTAGTACGGTAGGCCCATATAACTTCTAGTAATCTTGTGGCCCAGTCCTTCCTATGCAAATCTACAGTTTTAGTCAAAATGGCCTCTATGTCCCTATTTGTGACCTCAACCTGGCCATTGGCCTGGGGGTGATAAAGAGTTGATTTCCTATGCCGTATATTATATTCATTGACTAAAACTATGATAAGTGTAGAAGTAAATTTTGTTCCTTGATCTATCACTATTTCCCTAGGGACACCAAACCTAGTAAATATTTCCTCATAGAGGAATTCAGCCACTTTATTGTCCCTAGCATGTTTCATAGGCTTAGCCTCTACCCATTTTGTGACATAATCTGTGCATACAAGGATGTAGGACTTACCATTGGAAGGTGGATCAATTTGTCCTACAAAATCCAGTCCCCATTTGTCGAAGGGTGCAACTACAACTTGTGGAAATAGAGGAATCTCATCAGATCGAGTTGGTCTGCCCATCCTCTAGCATCTGTCACACCTCTTGGTATATTTGGCTGCATCTCTATGCAAAGTTGGCCAATAGTAACCAGTATTTAAAATTTTCATCGCTGTCCTTTTGGCAGCAAAATGTCCACCACACAGCTCATCATGGATGGCATGCAGTATATCATGAGTGTCCTCCTCTGGTACACATCTCCTCATAACTTGATCTGGCCCTATATAAAACATGCAATCTGTAATCCAAGAAAAGTTAAAGCTTTTCTCTACTAATAATCTCTTTTCCTTAGGGGAGAATTGAGGAGGAGTTCTTCCTGTGGCAAGATAATTTGCTATATCAGCATACCATGGGTGAATAACCTTGATTGCAAACAGGTGCTCATCAGGAAAGGAGTCTTCAATAATTGTAGAGTCATCTTGCCTTTGAACTCTAGAAAGGAAATCAACAACCACATTGGCTTTACCTGGCTTGTCCACAATTGTAATGTCAAATTCCTGCATCAGCAATAACCATCTTGCCAGTCTCCCAGATATTGCTGCTTTGTTCATGAGATATCGGATTGCGGCATGATCAGTATGAACAAATATCTGATAACCAGTGATATAATGCCTAAATTTATTGAGGGCGTAAATGATTTCCAACATTTCTTTTTCTGTAATAGTGTAGTTCAATTCAGCCCCTTGCAGATTTTTGCTTATGTAATAGAGTGCATGTTCTATTGAACCATCCTTCTACCCTAACACTACGCCAATGGCATAATTTGATGCATCAGTATGAATATGAAATGGAAGTGACCAATCAGGTCCTTTTAGAACATGTGCCTGTGTAAGGGCGAATTTTAAGTCAAGGAATTCTTTTTCACATTCTTTAGTCCAAGAAAAATCTGCATCTTTCTTCAGCAGACTGTATAAAGGGCCTGCTATTTGGCTGAAGTCCTTGATGACTCTTTTGTAGTATCTGACATAGCCTAGAAAGCTTCGTACCTCTTTTTGCTTGGTAGGAGAGGGTAGCTTAGAAATGACTTCAATCTTAGCAGGATCAACCTGAATTCCGATAGCAGAAATATAGTGACTAGGTACTATTCCCTCCTGCATCATTATGAAGCACTTTTGACTATTCAGTGATAGGTTGTGATCTTCACATCTCTGTAGTACCTTCTCCAAGTTGGCTTGAGCTTCCTCAAATTTCGTACCATAAATAGTAAAGTCATCCATGTATATTTCCATACAATCATATGAGATGTCTGAGAAGATACTTATGACTGCCCTCTGGAAAGTTGCAAGAGCATTACAGAGACCAAAAGGCAAAACTGAATAGGCAAATGTTCCCTAGGGGCATGTAAAAGTAGTTTTTTCTTAATCCTCAAGAGCAATCTTGATTTGATTGTACCCACTGAAGCCATCTAAGAATGAGAAGTACTTTTTCCCTGCTAAATTATCTAGAACTTGATCAATGAATGGAAGAGGAAAGTAATCTTTCTTTGTTGCCAAGTTGAGCTCTCTGTAGTCTACACATACCCTCCATTTCCCTCCTTTCTTAGGAACAATGACCAATGGGGAAACCCACTGACTATCGGAGATTGGGTAGATAAAGCCAGCTGCTAACATTTTCTGCAATTCTTCTTTAACAATTTCTCTCAAAGCTGGATTAATTCTTCTTTGAGGCTGCCTGATAGGTTTGAAGTCACTGTCAATATATATGCGATGTGTATAGAGTTTTGGGTCTAAACCCCTCATATCCCCATAGTCCCATGCAAAAGCTCTTTGGTGGGCTTGCAACATTGTGGCTAGGGTAGTTTGTTGAGACAAAAGCAACTTATTATTAATATGCAAACAGCGGCCTGGAGATACTTCTATCTGTTTGGTGAGATCATTTATTGAGGTTGCTAATAAAGGTGGTGTCTGTATATCACATGATAGAAAATCATGATGGTTCTCAGGATCCAGTTGCTGCAGGAAACATTGCTGAGAACGACTGTCCAAAACAGATGGGCTATTCAAACCAGAACTAAACTGCAGAATGTGTAGAAGCAAGTTATCTTCACTCTGAAGCTGGGAAAATAGATCAGTTCGTAGCATCATTAACTGAGCTAATGAATTGACTTCTTTAGATTCCTCTCCTAGATTTGGCCAAATTGTTTGAGACAAATCTGGTAGAGGTTGTGTAGGTGGGTATAAAGCCAATTTCTTCCTTGATTGACCATCAAAAATTGTCATATCTCCTGAGCGGCATCCTATAAGGGCATCAACTGTAGCTAACCAAGGTCTGCCTAGGATAATAGGATATCCCCCTAGGGTTTCCTTAGTGGACAATATGGTGAAATCAGCAGGGTATTCCCAAGATTCAAGGGTGACAATGACATCTTCTATCACTCCATCAGGTGTAACCGTGGAACTATCAGCAAGTTGCAGGACAGTCGGTGTAGACCGAATGTTTGGAATATTCAAACACTCCATAGTGTGCTTGGTCATCACATTAATGGCTGCACCAAGGTCAACCAAAACATTTCTTACTACTTGACCATTGATATTTATTTTTACTACTGGACTTCCAGGATCAGTATATTTTGGAATGACAACCTTCCCCAACATAATATCGACTAACTGTCCCAGGACATGGATAGTTTGGGGATCCTTTTTTTTCTTCCTTGTTTCTTTAAACAAGCTTCTTTAATGGATTTTCCATAAACTGGAACATCTTTAATAGCTTGAAAAAGAGGAATTTGAACTTGTACATTCTTTAGCTGCTCCAAAATATCAAAGGTGGGTTCTTCAATGGTCTTGGGTGTAGTAATCTGCAATCTCTAAGGAAAAGGTGGTGTAGCCCGAGGCTGCAGGATAGGTTCCTTAGAGGCAGTAGCTGATACAGGTATATCTTCTGCATGATCAATAGGTTGTTCAGCAGCAGAGTTTGGAATCTCTATTATTACAGGTGGCTGTGGAGCAGGGAGAGTGGTTCCAGACCTAAGATGGATATCATTGACATTCAGGGCATAAGCTGGATACTGGTTTACTTCTGCAGAATACATAGGTTGTTGTTGTTGTTGCTGCTGCTTATTATTGGGATTTGGCAATGGTTGAGCAGGCATAGGCATTTGTTTTGGAGAGCCAGTATTTGCTGCAGGTGCTGCAGGAGGAGGCATAAGGGCTGGAGGTTGTGGCTGTTGAGACTGTAGGAATCCAGGGGGTTGGTTCTGCCATTGCTGAGAACCTCTCCATTGAGGGTTCTGCTACCAGTTACCTGGAGGTGGAGTCCATTGTCCTTGTGGGTGCTGCCAACCTCCTTGAGGGGGTTGCCATTGAGGGCTCTGATAGTTAGGCCAGTATGGTTGAGGAGCATTCCAAGGTGGAGATGGGCCATACGTAGGTTGCCATTGGTTATTATAACTAAAGTAAGGATTACCAAAAGTCAAAGGATCTTGAGGCATACCTTGTCTTGGAGCCCATGGTCTCCTTTGTGCAACAAAGAACACTTGGTCATCATCACCTTCTATCATCTTAAAATTAGTAGGTAACTGTTTAGCCTCCATATTGGCCACCAACTTGCATCTGCAATCACGTTTCTTCTGTCTACAATGTGGACAGAACTCAGCCAGGATTTCCTCGGCCTCCGCATGTTTCTTGTGAGCTTGCATGGTATCCAACTTTGTAGCCATGTTGTTTATGATGTCCTGCTTGAAATCAGATAGCAAATTTGTGATCTCCATCCAGGAAACTCTGCTGGAAGAAGACTTTCCCACTGCAGCTTGATGACCTCTACCCTTCTTCACATTTTCTCGGGAGTAATTGAGACATATCTTCATGAGATCATCCCAAGATGCTTGAGTGATATCACCGCCTCCCATCAGGTCCAAGGCATCTATACAAGTATCATTGATTCCCCTTAGAAAAAAACAATTTCTGAGATTCTTCATTAAGAGTATGGTCTGAATTCTTTTTCAGAGAAAACAAGAATCTTGATATATAATCCTCCAGACTTTCATCTTCCTTATGTTGAATTCAGAATATATCATCACCTTTACTGCCACTCTTACAATATTCCTTGTATTTCTCAAGAAATTTTGTTTGCATGGCTGCCCAACTATCGACAACACCCCTTCCCAGACTCATGAACCATTTGAGAGCTCCCTCCTTCAAGGTAGCAGGAAACAATTTCAGTTTGTGAGCATCTGAAGTGTAGTCATAACTGCGACAGAGGATATCAAACTCAAACAAGAAGGTCTCTGGGTCTTCTGTAACCAAGCCATAGAACTTGGGAAGTAATGAAGAAGGAATATTCTTAAGGTTGTCATTGTTTTGTTGAGGAATAATGGGGAATTCAAAAGTAGGAGGTCGATTCGGTGGATTACGTGCCATGTTCACCTGACCAAGTATAGGAGCAAATGGGTTTTCTTGAGGTTCTTCGTCAAATGGGCCGAATAGCAAGTCAACACACAGACCTTCAGCAAATGGGTCAATATCTAAGTCTCCTTCATCCTCAAATAGGCTATAAGCTGGTTCAGTTTTCTTAGCAATGAATGGCAGGTTGGGGAGAAATATTCCTTGAGCGTCTCTCCTTCTATGCATGCAATGAAAATAGATGGTATTTTAAAATATTTTGAAAATACTTGAAAAACTATTGCTAACAATGACTATAGCAAGTTCTTAGATTGACACCATCCCCGACAACGGCGCCAAAAATGGTCGCACCCACAAAAGGATATGAAAATCACAGCAAAACCTATCCTGGGAATTGGACATTCCAGTAGGTGACTAATACCTCTTCGTGGTCGTTCATTTACTTGTCAAACCAGGGAACGTAAACTTTAAATGGAGCGGCACAATATGTGCACTAAGAACCGGTTTCAGTCACGACCTATTGAAAATAAACACTTGGAAAGAAATTCTATCTATGCTACAGAAAGGTAATGCAAAGTTCTCTTAATTTAATCATAATCTAACCAAAGAAGAAATCGTAATAGCTACAATTGAGAGACAAACTATAAACTAGCCTTATGCTGTAGGAACAAACACAGGGATGGGTTCCCGATGCTGCAAGAATAGTATAAGACTTAGCTTGTGCTAAAACTTCTAAAATGAAATCTAACTTGAATTAACAAAGGATAAACAACTACGCTCCTACAGATACTTACTAAGTGGGCCCCCTTAGCAAGCATCAACTAATTTACACAGAAGATTGTGCTCAGAACTCCATCAAATTTTATTCATAACGTGAAATCATTTACATTGACTATTCTGCTTCAGAAAACTAGCAAAAACTTTGATTCATATTATAACTCTAACTCTTACATAATCTGCTTCTCTAACTATCTATCTAACTCCTTTTGTCCGTTCACTCGCACAGGAGGAACAATTATTTTTAAATCAGGAGAACAACTAACTAACTAACTCAACAGAGAAAGACGTGGATATCAAATGTATCCTGAAATCGAGGAACATACTTCATAAATGAGTTATCCGTTCAACCCGATCCAGAGAGAATCTAGCACTCCACTCTTTCCAGATTAAATGTCATTTAAAATCCTTCCCAACAGTTTCGGTCAAAGAGTCTTCACCAGAGCTTCCTCGAAGTCGTGCAAGAAATGGACTTTACTGCAAGGCTGAGATTGGCTGCGCTTGACTCGAACATACTTTCTTCAACAACCTGCGAAACACAAGGTAACAAATGCGAAAGAAAAGGCACATGGCACATACACAATATCCATTCATTAATCACATATTTAAATCTATTTCATTATTCAGAAACTACATGCGTTATACCAGTCATTTGGGAAGTCAAACAGGGTAATAAATGTAGACATGTCAACATGATAGGCTACAGGAACATGAAAGTGTATTGCTACAGGATATCCCCCAATAAAAGGTTTCAAGAGAGTTAAACAACCATAATCAACAGAAGTAAAGGTATTAAAAGTACACCATGATATCCAGATTATGAGCATATTTTGGGCTCATCACATGTCTTGATGCTAATTCTTCAAAATCATCTCTAAACTTAGGAAAATGTTCATTAATTCTTGGGACAGAATGTGGGTAACCTCATATTTTACTAAAATCTAAAGGGTCATATCTTTTACTATCAAACACCTTCCTTTGATGACAATTCTGTGTTCCAGGCATGATATTACAACTTGTAGAGGGAGAACTAAAACAACCATACATTTTGCAAATAAAAATTATTCCCTCTACAACTATTCAATTACAATATTCAACCTCCCTTGATTGTAGTGCTTAATTTCACTAAATGAGGGAACCAAAGTTTTCTAGGACTTCAAATGTGATTTTCATATACATATTTAACTTTTTTGAAAACTAGAAAATGAGAAATACCTAGATATGTTGCAGCCACTGCAAATTTCCCTTCGTGATTGGAAATACTTGTAGATTTGACACTTTCTTCACATCTTCATCAGGTTCTTTTGACAGATTCACCAAATTCTTGACTCTGTGATAAAATAGTCTGCAACTAGAGATTCACAATTCTCCCTAGCAAAGTCACCATTCTATTGGTTCTTTTTCCAGCTAAGCCTCAAAATCCTCTAAAGGGCAGCCAACCCTTATACTCAAGAAACTTCAAAGCCAATGGCCAACTAATTGGTAAAGAGTTTCAAACTTTTACCCTTACTCTTTAGGCTCTGTAGGACCAAGGAGGGTGTTCCTTATTGTGTTCATTTGATATTTTAATTCCTCAAGAACACTTCAACACAGATCTATTCCTATTAAGTGCAATTAGACATTACTCATCAAAGGCTTGGCTGACCTTGAAACAAATAACTAACTATTGCTAGGAATTAAGTGGGACTTCAGATTCATACTCTGTGATTGAAAATATTTAATGATTTGCATTCTCATTCTGAATCCCTAGCCAGGAACATCACTTACTCAAATATCTGTAAAATGACATAATAAAGAGACCAGTGCATCATCAATTAGGATAATGTAGTCAAATTAGCAATGACCAGTAATACAATAGCCATTTATCTCAAAAATAGGTGGACTATTGTCATACTACATTGTAGCATTCAACTCATTGCATCTGAGACACAACTTCTTACAAATCCTATGCTCTTTCCTCATAGACTTGTGATTTAATTTGAGCATTTAATCAATTCCTTGAATTGAAGCAAAAACAAACCCACTCATTCAATCAAAACAATTGAAGACAAGCAAAAAGATCATTAACCCTTTTATTCATAATCTGCAAGAAAATTACAAAGGAGAGTACATATCTCAAAATTAAGACTTGCTCTCATAATCTGTGGCTTCTGTAAAACCATTTTAAGATCATTACAAACATGATTATGACGCAAGACAATTTTTAGTTATGTTTATCATTATTCTTTACAATATGCATTTCTCTGAGCTTAGTTGCTCACCCATACCAATTTTTTGGACTCAAGAATGAAACCCCTTACAATGAGAAGAGAATGAGAAGATAAAGAAAACTAGAAGAAACAAGAGAAACCCTAAAATAAATCTATAGAAAACACCTCACAACTTCATCTCCGTTAATCTGCAACAATAAAATTGAAAATCCTCTCTTCTCTCTTCCTTTGCAACAAACTTTGCCTCTGAATCTTGCCCTCATCAGAAAATTCATATGCCCGTGAAAATCAATCACCATTTTACCCTGCAGTTGAAAAATAATTTGCTCCAGTGAAAACTCTTCATTTCTGCCCTTGTCTTGCTATAGAAAATCACCTTCAACAAATAAAATATTCCTCCTCTTTCCTATATTTTCACTTTTCATCTCCCAAGCTAATATAATTATCCCACTTTTAATGGGGGGCCTTTATTTTTTATTTTCACCGTGCACATAATATTTTAAATATTTCATTCAAAATATTTTCCTTTTCTCATTAAAAACCTTCTAGTAACAAATTCATTATTTAATTATGAAGGCTTTCAAATCATTCACCTGGGCCATTCATTTTTTACCTATGCCTTTTACTGCATATTAAAATGTTGTGCCTTTGAAAAATAAAAACCCCACATCCGAATATTTTATTCACTCCATAAAATATCTCCCCATCTTTAAAATTCCTTTATATTTAAAAGCATTGATTTTAAATATTTGAGGGATTCAACATTATAATCTCGGGCAACATTTAAATTTAAAAAACTTACCCTTAAATAGTAAAAATCTGTGAATGTTTTACCTCGGGCCAATTACCTTCTTTGCCCTTAAAAATGAAATTATTCAACCATTTTGTCGGGCATGATATAGTTTAATTTTAAAATGTTTTGCCTTCAAAAATCTTGAGCCCACCAAACTTTTTTCTCCAACACACCATTGGGCATCGTGGGTTGGAATGAAAAATGGAAGCATCAATTGGCGACAGTTCAAAGGCTAGTGATATGCAGCCAAAGTTGAAATTTATGAGGCAACATTTAGCATTTAAAATTTTAATGCTTTCCCCCTTAAAATTATTCTTAAGGACAAAAATATTTCACTTGCACCCCTTTGTTTTTCACCTCAATTAAAATATTTGAGTACTTAAACTTTTTATATTGGGCTTTTTACCTCCTTGCTCTTGCCTTTCATTTCTTCCTGGGCCCACAAGGCTCTTCTCGCACACTTTTACTGTGCATCACCCTACACACATTATTGAGGGAAATGGAGGAAAGAACCGACAATGAGTGATGGCTTCCCGATGGGAATGAAAATCCATCGCTCATGGCACGTTGCTAGGGAAATGGAGGAAAGAATTGGGATGAGTGATGGCTTCCCATGGGAATGAAAGCAACCTCCCTGTCGCTCGTTGCAAATGAAATAAGCAATCCAAACCCGTGATAGGAAAAACATTGCCGTGAAAGAAATTTTTCCGAAACCAAGGAAACATTAAACAAATCTATCAAATCAAGCCCTCATCACTGGAAACATTGCATTGTTGATTTCTTCCTCTATTTTTTTCCATGAGTTTTGGAGTGCAGCCACAAAAGCCATGAAAGCCACCTCTAGACCAATCAGAGCTAAGAATTAAACTTGTTTGTCCCCAAAAACATTTGAAATGCATTTATATTTTCCCCTTTTCATTTTCAGAATATTTAAATTTTTTAAAATATTTTAAATATTGACATTTGAAACTTTAGAAAAATTGTTACTTCTAATTACGCTTGCGAGCTATTTGGAGGAAATTCATTGAGCGCAAACTAGGACACCTGGAGCCATGCAATTTTGCATGTGATCATAATCAATTATTTAGAGAAAACCCATTTCCTCCAATTTTTCCCAGCCCTTAAAATTCAGGTACCTCCTTTGTAAACTGACCCCTTGGATGTGTTTAACACACTCGAAATGCATTAAAATAATGCATCAAATGACCTATGTTCTTGATGAAAATGGATTTGTAGAGGTTTTAGACCAAAACAAGAAATGGGTTGTCATTATAATTGCAAAATTTGACACTTTCTGGAACACCATTTTTGACCATGTTGCGATCAAAAAGTAATTAAATAACCCATTAGAACTTATCCTGGAAGCCTGAAATTGAGCAGACATGTAGAAATTTGACCCAAGAATATAGTGCAACAAATGGCTCAGAAAAAGGGATCCTGAGGTGAAATCTGTTAATCGAAAAAGTTGCTCACTCAGGCATTTTCTGTAATTTCACTTGTTCATAAGCAATTAGTGCTCTCAAACTCACCACTTTGAAAAAATATCAAAACAACTTCTGTGGGGGTGCCACTAGAAACATAAGCTCATTTAGGTACCCAGAGTATGTGCACAAGAGGGATTTCCTTCAATCATCAATCTTCATGAGATATTAGGGGTCAAAGTTAACCACCTTGAAACACTGTCAGAAATGCAGATGTAAAACTGAGCAAACTGCATTTGCTTTTGATCTCAAAAAAATAGAAAATCAGATCCTGAGGCTCTAAAATTGGACAAGGGAGTACATGAATGTATTTTTAATGGAGATCAACAACCCTTTCATTATGACAATCATCCAGTTGCAAAATAAAAACTCGAACGGGAGGCCACTTTGCAAAACAGAGAATTTGCAAACAATAGAAAATGTTAAAACCCTTCAGCTTCACCTTTCAAAACCTTGTCAAAACTCATTATGAGAAGTTGAAAAATTACATGCATGCTCACATATGTCATATGAGTGTGTCCACAAAAGTATTATGCATGAAAATTAATAGGCTCCAAATTGTGACCCTCCAAAGTAGGTCACTTAGGTAGATTTCTCAGGTGCACTTCTGAGAGTGCAGAGGCAAGATTTTTGAAATGGGCACTTGAAATTTGAAAAATTTGAAAGTGCCATCAAACAACAACAACTATATGATAAACCCTATCAAAATTGAGCCATTAATTGGACTCATCAGCTATCCTCCTTGCCAATAGGTGGAGCAATTATTTCTCAGCATATGGTACCTCCCCCTGCAATAGGGCAGTATGAATAGTCATAGAGAAAGATAAATTTAAATTTGGTATTTGCTTAGTTTATGCTGAACATGCCTACAGAGAAAGATCTTCCCTTTGGAAATGGCTCTGTGAGCTTCTTGACCTCCCCTAGATTATTGGTAGTGATTTTAACATGGTTGAGATAATGCAAGATAAAAGTGGAGGGTTGGAGTTTTATTGGAAAGGGAATAAGAACTTTTTTGGGATAAATTGAAATCAGAGTTAAAGTTTTTTGATCCTCTAGAAGGGGAAAAAAATCCAATAATTCAATTTGGTATACCTAAGGTAACAAAAGAATCTACTATTGCTTCGACAAATTTTATGTAAATAAAGAGTACTTTTTCTTTGAAAAAGTGGATGGGGAGATAAAAGTTAAGGTTTATCCTTGCTCTCTCAAACCATCATCCCATCAACTCTAAAATATTTCTAGCAAACCAAGTCTCTCAAGAGCCCAAAAGAGGTGTGAAATACATACTAAATACCAACCTCTTAAAGGATGAGGAGTGAAATAATTCTATTTTTACCCTTAGATTATTAAATGGCTCCAAAAAAATGAAACACCAATTGAAAGGTTGAACAACAATGTAAAAATATGGTCCAAATTATACCAAACAATTGGGAAGAAAAAAGCAACGAACCAATAAAAGAAGAAAATAATCTTCAAGAAAAGCTTGTTACCCTAAAAAATAGGCTTCAATTAAATCTTGAGGATTTAGAATTGAATGAAGAGCTAATTATGTGCAAAGACTCATTGAGGAAAATTACAAACTAAGAAATTTCAAGGCTTAATGAAAAGGGCTAAAATCAATTGGATTAATAATGGTGATAAAGGTTCTAAATTTTTCTTTAACTACATTAAAGAAAAAGGTTTTAAGGAAAGGATAGAATGTGTATGGGAAGGTGAAAACCTAACTTCTAATCAAGAAGAAATTCTAGGGAAGTTTAGCCTCTTTTCCAAAAACCTCTTTACCTCAGAAGGCCATAATGAACAATCTTTTAACACTAGAAGGTTTTGTTTGATCCCAAAATTAGTTTATGATGAAATGACTCTCAAGTTGAAAAAGGAAATAACTAAAGAAGAAATTTAATGTACAATCCAAATATTTAACAGTGATAAGTCCCCTGGGTCAGATGGCCTTCCTATTGAATTCTATAAAAACAACTTAAATTGGATTTGAGAGGATCTATTACTGGTTTATAATGAATCTATCGCCAAAGGATCGCTAGGAGATGAACTTAATAAGGGAATAATAAAATTAATCCCAAAAGATGGGGATAAGTCCCTAGTAAAAAAATGGAGACTTATAATGCTCTTAAATGTTTCTTATAAGATCCTGGAAAAAGTTCTAGCCTTAAGGTTCAGTGAAATTCTCCCTTTAATTATTCAGTATTCTCAAATAAGCTTCATCAAGGGGGGATACATTCTGAAAAACCTTATAAAAGGTTGGGAGGCAATGAATTGGGCTAGATACTGAAATCAAAATGTTGGTATGCTTCTGCTAGATTTTGAGAAAGCATACAACCTAATTGAATGGCCCTTTATGTTAGGGGCCCTTGAGGCATTTGGTTTCCCAAAATAATTTTACAAAATGGAAAGCACACTCCAATAGGTGTGAATGCCTAGGTTGATGTGAATGGGACCTTATCCCAACCCATTGTCTCCAAAGGTCTCTAAGGTAAGGATTCCCTCTTGCCCCAACATTGTTTGTGATTGCATCTAAAGCAATTTTTTACTTGCCTAGAAATAACTCTGAAGGACCAAAATTAAAAGGCATTAGGGTAAGTGCACCAAGATGGTCGCACTTTTGTGGCCACAAAAGTGAAAAATGAGCCAAAACGCGTTCGCATTATAACGCGAACGCGTTTTGGCTTTTTAAAAGCAAAAAAAAAAGTGAACATTCGTCATTTGTTTTTTACTGGTTTTCATTTCTGCCCGCGGCCAAAAACCCTGCACTACGCGCTCGCGTTGTTGAGGAGGTGACTTCTTCACATTTGATCAACTTGAGTTCAATTTTCTTCACAAATATGGCACCCCGACGACGAAGAGATGCAAGAGGTAAGTTTTGTTTGGTATTTGTAATGAATTTTTTTGTTTTAAATTGATTTTGTTTGTTTTAGTTTAGAAATGAATGATTTTTTAATTTGTAGGAAATCCTCAAGAGGAGGAAAATTTCAACCAAATCAACCTCAACAAAATCAACCTCAACAACAAAATCAACTCAGCCCACCATTCTCTTTAATACCCTCCCCGCACTCAAGAAAATTTGAGGAGTGAAATTGAAAACAATAAAAAGAAGAGGTGACTTGCCAGTAGGTCGAGTGATCAAAAATTCAACCACAGAAAAGGATACATCTAGCAGACCATTGAAGGATTTGAGCAAAAATGTGGATGCAAAATACCCAACAAATAACTGGATGGCAAAATAGGAGGCAAACATCAGCATATTATGCGATAAATTATCATATAAACAAGTTAAGATTTAAAGATTACTGTGCTTATTTGTGCTCTCTATTCACCGACCCTAGAATCAACCAAAATCTCACCCCTCAATGCAAAGAGGTTTCTATCCATCAGCAATTAATGAGATTAGGAACCGCTTTTATGATGATGGTATATGGTCTTGATTAACCGTGGAAGTCCCCCAATATTTCTTTAGGAAATTATAATCGGCAGGAGTTTGTATTGAACCAACTCCTAATTATTTTGATATGAAGGAGTTTCAGGGGAGAGGTGGGGGTCAGCACAGGATAGGCCCGGTGCACAACCAGATCCTACACGATAGGGGAGACGACCTCTTGCTAGGCCGCCTCGTGAGTAGATTGCGATGCTGGTAGTTGCAAAGGAGAGTGTTGATGTAG